>CM033650.1:13736071-14129737 GCA_019512145.1 Engystomops pustulosus | reverse complement strand
ACGCTCAGCACTCTAGCAGTCACCTTGTCACACCACTAGACATGCACACTCAGCACTTTAGCAGTAACACAGCTAACCACACTTCACAAGGCTATGAGTTCGCAGAGCATACAGGGACCAAAATTAAAGTGAAAAGCTTTAATCACGAAAAGTTGGTCAGTGCATAAAAAAGATATTAAAAACAAAAGAATTACAAAATAAAATGACACACAACACGGCAAAACAGTTATAAAATAAAAAGGGAGAAAAATAACAGAAACTTACAACTTAAAGTAAATCCCGATTCCCTGGAGGTGGGAGAAATAAGGAACACACTCAGCTTGTCAAGCAGCCCCCAAAATGTGAACACCAATTCCTGGATTTCATATTGTTTTATATCTTTTCAGTTTGGTTCAGATTTCAGAACCGCCCATTCATTAATTAGTCCAGAGGGTCATTCACGATTGGGCAAAGTGTTAATGAGGGGGGAGAGTCCAGGAATATTTAAACAGTTCTTTATTTCCAAATCCCTAGATGCAGGGATGGGGGTAGGTGCAGAGGAGAGGTGACCAAATGGCTTTTGAGGTCACCACAGAACATTCTGCAGGTCAGAGTTTATCAGGTTGTAAGGATCTCCAGGATGTTGTAAAAGAAGCCTGGACGCTTCAATAGATGCCATATATTTCAACAAAGTTTGTAATTACCCTATAGTTAAACCAATCTTATACATTCACAATTAATATCTCCTTGACAACTGTAGATACCTATGGCAGAAGGTGGAATGAGACCGAGCTCCCCCCAATTTTTTTTTTCCCCTTCATTGTCTTTCTTCTGTGTCTTGGTCCTGCATCCATTTTTCTATTATCTTCTTCCATCATCCATAGTTATCAGTAGCTGCACCTCACTTTTTCATGCATGGCCACATTGCAGCAGTTGTGCATGTCTATATTTACACCCACAGCATCATGAAATACTGTGTATGTGAGGCCAACCATAGCTTCCAGATAAGGAACTATAGCAAAGTTTTGGTCACTGGTTTAGATAAGAGGTGATAATAGTCATGAGCTTGGCTGTAGAGGAGTTTTGAAAACCTGTTGGGTCCCGGTTTGGGAACCAAACCAACCACTAACACCCAAAATCAGTGCTGCCTCAGTAACTTTGCCAGTAGCATTTAAATTACATTTAAATCACCCGATCCTCCCAAAAATGGTGCAAGGTTAGTACTGGCACTGGTGTCCACTGACATTTAGTAGTTTTGATGATGGGGGGGGGGGGGGGGCTGGAGTTTGAGCCAAACCTGACCTCGAATTTTGTGGTAACTGAACCCCCAAAATTCAGTAGAACAGATCTACTCAACCTGCTCAACACTAGTCACTAACCTATGAGGTCTGAGAATAATTGGTCCCAACTGACTTTATTTTACAGCTACTTCTACATCACAACCTACAACTGCAACCACTCCATTTGTGACTACAGGTAAGTGGCTTCTTATTGGGTAAATAAACACATAGGTAGATTGGATACATGGGTTATGGTGACAAAAATGGATAGACAGATGGATAGATAGATAGATCCATGTTATAATTTATTACTTTTATTACTAATCATGTTACAGCTACAAGTACATCAACAACAACCACATCATCTACACTACTGACTACAAGTAAGTTCTTGGCAAATATAATGATCCAGGAGGAATGTATTTGCCTCCTCCATTAAAGTGAATTTCCTGACCTCAGACTGATTGGGATCCAGATATCCCTTTAATTTTAATATTATTTACCCCAAGGTTCTGTCATAGAAGCTGAGATATCAGAAGATGCTTTGTGTAGTCCATATATTGTAGAGCTGTTGTGGTTGTCTATGTGCTGCAGGGGCCATTGTTAGATCGTGGGGTAATTGGGCAGTTTAATTGGGATGGATATAGATTTGGGTGATTTCCTTTAAGAGGTCGCCGATACAAACCCATCACAACTATGATGGATATTTCTTCTTTAAAATATTTCTAAATCTGTTTTTACAGCTACAAGTACATCTCAAACATCAACCACAACCTCAACACCCCTAACGACAAGTAAGAATAAACTCCAAATCTAATTCTACTAAAACGGTCAAAATTCTCATAAAATTCAGCTGAATTGAGGAAAAATTGTTTAAAAAATAGTAAACTGCTTCTGTTAGCAACTAGATAACTAGGTTATTTAAAGGAAAACTACCATTTGATTTGATGCATTATGAAGCAAACATACCTTGAGACTGCTGTAGCTACACTGATGCAGGATGGTTAATCCCTGAGCTGAGTGGTTTTGCGGAAACTTTAGGAAAGCTAGGTCAGCATGTGACACATTACACAAGGGAGCTTGGAATTACAAATGGCTGCTAAGTAAAGAATGACTAGTCAAGCACTAATCAACCTGAGCTGGATCACTCATACACAGCAGCTGGGAGATAGTGCAGCAATTGATTATTCTGTCTGTCAGGAAGAAAAATGATTGCATCATCATCTCCTGCAGAGAGAAACTCTCCTGCTATGAGAAGAAGGAAAGCAAGTGCTGGAGCAGCCATAGAAGCGACATTCATTATCATAATGTTATATCTGTTTTATCAGCAAAACCACTCAACACGCACAGGGATTAACCAAGATATGATCCTGCATCAGTGTAGCCAGGGCCGGCTCCAGGTTCTAGTAGGCCCCTGGGCGCCAGTGCCTCAGTGGGCCCCTTTACTATGCCTCCCACATTCGAGAAAGTGACCCACGGCCCACTTTTGCCCCCTCCTGTTGCCCCACCATACATTTTTTATGTTACCATGTGTTTGGCTGCTTTTAAAGCCATTATCTTCATTGATGGAAGCGTAAGCTAATGTGTTTACATTTTCACACCTGCTTACATTTCTAACAATGAAAGAAAACTCTTTCTAAGCAGCCAAACACATGTGGTGTTATGCATACGTACAAATGTGTGCAGAAAACACCGTGGGCCACATTTATCAAAAGTAGTGCAATAAATGCAGTTTGCCTGTGGAGTGTGCAGGATGCGGCACATTACAGAATACTGCCGCACAGTCTTCATTAATCTGGTACCTCCTGCACTTTTTGGGAAGGGTCACCAACCTTTTTTTTGTGCACTGTTAAAATAGTGTGCAACGCAATCCTGTCGAGTTGCAGTAATAAATGTGGACCGAACGCCCCTTTATGTGCAGAATTTTGTGGTGCGGCGGCTACAGAGCAGCTGCCACACAAAACTGGTGAAGACACTTTATAAATACAAGTGCAAGCAATTTAGACATTCAGACAGAAAACTGGCGCAAGAGCTTTAATAAATGTGGCCCATGTGTGAACGCACCTTCAGGGTTATTGTTTTAAAGGAGGGAGGGAGTCAACAGGAAGGGAGACATTGGAAAAGAGGTAGATCAGGTGGCACAGGGGTAAAATAGCAGGGGGCAGAAAGTGGACAATAATTTACAATGTAGGACGGAGAAAATGAATGGCAGACATCAGCAGGTGTAATGATACAAACCCTTTTAGACTACTATGCATAGATGGACTATAAAAGTAAGAGTTAGGCAGTGGCATGAGAACCTGACTGTCAGGGGCAGGACAGCAAAGGGTTAACTGAAAAGACAGCGGAATGACACCTACCATGCTGTACTCCAGAGCCTCCTCAGACAGGGTCACGGGGGTCACCATACATCAGTAGACGGAGGTGACAAGTTCAGCACATGTTGCCGCTGTCAGCGTCCAGCCTGTCTTCCTCCTGCAACTGCTAATACAGCGGCCGGCCGACCCCCGAACAGCACTGGTGGGTGGGAGGTTTTCACAGCCCCTACAGGAACCCGGGCAAACGCTGCACAGGCACTGATGATGCAGAGAGTGACTGTTCTCTGCATCATTATTATATCACCGGGGAACACCTCCCCTGCCTCCAGTGGGCCCTGCCAGCTCCAGTGGGCCCCGGCACTTGCCCAGGTATGCCGGGTGCTGACGCCGGCCCTGAGTGTAGCTACAGCATTCTCAAGGTATGTTTGCTGCATAATTCATCGAATCAAATGGTAGGTTTCCTTCAATGGAGCTCTCATTCACTATGCAACTTCTGGAGATGGGAAACTGCCCCCTCTGGCAGAATCCGCTCTTCTTTTAGCTCCTTATGCGTTTTTCTTTTACAAAAAAAAGGCTTTTTAAATTATGCAAATGAGCGCGAGGGGCTATGTGCTCTGTCTGTTAATTACTCACACCTCTGTGCAGGGTTACAGTCCAGCTACTTCCTCCCCTCCCCAGTGAGAGAGCTTGTATCTCTGGCTGGGGAGGAGAAAAAATAAGGCAGCAAGGTGTGAACTTAGCTTAATTGGGGGCCTTTTAAGCAATTTAACTGATGAGCTTGCAGACTATTATTTGTACACTACAGAGCTCATTTACGTTTAGTTCTATTATTTGCACCTCTATTTTTTGGGAGGCGGAGAGTCGCATTTTTGAAAGGTCACATAAAAGTCACAAAGTATAAAGCAACCCCCTTTAATCTTTATTCTATGCCAGCAGGGAGGGGCAGAGGTTTCTTTTTTTTGCGCAAAAACACTTTACGACTGTTGCACACAAATTTAGAATTTTTTTAAACATCCAAGTTGGAATCCAGGTTGGAAGAAGTCCAACACTGGAAAACAAGGCTTTGGCGATCTTTGCTGGGTAGGTGAAAAATTGCAAAAAGTGCAAATCCACCAATGAGCCCAAAAATGGCCAAAAAAAGAGAAAAGATTGCTTGCCTCCTAATCCTCCCATATCTACCAGGACAGTACCAAACTTTGGGCTCTGCTCCGCTTTCACACCCGGAGAGATGTATGTAGCACGACGGTGTGTCACAAGCTAAAACTAAACTACAGCTATAATAAAACTACAGAAAAGACAAGTAGTGGAGACCCTGTGTATTTGGCAGATATTCTAAATATTGAAGTTTTCATACGGATCATTGACAGTTGGTGACTTTGATTTGTGTTGCAGCTCCTCCCACAACACCAACCCCAACCACTCCCCCTGTGACTACAAGTAAGTGTCTCCCGGCAAAAATAAGTCATGCCCACTTTTTTCTAGACAAAAAATTTAAAATAATAAATCGAGTGACTAGAGATGGGAGGATCTGGCCACGCAGGCCGGACATAATGCTCAATTATCCCCTGTGGTCATGTGGCCGAACTCGAATGCAAACGTCGGGTCCACTCACCTCTACCCGTGACACTTTGGTAAAAATTGTATGAAGCGATCATAAATTAGAGGCACGTCATAGATATAAAGCCCAGAGTGTTTCAGCACTTTTAATAACGGGTCCTCATTTACTTTATTTTACAGCTACTTCTACTTCACAACCTACAACTGTTGGATACATAAGTGATATTTACAAAGACGTCAGATTGATGACAGATAGATAAGATTATAATACTCTCTGTATTTTAGTATATGTAAGACACTAATCCTGGAGCAATTTGTGCCCCCTAGTGGTGTCCTAGCCGCAGGATGACTCCTTTGATATAACAAAACTGTTACCATATATACTTGTGTATAAGCCGAGTATTTCAGCACAAAAAATGTGTCAATGAGTCAATAAAAAAAATAAATAATACTCACCTTCTGGCAGCCAGATCCTTCGGCGCGGCTCCTCTTCACTCTTCTTTCTTCTCTCTTCTCTCTTCTTTCTTCTCTAGCCAGCAGAGTCTCGTCCATGCGATCTCCAGGCAGGCGCACACTATGATGTGTAGGTGTCGACGTCATCAGAGGCGACACAGCCGCATCATAATGTGTGCCCACTGGCAGATCGCATGGACTCGACTCTGTCGGCTAGAGAAGAAAGAAGAAAGAAGAGTGAAGAGGAACCGCCAGGAACCATGCCACTGATCGGGAGCCGCGCAGAACATCGGGGGTGAGTATCGTCAGAGGGTGAGTATTACGTTTATTTTTTTTTATGTGCTTGGCATACAGGGGGCAGGCTGGCTGTATAATATATGGGGCTGGCTGTATATTACAGGGAGATGGCTGTATACTACTTGTGGCTGGCTGTTTACTACTTGGGGCTGGCTATATACTATATGGGGCTGGCTTTATACTACAGGGGGATTGCTGGCTGTAAACTACATGGGGCTGGCTGTACACTACAGGGGGATTGCTGGCTGTATACTACAGGGGGGTGTCTGGCTGTTTACTACATGGGGGATGGCTTGCTGTATACTACAGGGGGGTGTCTGGCTGTATACTTAATGGGTGCTGCCTGGCTGTATACTACACCCTCGGCTTATACTCGAGCCAATAGGTTTTCCCAGTTTTTTGTGGTAAAATTAGGGGACTCGGCTTATACTCGGGACGGCTTATACTCGAGTAAATACGGTATGTCTGAAATTTCCCGAAGCTTTGCAACTGCACTGTCTGCCCCTTAGTAGTGATATCTACATTGACTTCTTAGATAACTTTGATTTTATTCACAGCTGCTTTTACGACACAAATTCCAAATTCTGGAACATCAACAGTGGCTACAAGTCAGCTCAATGTCTAGAGGGATATTCCATGGGGGTCAACTTTCACATCTAGAAAGTTGTCTTTCAGCATCAGTGTCATCTGCTCTTCTTTTAGCTTCTCATGCCCTTGTTTTTACTTAAAAAGGGCTATAAAGTTTATGCAAATGAGCCTGAGGGGCTTTGGGCTTCATAGCTGTTAATTGAGTCCTGAGACCCTTAGGCTCATTTGCCCAAGTCTTTTTTGTAAAAATTAGGACATGTGGAGCTGAAAGTTCACACCAGAGGGTGCACAAACCAGTATGTCAGTGTACTTGGTCTACAATCCTTCATCCTGGTGGTAGATGTCCTTTAAGATATACCATAACCACTAATCTACATACAGAGAATTTCCTTTCATTTTGAAAATCCAACACTGAGTCATTTTAAGCAAGCACATGCTGTCTCCTCACCCAATTTCATACAAATGTCACCCTAACAGTTGTCAGGAGCAGCAAAAATGAACTTTAATTGAGAGGAGACTTGCTTTACTTTTTTCCCACCGCCCCCAGACCTCCATGATGACCTCAGACCTCCTAATGACTACAGAGTTTACAGCATTGACATAGAGTATGAGTATGATAGATTGGCCATGTATCACAAGCTAAAACTAAACTACAGCTATAATAAAACTACAGAAAAGACAAGAAGTGGAGACCTGTGCATTTGGCAAATACTCTAAATGTTGTAGTTTTGATATGGATCAATAACAGTTGGTGACTTTGATTTGTGTTACAGCTCCTCCCACAACACCAACTCCAACCACTCCCCCTGTGACTACAGGTAAGTGTAAAAGTCATATCCACATTTTTATAGACAAAAAAAATAAAAATAATACACAGAGTGACTAGAGATGGGAGGACCCGGCCATGCGAGACGGACATATTGCTGGATTGTCCCCCTGACAATTGTCAATATGTTTTGGTCATGTGGCCGAACTCGAATGCAAACGTCGGGTCCACTCATCTCTACCCGTGACACTTTGGTATAAATTGTATGAAGCGAACATAAGTTAAGGGCACGTCATAGATATAAAGCCCAGTGTGTTTTAGCATTTTTAATAACTGGTCTTCATTTACTTTATTTTACAGCTACTTCTACTTCACAACCTGCGACCACTCCATTTGTGACTACAAGTAAGTGGCTTCTAATGAGGTTAATAGACACGTAGGGGGAATGGATACATAAGTGATATTTACAAAGACGATGACAGATTGATGACAGATAGATAAGATTATAATACTCTGTGTATTTTAGTATATGTAAGACACTAATCTTAGTGCCACCTAGTGGTGTCCTAGCCGCAGGATGACTCTTTGACATAACAAAACTCTTACGTCTGAAATTTCCTGAAGCTTCGCAACTGCACTGTCTGCCCCTTAGTAGTGATATCTACATTAACTTCTTAGATAACGTTGCTTTTATTTCACAGCTGCTTCTACGACACAAATTCCAACTTTTGGAACATCAACAGTGACTACAAGTAAACGCAATGTCTAGAGGGATATTCCATGGGGGTCAACTTTCACATCTAGAAACATGTCCGCCCCAGCATCAGTGCCATCTGCTCTTCTTTTAGCTTCTCATGCCCTAGTATTTACCTAAAAAGGGCCATACAAATTATGCAAATGAGCCTGAGGGGCTTTAGGCTTCATAGCTGTTAATTGAGCCCTGAGCCCCTTAGGCTCATTTGCACATTTTTAAAGTCTTTTTTTGTAAAACATGAGGACATGTGGAGCTGAAAGAAGAGATGATCCTGCAAAAGGGGGCACACACCAGTATCTCAGTGTTCTTTGGTGATTTACTTCTTTCCCACCGCCCCAAACTTCCATGATGACTTCTGACCTGTGTATAGAGTACAGAACTCTATAGTCTACAGAAAAGACAAGTAGTGGAGACCCTGTGTAGTTGGCAGATACCCTAAATATAGAAGTTTTGATACGGATCATTGACAGTTGGTGACTTTGATTTGTGTTGCAGCTCCTCCCACAACACCAACCCTAACCACTCCCCCTGTGACTTTAAGTAAGCGTCTCCCAGCAAAAATAAGTCATGTCCACTTTTTTCTAGTCAGAAATATTTAAATGATAAACCGAGTGACTAGAGATGAGAGGACCCGGCCATGCAAGCCAGACATATAATCAATCCTAGCCATGGTTTGTTGTTTGGGGTGTCAATTGTCAATATGTCTTGTTTGTGCGGCAGAATTCGAATGCAAATGTCGGGTCCACTCATCTCTACCGGTGACACTTTGACCATATTGAATGAAGCGATCATAAATTAGAGGCACATCATAGATATCAAGCCCAGAGTGTTTTTGCACTTTTAATAAAAGGTCCTCATTTACTTTATTTTACAGCTACTTCTACTTCACAACCTACAACTGCGACCACTCCATTTGTGACTACAAGTAAGTGGCTTCTAATTAGGTTAATAGACACGTAAGGAGATTGAATACATAAGTAATATTTGCAAAGACGTCAGGTTGATGACAGATAGATAAGATTATAGGTGGTGGTGGATTTTCTCGGTCTACTCTGTGGAGAAATTTGTGCCCCCTAGTGGCGTCCCAGTCGTAGGATGACACAGAATGTTCCTTTGATATAACAAAACTCTTATGTCTGAAATTTTCTGAAGCTTCACAGTGTATTTGTTCCCTGGAGGAATGTCCAACGATACTTTAGAATTTGGACCTATGTGATTTTCTATTCTGCACTGACTGTTCCTTTAAGTAGTGATATCTTCATTGTATATATGTGCAAGGTGCTAAAGAAATATCTCATGTATCCTTGAAGCCTTCTACCAAATCCTGAAATCAGGACCAGCTCCATAAAGATTTCAGAGTTTTATGTTTCTATTGGTTTCTGAGATGAGCAGACCTGACGTTCGGCCACCTGACCTGGTATTATTGCTGCTAATCCGGCAATATGTCCAGGTCGCACAACCGTACCGGAACCCCAGATGTGAATGACCAGAGATGAGAGGACCCGGCCATGCAAGCCAGACATATGCTGGATTGTTCCCATGACCAATCATAGCCATGGTTAGTTGTTAGGGGCATCAATTGTTAATTTGTTTTGGTCACGTGGCCGAACTCGAATGCAAATGTCGGGTCCACTCATCTCTACCCGTGACAATTTGAACATATTGTATGAAGTGATCATAAATTAGGGGCCTGTCATAGATACAAAGCCCAGAGTGTTTTTGCACTTTTAATAACTGGTCCTCATTTACTTTATTTTACAGCTACTTCTACTACACAACCTACAACTGCGACCACTACATTTGTGACTACAAGTAAGTGGCTTCTAATGAGGTTAATAGAAACATAAGAAAATTGGATACATAAGTGATATTTACAGAGACGTTAGATTGATGACAGATAGATAAGATTATAATACTCTGTGTATTTTAGTATATGTAAGACACTAATCCTGGAGCAATGTGTGCCTCCTAGTGGTGTCCTAGCCGTAGGATGACTCAGAATGTTCCTTTGATATAACAAAACTCTTATATCTGAAGTTTTCTGAAGCTTCAAAGTGTATTTGTTCCCTTGAGGAATGTCCAACTTACTTCAGAATTTGGACTTATGTGATCTTCTATTCTGCAATTTATTCCCCTTTAACCGGTTAAGTACCGGGCCCTTCCTGTGTTTTCCATTTTTCACTCCCCACCTTCAAAAATCTATAACTTTTTTTATTTTTACACGTAAAGAGCTGAGTGATGGCTTGTTTTATGTGTAACAAATTGCACTTCATAGTGACAGCATTGAATATTCCATGCTGTGTACTGGGAAGCAGGAAAAAAATTTCAAATGCAGTGAAAATAGTGAAAAAACGTATTTGTGCCGTTTTCTTGTGGGCTTGGATTTTACAGCTTTCACTGTGCAGAGCTGTGGTTAATTTTTTTGCGACTTTTGATGATGATTTCAATGATATCATTTTTAGGATTGTATGACCTTTTGATCACTTTTTAATAGATTTTCTTGATATTTTTCAAAATGGCAAAAAAGGGCCAATTTCAACTTTGGGCGCTATTTTCTGTTACAGGGTAAAAATCTGTGAAAAAACGTTATTATATGTTGTTTATGATTTTTACTGTTTATTTATATTTATATCAGTTCTAGGGAAAGGGGGGTGATTAGAATTTTTAGGTTTTTTTTATTATTATTATTTTTAACTTTTTTTTATTTTTACTATTTTTCAGACTCCCTAGGATACTTTAACCCTAGGTTGTCTGATCGATCCTAACATATACTGCCATACTAGATTATGGCAGTATATGGGGATTTTCCTCCTCATTCATTACAATGTGCAGATAGCACATTCTAACGAAAGGGTTAAAACGAAAAGTCATGGTGATGTCATGGGGAGCGACAATCCTCGGCAAGATGGCGGTGCCCATGCACCACTATCTTTTTGAAGCCACCAGCTAGCACCGATCGCGGGTGTTACCAGTAAGTCTCGCTGCAATATGCAGCAAAGACTTACCGGCTATGGAGAGGGTTTAGCCCGTGAACCCTCTCCATTATTATGCAAGTAGTGATATCTACATTGCATAATATGTGCAAGGTGCTAAAGAAATATCTCATGTATCCTCGAAGTCTTCTACCAAAACCTGAAATCAGGACCAGCTCCATTAAGATTTGAGTTTTATGTTTCTATTGGTTTCTGAGATGAACATACCCAATGTTCGGGTTCGGCTGCTTGACTCGGAATTATTGCTGCTAATCTGGCAATATGTGCAGGTCGCACAGCGGAACGGGAACCCCGGATGTGACTGTCAGGTCCACTCATCTCCAGTTTTTGACATCTTTTCCTACCAGCTCAGTGTTCATTTCAATACTCAATGAGGGGAATTTTTTCATTATTTTTTCAATTTTTCTTATGTTACAGCTACAGGTACATCAACAACAACCTCAACTTTTACACCTTTGACTACAAGTAAGTTTATAGGAAAGAAAATCCACCAAACCTACAAAAGAGTCACTAAACACTTCTGCCATAAGAGAGGCTTCCGATCCTTAGATTATCAGGTCAATTTGGGTATAGGAATCTCTCCAACTTCTGCATTCTCCTTTCCCATGTTCCTTTATTAGAAGTGGAGATATCAGAAGGTACTGGACCACCCCGGGAGGTGGTACTAGCCGACAGCTGGGTCCAGGCACCTGGTCTTCACCAGAGCCCGTCTTAAAGCGGGATGGACTTGCTGTGGCAGGGTACCACCAGGTCATTCCATAGGTGCGACTAGCCCGCAGGGGCAGCCAGGTCGAGGTACATTAGCAGGAGACAGTCTTGCGGTGAGGGCCAGGCACAAGGTCAGGGCAGGCGCCAGAGATGCAATGCAAGTCCAATCTGGGATCAGCAACAGGAGGTCCAGGCAGATGGGAACGGGAACACAGGCACACAGGACACAGGAATTTAGGAGCAGGAACACACGGAAACAGGAATGCAGGATACACAGGAACGCTGGAGACACAGGAACGCTGGAGACACAGGAACGCTGGAGACACAGGAACGCTGGAGACACAGGAACGCTGGAGACACAGGAATGCTGGAGACACTGGAACGCTGGAGACACTGGAACGCTGGAGACACTGGAACGCTGGAGACACTGGAACGCTGGAGACACTGGAACGCAGGATAGTTGCTAGAGAGCTTTTTCTAAGGCTGTGAGGCACAAAGATCCGTCAGGGTGTGATGGGAGAGGCAAGTTTAAATAGTCTTCTGGGAGAATGGCCAGCACTAATTAATGGTGCGCTGGCCCTTTAAATTTCCTGAAGCCGGCGCTCACGCTCCCTAGAGCGCAGGGATGCGCGAGTGCAGAGCAAAGCCGGAACTCAGGAGCGGGGACAGGTGAGAGGCGATGTCTTCGTTATCGCATGGGTAACTGATGGGTGACTGTTTCTTTGGGGGCCCGTGACTATAAAACCCCCCTGAAACAAATTAAAACCTAAAAACTAATTTCACAGTGTGTGCTAAACTACAGGGATTTTTTTGGAAATTGTATGTAATACGAGAATTAGTGAAGGGCTCATAATTTATTCGCCAAATCTGAGCTACATAGACCTCTCCATCAAAAAAAATATAAAAGAATATATTTTTTATTTGTCATACTATTCAAAATATTAATATACTGTTTATTTGGCAGATACTCTAGATATTTTAGTTTTGTTATGGATCATTGAAGGGTCACGGGGGTCACCCATACATCCAGTAGACGGAGGTGACAAGTCGCACATGTTGCCGCGTCAGCCGTCAAGCCTGTATCCTCCTGCAAATGCTAAACAGCGGCCCGGCAGACCCCCGAACACACTGGGGGTGGGAGGGTTTTTTCACAGCACCTAAAGGAACGGGCAAACGATGCACAGGCAATGATGAGCCAGAGGTGATGTCTCTGCATCATATTACTATCAACGGGGAACACCTCCCTTGCCGCCAGTGGGGCCCTGCCAGCTCAGTGGGCCCCGGCACTTGCCCAGGTATGCCGGGGCTGACGCCGGCCCTGAGTGTAGCTACAGCCTTCTCAAGGTTGTTTGCTGATAATTCATCGAAGTCAATGGTAGGTTTCTTCAATGGAGCCTCATTCACTATGCAACTTCTGGAGATGGGAAAACTGCCCCCTCTGGAGAATCCGCTCGTTCTTTTAGCTCTTATGCGTTTTTCTTTACAAAAAAAGGCTTTTTAATTATGCAAATGAGCGCGAGGGGCTATTGATCTGTATGTTATTACTCACACCTCTGTGCGGGTTTTTTTTAAGTCAGCTACGTCCTCCCTCCCCAGTGAGCGAGAGCTTGTATTCTGTGGGAGGAGAAAAAAATAAGGCAGCAAGGTGTTGAAGTAGTTAATTGGGCCTGTTTAAGCATTTAACTGAGAGCTGCGGACTATTATTGTACACACAGAGCTCATTTAAGTTTAGTTCTATATTTGCACCTTATTTTGGGAGGCGAGAGTCGCATTTTGAAAGGGCACATAAAAGCACAAAGTATAAACACCCCCTTAATCTTCGATTAGATGCCAGCAGGGAGGGCAGGTTCTTTTTTTGCGCCAAAAAACACTTTACGGACGTGGCACACAAATTAGAATTTTTTTTAAAATACAAAGTTGGAATACAGGTTGGAAGAAGTCAAACACGAAACAAGGTTTTGGGATCTTTTGCTGGGTAGGTTGAAAAATGGCAAAAGTGCAATCCCACCAATGAGCCAAAAATGGCCAAAAAAGAGAAAAGATTGCTTGCCTCCTAATCCTCCCATACTACCAGGACAGTACCAAACTTTGGGCTCTGGCTCCGCTTCCACACCAGGCGAGGAGAGATGTATGTAGCAAGACGGGTGTCACAAGCTAAAACTAAAATCACAGCTATAAATAAACGACAGAATGACAAAGTAGTGGAGACCCTGTTGTATTTGGCAGACTATCAAATATTGAAGGTTTTATCATACGGATCATGAGTTGGTTGACTTTGATTTGTGTTGCCAGCTCCTCCAAAAACACCAACCCCAACCACTCCACTGGGAACTACAATAGTGTTTCTCCCGGCAAAAATAAGTCATGCCCACTTTTTTCTAGACAAACAATTTAAAATAATAAATCGGAGAGTGACTAGAGATGGGAGGAATCTGGCCACGCAGGCCGGAATAATGCCTCAATTATCCCATGTGGTTCATGTGGCCGAACTCGAATGCAAACGTTCGGGTCCACTCCCGCTACCCGTGACACTTTGGTAAAAAAATTGTATGAAGCGATCATAAATTAGAGGCACGTCATAAGTATAAAGCCCAGAGTGTTTCAGCACTTTAATAACGGGTCCTCATTTACTTTATTTTACAGCTACTTCTACTTCAAAACCTACAACTGTTGGATACATAGTGATTTTACAAAGACTTCAGATTGATGACAGATAGATAAGATTTAGACTCTCTGTATTTTAGTATTGTAAGACCCATAACTGAGCAATTTGTGCCCCTAGTGGTTTGTCCAAGCCGCAGGAGATCCTTTGATATAACAAAATGTTACCTATATACTTGTAAGCCGAGTATTTAGCACAAAAAAAATTGTCCAATGCGTCAATCAAAAAAATAAATAATACTCACCTTTGGCAGGCCAGATCCTTCGGCGCGCTTCCTCTTCACTCTTATTTTCTCTCTTCTCTATTCTTCTTCTCTGCAAGCAGAGTCCGTCATGCGATCTCCAGGCAGGCGCACCAATTTTGTTTTTATTGGGGATTGTGGTGTAGGTTGTAGACGTCATCAGGGAGACACAGCCGATATAATGGGGACCCACTGGCAGATCGCATGGACTCGACTATGTCGGGCTTTAGAGAAGAAAGAAAGAAGAAGAAAGAAGAGTGAAGAGGAACCGCAGGAACCATGCCACGATCGGGAAGCCGCGCAGAACACGGGGGGTGAGTATCGTTCTCAGAGGTGAGGATTACGTTTATTTTTTTTATGTGCTTGGCATACAGGGGGCAGGGATATGGATGTATAAATATATGGGGCTGGCTTCTGTATATTACAGGGAGAGGAGATGGCTGATACTATGTGTGGCTGGTGTTTACTACTTGGGGCTGGCTATATACTATATGGGGCTGGCTTTTGTACTACAGGGGGATTGCTGGTGTAAACTACTGGGGCTGGTTGACACACCGGGGATTGCTGGCGTATACTACAGGTGGGTGTTCGGGCGTTTACTACAGGGGCTGGCTTGTGTCTAATACAGGGGGGTGTATGGAGTTATACTTAATGGGTGCGCCGGATGTTACTTTATACCCTCGTGTATTACGGAGCCAATAGGTTTCCCGTTTTTTGTGTAAAATTAGGGGCTCGCTATATTCGGGACGGTTATATCGAGTAAATACGGTATGTTGAAATTACCGAAGCTTCGCAACTGACACTTTCTGCCCTTGTTAGTGATATCTACATTGACTTCTTAGATAACTTTGATTTTATCACAGCTGCCTTGTTACGACACAAATTCCAAATCTGGAACATAAAACAGTCGGCTACAAGTCAGCTCAATGTCTAGAGGGTATTCCATGGGGGTCAACTTTCACATATAGAAAGTTGTCTTTCAGCATCAGTGTCATCTGCTTTCTTTTAGATTCTATGCCCTGTTTTTATTAAAAAGGGAAAAAAGTTTATGCAAAGGAGCCTGAGGGGCTTTGGGCTTCATAGAGTTAATTGAGTCCTGAGACCCTTAGCTCTTTGCCCAAGTCGTTTTTGTAAAAATTAGGAAGGTGGTAGCTGAAAGTTCAAACAAGAAGGGTGAAAAACAGTATGTCAGGTACTGGTCTACAATCCTTCTCCATGGGGATAGATAGATGTCTTTAAGCATACCATAACCACTAATCTGACTACGAGAATTTCATTCATTTTGAAAATCCAAACAATGGTCATTTTTAAGCAAGCCATGCGTCTCCTCACCCAATTTCATACCAAAGTTCACCATAACAGTTGTCAGGAGCGCAAAAAAAAAAATGAACTTTAATGAGAGGAGATTGCTTTACTTTTTTCCCACGCCAACAGGACCTCCATGATGACCTCAGACTCCTAAGATACAAGGTGTACAGCATTGACATAGAAGAGTTTTGATAGATGGCCCATGTATCAAAGCTAAAACTAAACTAAAGCTATAATAAAAAAACACAGAAAAGACAAGAAGTGGAGACCTGTGGCATTGGCAAATACTTAAATGTGTGAGTTTTTGAATGGATCAATAACAGTTAGGACTTGCTTTGTGTTACAGCTCCTCCCACAACACAACTCCAACCACTCCCCGGGGACTACAGGTAAGTGTAAAAGTCATATCACATTTTATAGAAAAAAAAATTAAAAATAAAACAGATTCAGTGACTAGAGATGGGAGGACCCGGCCATGCGAGACAGGACATATTGCTGGATTGTCCTCATGAACACTTGTCAATATGTTTTGGTCTCAGTTGTGCCGAACTCGAATGCCAAACGTCGGGTCCACTCATCTTCTACCGTTGACACTTTGATAAATTGTATGAAAGCGAAATAAGTTAGGGCACGTCATTAGATATAAAAGCCCAGGTGTTTTTAGCATTTTAATAACTTGCAGTTTCATTTACTTTATTTACAGCTACTTCTACTTCACAACCTGCACCACTCCATTTGTGAACAATAATGGCTTCTAAGAGTTCACATAGAAACGTGGGAATGAGTACATATCATATTTTACAAAAGACGTGACAATGATGATCGACAGATTAAGGATTATAATACTCTTGTATTAGTATATAGTAAGGACACTAATCGTAGTGCACCTAGTGTGTCCTCAGCCGGACAGGATGACTCTTGACATACAAAAACTCTTACGTCTGAAATTTCCTAACTTCGTAACTGCACTGTTCTCCCTTCGTAGTTAGTTCTACATTAAACTCTATAACTTGCCTTTATTATCACAGCTGCTTCGTAACACAAAATTCCCAACGGTTGGAACATTCAAACAGTGCTACAATTAAACGCAATGTCTAGAAAGGTATATTCCCTGGTATACTTCACATTATAGAAACATGTCGCCCCAGCATCAGTGCTATCTGCGTCTTCTTTTGCTTCTTGCCCTATTTTACCTCAAAAAGGGCCATACAAATTAGCAAATGAGCCTGAGGGGCTTGGCTCATCGCTGTTAATTGTAGCCCTGAGCCCCTTAGGCTCATTTGCAACATTTTTAAAGTTTTTTGTAAAACATGAGGACAGTGTGAGCTGAAAGAAGAGAGATCCTGTCAAAAGGGGCCAACACCAGTTATCTCAGTGTCTTTTGGGATTTACTTCTTTCCCACCGCCCCAAACTTCCATGATGACTTCTGACCTGTGTATGAGTACAGAACCTCTAATAGTCGACAGAAAAGACAAGTAGTGGAGACCCTGTGTAGTTGGCCAGCATACCCTAAATATAGAAGTTTTGATACGGATCATTGACAGTTGGTGACTTTGATTTGTGTTGCAGCTCTCCCAACACCAACCCTAACCACTCCCCCTGTGACTTTAAGAAGCGTTCTCCGTCAAAATAAGTCATTGTCACTTTTTTTCTAGTCAGAAATATTTAAATGATAAACCGAGTGACTAGAGATGAGAGGAACCCGGCCTGCAAGCCAGACATATAATCATCCTAGCATGGTTTGTTGTTTGGGGTGTCAATGCAATATGTTCTTGTGTGCGGCAGAATCGAATGCAAAGCTCGGGTCACTCATCTCTACCGGTGACACTTTACCTATTGAATGAACGATCATAAATTAGAGTGCACATATAGATATCAAGCCCAGAGCGTTTTTTGCACTTTAATAAAAGGTCCTCATTACTTTATTTACAGCTACTTCTATTTCACAACCTACAACTGCGACCACTCCATTTGTGACTACAAGTAAGGGCTTCTATTAGGTTAATGAGACGTAAGAGGGATTGATACATAAGTAAATATTTGCAAAGACGTCAGGTTGATGACAGATAGATAAGATTATAGGTGGTGGTGGATTTTCTCGGTCTACTCTGTGGAGAAATTTGTTGCCTCCTATGGCCGTCCCAGTCGCGCGTGATGACCAGAATGTTCCTTTGAATAACAAAACTCTTATGTCTGAAATTTTTGAAGCTTCACAGTGTATTTGTTTCCCTGGAGGAATGTCCACGATACTTTAGAATTTGGACCTATGTGATTTTCTATTCTGCACTGATGTTCCTTAAGTAGTGATATCTTCATTGTATATATGTGCAAGGTGCTAAAGAAATATCTCATGTATCCTTGAAGCCTCTACCAATCCTGAAATCAGGACAGCTCCATAAAGATGTCAGAGTTTATGTTTCTATTGTTCTGAGATACAGACTGACGTTCGGCCACCTGACCTGGTATATTGCTGCTCATCCGGCAATATGTCCAGGTCGCACACCGTACGGAACCCCAGCTGTGAATGACCAGAGATGAGAGGGACCCGCATGCAGCCAGACATATGCTGGATTGTTCCCATGACCAATCATAGCCAGGAGTTGGTTAGTTGTTAGGGGCATCAATGTTTAATTTGTTTGGTCACGTTGCCGAACTCGATGCAAATGTCGGGTCCACTCATCTCTACCGCTGACAATTTGAACATATTGCTATGAAGTGATCATAAATTAGGGGCTGTTAGATACAAAGCCCCGAGGTTTTTGCACTTTTACTAAACGGTCCTCATTTGACTTTATTTTACAGCTACTTCACTACACAACCTACATACTGGCAGACCATACATTTAGTGACTCCAGTAAAGTGGCTTCTAATGAGACGTTAATAGAAAATAGAAATTGGATACATAAGTGATATTACAGAGACGTTGATTGATGACAGAATAGATCAGATTATAATACTCTGTGATTGTAGTATATAGGTAAGGACACTAATCTGGGAGCAATGTGTGCCTCAGTGGTGCCTAGCCGTAGGATGACTCAGAATGTTCTTTGATATAACAAAACTCTTGATATCTGAAGTTTTCTGAAGCTTCAAAGTGTATTTGTTCCCTTTGAGGAATGTCCAACTACTTCAGCAATTTGGACTTATGTGATTCTACTTCTGCTAATTTATTCCCCTTTCAACCGTTTTAAGACCGGGCCCTTCCTGTGTTTTCCATTTTTCACTCCCCACCTCAAAAATCTATAACTTTTTTTATTTTTACACGTAAAGAGCTGAGTGAGGCGTGTTTTATGGTGTAACAAATTGCACTTCATAGTGACAGCATTGATATTCCATGCTGTGTACTGGGAAGCAGGAAAAAAATTTCAAATGCAGTGAAAATGTGAAAAACCGTATTTGTGCCGTTTTCTGTGGGCTTGGATTTTACAGCTTCACACTGTGCAGAGCTGTGGTTATTTTTTTGCGACTTTTGATGATGATTCAATGATATCATTTTTAGGATTGTATGACCTTTTGATCACTTTTTAATAGATTTTCTTGATATTTTTCAAATGGCAAAAAAGGGCCCATTTCAACTTTGGGCGCTATTTTCTGTTACAGGGTAAAAATCGTGAAAAAAAACGTTTTATATGTTGTTTATGATTTTACTGTTTATTTATTTTATATCATTAGGAAGGGGCGGGGTGATGGTGTTAGAATTTTTAGGTTTTTTTATTATTATTATTTTTAACTTTTTTTTATTTTTACTATTTTTCAGACTCCTAGGATACTTTAACCCTAGGTTGTCTGATCGATCTAACATATACTGCCATACTAGATTATGGCAGTATATGGGGATTTTCTTCCTTCATTAACAATGTGCAGATAGCACATTCTAACGAAGGGTTAAAACGAAAAGTCATGTGATGTCATGGGAGCGACAATCTCGCAAGATGGCGGTGCCCACTGCACCACTATCTTTTTGAAGCCACCAGCTAGCACCGTCGCGGGTGTCACAGTAAGTCCGCTTGCAATATGCAGCAAAGACTTACCGGCTATGAGAGGTTTAGCCGTGAAACCCTCTCCATTATTATGCAAGTCAGTGATATCTACATTGCATAATGTGCAAGGTGCTAAGAGAATATCTCATGTATCCTCGAAGTCTTTCCAAAACCTGAAATCAGGACCAGCTCCATCAGATTTGAGTTTTAGTTTCTATTGGTTTCTGAGATGAACATACCCAATGTTCGGGTGTCGGCTGCTTGACTCGGAATTATTGCTGCTAATCTGGCATATGTGCAGGTCGCACAGCGGAACGGGAACCCCGGATGTGACTGTCAGGTCCACTCATCTCCAGTTTTTGACATCTTTTCCTCCAGCCAGGTTCATTCTCAATACTCAATGGGGAATTTTTTATTATTTTTTCAATTTTCTTATGTTACAGCTACAGGTACATAACAACAACCCTCAACTTTTACACCTTGATACACAGAAGTTATAGGAAGAAAATCACCAACACAAAGAGTCACTAACACTTGTGCATAAGAGAGGCGTCGATCCTTAGATATCAGGTCAATTTGGGTATAGGAATCTCTCCAATTTGCAATTCTCCTTTCCCAGTTCCTTTATTAGAAGTGGAGATATCAGAAGGTACTGGACCAACCCCGGGAGGTGGTACTAGCCGACGCTGGTCCAGGACACCTGGTCTTCACCAGAGCCCGTCTTAAGCGGGATGGACTTGCTGTGGCAGGGTACCACCAGGTCATTCCATAGGTGCGACTAGCCAGCAGGGGCACCGGTCGGGACTTAGCAGAGACAGTCTTGTGGTGAGGTGCCAGGCACAAGGTCAGGGCAGGCGCCAGAGATGCAAGCAATCCATCATGCGGATCAGCAACAGGAGGTCCAGGCAATGGGAACGGGAACACAGGCACACAGGACACAGGAATTTAGGAGCAGAACACACGGAAACAGGAATGAGGATACACAGGAAGCTGGAGACACAGGAACGCTGGAGACACAGGAACGCTGGAGACACAGAAACGCTGGAGACACGAACGCTGGGGACACAGGAGCTGAGACACTGGAACGCTGGGAGACACTGGAACGAGGAGACACGACCTGGAGACTACGCTGGAGCACTGGGAACGCAGGTCAGTTTGTAGAGAGCTTTTTCAAGGCTGTGAGGCACAAAGATCCGTCAGGTGTGATGGGAGAGGCAAAGTTTAAATAGTCTTCTGGAGAATGGCCCCACTAATTAATGGTGCGCGGCCTTTAAATTTCCTGAAGCCGGCGCTCACGCTCCCTAGAGCGCAGGGATGCGCGAGTGCAGAGAAAGCCGGAACTCAGGAGCGGGGGACAGGTGAAGAGCGATGTCTTCGTTATCGCATGGGTAACTGATGGTGACTGTTTTCTTTGGGGCCCGTGACTATAAAACCCCCCTGAAACAAATTAAAACCTAAAAACTAATTTCACAGTGGTGCTAACTACAGGGATTTTTTGGAATTGTATGTAATACGAGATTAGTGAAGGGCTCATAATTTATTCGCCCAAATCTGAGCTACATAGCCTCTCCATCAAAAAAAATATAAAGAATATATTTTTTATTTGTCTACTATTCAAAATATTAAATATACTGTTTATTGGCAGATACTCTAGATATTTAGTTTTGTTATGGATCATTGACAGTGGTTTGTGTTACAGCTCTCCTACAACACCAACCAAACCACTTCCCCTTTGAGAAATAAGTCATGTCCACTTTTTTCTAGACAAAAATTTGAAATAATGACCTGAGTGACTCAGAGATGAGAGGACCCGGCCATGCGAGCGGACATAATGCTGATGTCCCCATGACCCATCTAGCCATTTTTGTTGTTTGGGTGTCAATTGTCAATATGTCTTGGTTGTGATCAGAACTCAAATGCAATGTTGGGTCCACTAATCCTACCTTTGACACTTTGACCTATTGAAATAAGCGATCATAAGTTAAGGGCACGTCATAGATACAAAGCCCAGAGTGTTTTTGCACTTTTAATAACTGGTCCTCATTTACTTTTTTACAGCTACTTCTACTTCCAACTAACAACTGCGAACATACATTTGTGACTACAAGTAAGTGGCTTCTAATTAGGTAATAGACATACTGTAGAAGATTGGATACATAAGCAATGTAAGACACTTATTCTAGAGCAATTGTGCCCCCAAGTGGTGTCCTAGCCATAGGATGACTCAGAATTCTTCCTTGATATACAAAACTCTTATGTCTGAAATTTCCTGAAGCTTCGCAGTGTATTTGTTCCCTGGAGGATGTCCCACTTACTTCAGAATTTGGACCGACTATGATCTTCTATGTATGCATGTAACTCCCTTTAAGTATGATATCAACATGTATATATGTGCAAGGTGCTAAAGAAATATCTCTTGGAGCCTTTACCACCACTGAATCAGGACTAACTTCATAAAAATTTGAGAGTTTTATGTTTCTATTGGTTTCTGAGATGAGCGGACCCGACTTTGGGGTTTGCCCGCCTGACCTAGAATTATTGGTGCTAATCCGGCAATATGTCCTGGTCGCACAGCCGAACCGGAACCCCGGACGTGACTGTCAGTGGTCCACTCATCTCTAGTTTTTTACATCATTCATACCAGTGTTCATTTCAATATTTGGGGAATTATTTTTTACATTTTTCTCATGTTACAGCTACAGGTACATCAACAACAACCACAACCTCTCCACCTTTGACTACAAGTAAGTTCATGGTAAAAAAAAATCCTCCAAACCTACAAAAAAGCGGCACTAAACACTTCTGCCATAGGAGAGGATTTCTAATCCTCAGATCATCAGGTCAATTTGGGTACAGGAATATGTGTAACTTCTCCATTCTTCGCCCCCATGTTCTTATTTGGCAGATACTCTAGATATTTTAGTTTTGTTATGGATCATTGACAGTTGGTTTGTGTTACAGCTCCTCCTACAACACCAACCCAAACCACTCCCCCTTTGAGAATATAAGTCATGTCCACTTTTTTCTAGACAAAAAATTTGAAATAATGACCTGAGTGACTAGAGATGAGAGGACCCGGCCATGCGAGCCGGACATAATGCTGGATTGTCCCCATGACCAATCCTAGCCATTGTTTGTTGTTTGGGGTGTCAATTGTCAATATGTCTTGGTTGTGCGTCAGAACTCAAATGCAAATGTTG
Organism: Engystomops pustulosus; assembly: GCA_019512145.1. Taxonomy (NCBI): domain Eukaryota; kingdom Metazoa; phylum Chordata; class Amphibia; order Anura; family Leptodactylidae; genus Engystomops; species Engystomops pustulosus. The sequence continues at coordinate 14,106,652 of CM033650.1, read as the reverse complement.
GGTCCACTAATCTCTACCTTTGACACTTTGACCATATTGAATGAAGCGATCATAAGTTAAGGGCACGTCATAGATACAAAGCCCAGAGTGTTTTTGCACTTTTAATAACTGGTCCTCATTTACTTTATTTTACAGCTACTTCTACTTCACAACCTACAACTGCGACCACTACATTTGTGACTACAAGTAAGTGGCTTCTAATTAGGTTAATAGACATACTGTAGAAGATTGGATACATAAGCAAATGTAAGACACTTATTCTAGAGCAATTTGTGCCCCCTAGTGGTGTCCTAGCCATGGGAACGGGAACACAGGCACACAGACACCGGAATTCAGTGAGCAGAACACACGGAAACAGGAATGAGGATACACAGGAACGCATGGAGACACAGGAACGCTGGAGACACAGAACGCTGGAGACACGGAACCTGGAAACAATGAAACCTGGAGACACGTGCTGGACACGCGTGACCTGGAAGCAACACTGGAACGCTGGAGACACTGGAACGCTGGGAACTGGAATCGCAGGATAGTTTGCTAGAGAGCTTTTTCTAAGGCTGTGAGGCACAAAGATCCGTCAGGTGTGAATGGGAGAGGCAAGTTTAAATAGTCTTCTTGGAGTGGCCCCACTAATTAATGTGCGCTGGCCCTTTAATTTCCTGAAGCCGGCGCTCACGCTCCCTAGAGCGCAGGGATCGCAGTGCAGAGCAAAGCCGGAACTCAGGAGCGGGACAGGTGAAGAGCGATGTCTTCGTTATCGCATGGGTAACTGATGGTGACTTTTTTCTTTGGGGCCCGTGACTATAAAACCCCCCTGAAACAAATTAAAACCTAAAAACTAATTTCACAGTGTGTGCTAAACTACAGGATTTTTTTGGATTGTATGTAATACGAGATTAGTGAAGGGCTCATAATTTATTTCGCCAAATCTGAGCTACATAACCTCTCCTCAAAAAAAATATAAAGAATATATTTTTTATTTGTCATACTATTCAAATATTAATATACTGTTTATTTGCAATCTTAGATATTTTGTTTTGTTATGGATCATTAGCTTGGTTTGTTGTACAGCTCCTCCTACACACCAACCAAACCACTCCCCCTTTGAGAATATAAGTCATGTCCACTTTTTTCTAGACAAAAAAGTTTGAAAATGACCTGAGTGACTCAGAGATGAGAGACCCGGCCATGCGAGCCGGACATAATGCTGTAATTGTCCCCAGACAAATCCTAGCCATTTTTGTTGTTTGGTGTCAATTGTCAATATGTCTTGGTTGTGGTCAGAACTCAAATGCAATGTTGGGTCCACTATCTCACTTTGACACTTTGACCTATTGAATAAGCGATCATAAGTTAAGGGCACTCATAGTATACAAAGCCCAGAGTGTTTTTGCACTTTTAATAACTGGTCCTCATTTACTTTATTTTACAGCTACTTCTACTTCACACTACAACTGCGACCACTACATTTTGTGACTACAAGTAATTGGCTTCTAATTAGGTTAAATAGACTACTGTAGAAGATTGGATACATAGCAAATGTAAGTCCTTCACAACCTGCTACCACTCCATTTGTGATACAATAATGGCTTCTAAGAGTTCCAACATAGACAACTCGGGCAGAGTACTACAGTATCTTTACAAAAGACGTGACATATGATCCCGATAGATCAGATTAAGATTATAATCTCTGTGTATTAGTATATAGTAAGGACACTAATCTTAGTGCACCTAGTGGTGTCACTCAGCGCGATCGGATGACTCTTTACATAACAAAATCTTACGTCTGAAATTTCCTGAACTTCGAACTGCACTGTTCTTACCCTTCGTAGTGCTTCTACAGTTAACTTCTTATAAACCGTTTGCCTTTATTTCACAGCTGCTTCTAGCTACCACAAAATTCCCAACTGGTTGGAACATTCAACAGTGACTACAACTAACGCAATGTCCTAGAAAAGGATATTCCATGGGGTATCACTTCACTCTATAAACATGTCCGCCCCAGCATCAGTGCATCTGCGTCTTCTTTTAGCTTCTGCCCTAGTTTTACCTAACAAAGGGCCATAAAATTATGGCAAATGAGCTGAGGGGCTTTGGCTCATGCTGTTACATTGAGCCCGGAGACCCTTAGGCTCAATTGCAACATTTTTAAAGTTTTTTTGTAACAGGAGGACAGTTGAGCTGAAAGAAAGAGATGATCCCTTCACAAGGGGCAACACACAGTATCTCATGTCTTTTGGGATTTACTTCTTTCCCACCGCCCCACACTTCCATGATCGACTTCTGACCTGTGTATAGAGTACACAGAACCTCTATAGTCGTACGAAAGACAAGTAGTGGAGACCCTGGTGGTAGTTGGCCAGCTACCCTAAATATAGAAGTTTTGATACGATCAATGACAGTTGGTGACTTTGATTTGTTTGCAGCTCTCCCACACCACCAACCCTAACCCCTCCCCCTGTGGACTTTAAGTAAGCGTTCTCCAGCTCAAAACTAATCTGGTCCTTTTTTTCTAGTCAAAATATTAAATGATAAACCGAGTGACTAGACGATGAGGGAACCCGGCCGCAAGCCAGACATATAATATCCTAGCACTGGTTTGGTTGTTTGGGGTGTCATGCATATGTTCTGTGTTTGCGGCATAATTCGGAATGCAAAGCTCGGCGGTCACTCATCTCTAACCGGGTGACACTTTGACCATCTGAATGGAACGACATAAATTTAGCGCACATAATAGATTCAAGCCCAAGGTTTTTTGCACTTTTAATAAAAGTGTCCCTCAGTTACTTTATTTACAGCCCTAACTTCTATTTCAAACCTACACACTGCGCACCAACTCCATTTGTGACTAAAGTAAGGTAGCTTCTAATTAGGTTAATGAACGTAGCAGTAAGGAGATTGACTACATAAGGTAATATTTGCAAAGACGCAGGTTGATGGACACGATTAGATAGCATTATAGGTGGTGGTGGTTTTCTCGGTCTATCTCTGTGGAAGAAATTTGTTGCGCCTCCTATGGCCGTCCCAGTCGGCGTGATGACACAGAATGTTCCTTTGATATAACAAACTTTATGTCTGAAATTTTACTGAAGCTTCACAGTGTATTTGATTCCCTGGAGGAATGTCCACGATACTAGAATTTGGACCTATGTGGATTTTCTATTCTGTCACTGACTGTTCTATAGTAGGTGATATCTTCATTGTATATATGTGCAAGGTGCTATAACGAAATATCTCATGTATCCTTGAGCCTTCTACACATCTGAAATCGGAAGCGCCATTAAAGATTCAGAGTTTATGTTTATATTGGTTCTGAGTACGACCTGACGTTCAGAGCCACCGTGACACTGGTATCTATGCTGACTATCCGGCAATAGCCGTCGCACACGTACGCGAACCTCCAGCGTGTGAATGACCACGAGAGTGAGAGGGACCCGGCATGCAGTCCAGCGACATATGCGAGATTGTTCCACATGACCCAATCCTAGCATGGCCATTTGGTTAGTTGTTAGGGCGCATCAATTTTATTTGTTTGGTCACGTTGCCGAAACTCGATGCAAATGTCGGGATCCACTCCTCTACCGCCTGACAATTTGAACATATTGTATGAAGTGATCATAAATTATGGGCTGTTAGATACAAAGCCCCAGAGTGTTTTTTGCACTTTTATATATACTGGTCCTCATTTGACTTTATTTTACAGCTTTCACTACACAACCTACATACTGCACCTCACTACATTTAGTGACTACCAGTAAAGTGGCTTCTAATGAGAGTTAATAGAAACATAAGAAATTGGATACATAATGATATACAGAGACGTTGATTGATACAGAATAATAGATTATAATACTCTGTGTATTGTGTATATAGTAAGACACTAATCTGGAGCAATGTGTGCCTCATGTGGTGCCTAGCCGTAGATGACTCAGAATGTTCTTCTGATATAACAAAACTCTTGAGCTAATTTCTTAAGCTTCAAGTGTATTTGTTCCTTGAGGAATGTCCAACTTCTTCAGAATTTGGACTTATGTGACCTTCTCTTCTATTTCTCAATTTATAATTCCCCTTTAAACCGTTTTAAGTACCGGGCCCCTTCCTTGTTTTTTCATTTTTCACTCCCCACCTCAAAAATCTATACTTTTTTTATTTTACACCGTAAATAGCTGAGTGAGGGCTTTTTATCTGTAACAAATTGCACTTCATCGTGCGCATTGACTATTCCATGCTGTGTATGGGAGCAGAAAAAAAATTTCAAATGCTGAAATAGTGAAAACCGTATTTGTGCCGGGTCTTGTGGCTTGATATTTACAACAGCTTTCATCACTGGGGCAGAGCTTGGTTAATTTTTTGTCTACTTTTGAAGTATGAGTTCAATGATATCATTTTTAGATTGTTGACCTTTTGATCACTTTTTAATAGATTTTCTTGATATTTTTTCAAATGGCAAAAAAGGGCCATTTCAACTTTGGGCGCTATTTTTCTGTTAGCAGGTAAAATCTGTGAAAAAAAAACCCGTTTATATCATGTTGTGTATGATTTTATGTTTATTTATTTTATATCATTACTCGGGGCGGGTGGTGATTAGCACTTTTATTTTTTTATATTTTCATTTTTATTAAAACTTTTTTATTTTTACTATTTTGCAGACTCCCTAGGATACTTTTTAACCCTAGTTGTCTGATCGATCCTACACATATACTGCCAACTAGATCTTATGGGCAGTATATGGGGATTTTCCTCCTCATTCATACACTTGCAGATAGCACATTCTAACTAAGGGTTAAAACGAAAAGTCATGTGATGTCCTCGGGAGCGACAATCCTCGGCAAGATGGCGGTGCCACTGCCCACTAATCTTTTTTTGAGCCACCAGCTAGCACCGTCGCGGGTTTTACCAGTAATCTTCGCTGCAATCTCAGCAAAGACGTAACCGGCTATGGATGGTTTTAGCCGTGAAACCCTCTCCATTATTATGCAAGTAGTGATATCTACATTTCATACTATGTGCAAGGTGCTAAGAAATATCTCATGTATCCTCGAAGTCCCTTCTACCAAAACCTGAAATCAGGACCATCTCCATTCAGAGTTGAGTTTTAGGTTCGATTGGTTTCTGAGATGAACATAACCCAGGTTCGGGTTCGGCTGCTTGACTACGGAATTAATTGCTGATAATCTGGTCAATATGTTGCAGTCGCACAGCGGAACGGGAACCCCGGATGTGACTGTGCAGGTCCACTCATCTCCAGTTTTTGACATCTTTTCCTACCACTCATTTCATTTCAATACTCAATGGGGGAATTTTTTCCTTATTTTTCATTTTCCTTATTTACACTAACAGTACATCACCAACACCCTCAACATTTTACACCTTTTGACTACCAGTACGTTTAAAGGAAAGAAAATCCACCAAACCTACAAAATGTCACTAAACACTCCTTCTGCATAAGAGAGGCTTCGTCCTTAGATTACAGGTCAATTTGGTATAGAATCTTCCACGTCTACATTCTCCTTTCCCATGTTTTCCTTATTAAGAATGGAAGATATCAGAAGGTACTGTGACCAACCCCGGGAGGTGGTAACTAGCCGACGCTGGGTCCACACCTGGTCTTCAACCAGAGCCCGTCTTAAGCGGGGATGGACTTTGCTGTGGCAGGGTACCACCAGGTCATTCCATAGGTTCGACTAGCCCGCGGGGCACCATGTCGAGGTACTTAGCAGGATACAGTCTTTGCGTGGAGTGCCAGGCACAAGGTCAGGCAGGCGCCACTAGATGCAAGCAATTCCAATCATGGGATCAGAAACAGGAGGTCCAGTCAAGCTTGGAAACGGGACACAGGCACACAGGGACACAGACGGTAATTAGTAGCATGAACACACGGAAACAGAATGCAGGATAGCACAGGAACGCTGGAGACACAGCCTGAGCACAGACGCTTGGAAGACACAGAACGCTGGAGACACAGAAACGCTGGAGACACGAGAACTGCTGGAACACTGGAACGTGGAGACCACTGAACGCTGGAGACACCTGAACGCTGGAGAACTGGAACGCCTGGAGAACTTACTCTGGGCATGAAACGCAGGATATTTGCTAGAGACGCTTTTTCTAAGGCTGTGAGGCACAAAGATCCGTCAGTGTGAATGGAGAGGCAAGTTTAATAGTCTTCTGGAGATGGCCCACTAATTAATGGTGCGCTGGCCCTTTAAATTCCTGAAGCCGCGTCTCACGGCTCCCTAGAGCGCAGGATGCTCGCAGTGCAGAGCAAAGCCGGACATCATGGAGCTGGGACAGGTGAGAGCGATGTCTTCGTTTAATCGGCATGGGTAACTGATGTGTGACTGTTTTTCTTTGGGGTCCCGTGACTAAAACCCCCTCTAACAAATTAAAACCTAAAACGTAATTTCCAGGTGGTGCTAAACACAGATGTTTTTGGAATTGTATGTAAACGAGAATTAGTGAAGGGCTCATAATTTATTTTTTCCCAAATCTGAGCACATAACCTCTCCCAAAAAAAATATAAAGAATATATTCTTTTAATTTGTCAAACTATGCAAATATTAAATATAACTGTTTATTTTGCATATCTTAGTATCTTTGCTTGTTTGTGTATGGGATCATTACAGCTTGGTTTGTTGTACACTCCTCCTACCACACCAACCAAACACACTCCTCCCCTTTGAGAATATAAGTCATGTCCACTTTTTTCTAGACAAAAAAGAATTTGAAATATGAACCTGAGTGACTAGAGATGAGGACCCGGCCATGCGAGCCGGACATAATGCTGAATTGTCCCCAGACCATCCTAGCCATTATTTGTTGTTTGGTGTCATTTCACATATGTCTTGGTTGTGGTCAGACTCAAATGCACAATGTTGGGTCCACTAATCTCTACCTTTGAACCCTTTGACCTAATTGAATTACAGCGATCATACGTAGAGGGCACGTTCATGAGTATACAAAGCCCAGAGTGTTTTTGCACTTTTAATAACTGTCCTCATTTACTTTATATTTTACACTACTTCTACTTCACCCTACACTGCGAACCACTATACATTTTGTGACTACAAGTAATTGGCTTCTAATTAGGTTAAATAGACATCTGTAGAAGATTTGGATACATAAGCAAATGTAAGCACTTATTCTTATGCCAATTTGTGCCCGAGTGGTGTCCTAGCCATAGGATACTCAGAATCTTCTCTCCTTGACTATGAACACAACCTTATGTCTGAATTTCCTCGCAGCTTCGCAGTGTATTGCTTCCCTGAGGAATGTCCAACTTCTTCAGATTTGGACCTATATCTTCTTGTATCGCATTGTAACTCTCTCCTAAGTTCGTGATTTCCACATGTAATATATGCAGGTGCTAAAGAATATCTCTTGGAGTCGCTTTTACACCACTGACCAGACTAACTTCATAAAATTTGAGAAGTTTTATGTTTCTATTGTTGCTGAAGATGAGCCGGACCCGACTTTGGGGTTTGCCTGCCCGCCTGACCTAGAATTATTGGTGCTAATCCGGCAATTGTCCTGGTCCGCACAAGCCGAACCGGAACCCCGACGTGACTGTCAGTCCACTCCATCTCTAGTTTTTTTACATCATTCATACGCAGTGTTTCATCTTCAATATTGGGATTATTTTTATACATTTGGTCTCATGTTCAGCTACAGGTAATCAACACAACCACAACCTCTCCACCTTGCACAGTAAGTTCCGTGTAAAAAAAAATCCCTCCAAACCTTACAAAAAGCGCACTAACACTTCTGCCATAGAGAGGTATTTTCTAATCCCAGATCATCAGGTCATTGGGTACAGGATATGGTGTACCTTCTCCATTCTTCCCCCCATGTTCTATATTAGAAATGGAGATATCAAAAGTCCTTCAATGTTACAAGTGTCTGTTCTTGCATGGGTAACTGGTGGTGACTGATTGATTTGGGGCCATGAAGATAACCCCCCATCCCCCCCCCTGAAAATTGTTGGCAGTAATACCAGGATAGTGTCAGGATTATAATTTTATTCACCAATCTGGAGCACTACATGGAGCTCTTCCATAAAAAGACCTGACAACCATATAATTTTTTCATGGTAGTCAAATCTCATATATTTGTGATTTCTAAGATAACTTGTGCTTATATTCACAGCTGTTTTCTATCCCGACCAAACCCAACTTTCTGGAACATCAAGCTGCCTATCAAGTTAAGTTCAATGTCCAGGTTCCTTCATAGGTCATTTTCACATCTCAACATGTTTCCACCCCAATAGTGCCACTCTCGCAATCATCTCAACATGATAACACACAGAATGATGCCTACTTTGTGTGCTGCTTCTGCCTTTTCTTTCCAAGTTTGTCCTTTTGGGTTCTGAAAGTCGTTTTGCCAAAATCTTTCTCATCAAGGTGGTGTGGGTGACGACTCATAGTCTGATCAATCTATGCCCTCAGGCTGAGACATTAGTTTGCCCACATATCGCCATAATGCCTTGTGTTCTCCTCTCAAGTATTTAGCTTAAATCCTTTAGTTTTCTCCAAGAAATCCCCGCGGGACAGGTGTAGGGCGCTGTCCTTCGTTTCGCATGGGTAAGCTGATGGTGACGTGTTCTCCTCTGGGGGCCCGTGAACTATAAAACCCCCTGCAAACAAAAAATAACACGCTAAACACTAATTCTCACAGTGTGTGCTACTAAGGGATTTTTTTGGAAATGTGATGTAATACGAGACTTAGTGAGGGCTTCATATTTATTTCGCCAAATCTGAAGCTACTAGAGCTCTCCATCAAAAAATAAAAAGAATATTTTTTATTTGTTCAACAGTTCAAAATAATTAATATACTGTGTATTTGCAGATACTCTACGATCATTTAAGTTTGTTTATGATCATTGACAGTTGTTTGTGTTACGCTCCCTCTACAACACCTAACCCAAACCCTCCCCCTTATGAGAATAGAGTCAATGTCTTCCACTTTTTTCTAGACAAAAAATTTTGAAATAAGTGACTGATCGTGACTAGAGATGGAAGGACCCCCGCCATAGGAGCCGGACATAATGCCTTGATTGTTCCCCATGACCAATCCCAGCCATTGTTTGTTGTTTGGGTGTCATTGTCCAGTATGTCTTGGTTGTGCGTTCAGAACTCAAATGCAATGTTGGGTCCACTAATCTCTACCTTTGACACTTTGACCATAATGAATGAACGATTCATAAGTTAAGGGCACTCATAGATACAAGCCGAGGTTTTTTGCACTTTAATCAACTGTTGCTCATCATTACTTTATTTACACGCTACTGCTCTACTTCACAACCTACACTCTTGCGAACCATACATTTGTGACTACAAGTAGATGGCTTCTAATTATGGTTAATGAGCTACTGTAGAAGATTGGGTGTCTCTAAGCTCTGTAAGACACTTATTCTAGAGCATTTGTGGCCACCTACGTAGAGGATTGTCCTGAGGTCCGTAGGATGACTACAGAATCTTCCTTTGATATAACAACTCGTTATGTCGTGAAATGGCCTAGACACGGCGGCGTTCAGCATTGTACTTTGTCTTCCCGTGAGAGGTCCACGACGTTGGATCTTCCAATTTGGACGATTGACTTCGGTATTTTCTCTTTTGCATTCGTATGCACTCCTGTAAGGATTGATACCCTTGGATTATATGTGCCAGGGCTAAAGAATATCTCGTTGGGCCTTCTACCACACACGTAAATCGGACTAGCTTCATAAAATGTGAGAGTTGATTCATGGATTCAATAGCTCGGCGTCTGTAGTTCCGTGTATATTTGGTGGCAACTGAGAATTCCGCGCTGTCCTGGCGACACCGCCGGCACCCCGGGCGTGATGTCGGAGGTGTTCTGTGTTAGCAGTAGTCAACATTCTTTCACTTGGTGGATTTTTTGTGGATGTTTCCGGGCTTCATGTGACAGGCTACGGTACTCGGCATACAGGAGCTGTGGCTACACCGTGACACCAATGTAGCTTCGTGGTCAATGAACAAAACCTCCGCAACGTGACAAAAGTCGGCCACACAGTCGGCGCATGTGTGTGGAATTGGTCGTAACCAGGTCGGCAGGGTAATAGGTGGACAATTTGTGTACTAGTATGTGATTCGTCCATTCGTCGTCCTGGTTAAGTAGGTTCTGAAATGGCGACTCCAACAAGTCCCATAAACAAGGGTCCACGCCTCAGGTTATGCACTTGGATAACGGTAGGGTGATCTGTTATTGGGGCCCATGAAATACCCCCCCCCCCGTGAATTGGTATGGCAGGACTCAGGTGTGAGGATTAAACACGCAATGCTGCGCCTACGAGTGGGCTGGCTCTCAGGCGAAACCTGACTATAATCATGTGCTCAAATAGTCATGATATGTATCATAGAGAGTACTCTTACTCACGGGAGCTGTTCCCCGACCAGGAACGTCTCCGTTCTGGAACATAAGGTGGACTAAGTAATAAGTCTCGTTCTGTCTAAGGTTCCTCACGGACTCAACAAGTCAGGAGGGCCAGGGATCGGGAGTGCCACGGGCAGAGGGGGGCCCATGACAAGAGGCCCCCCCCCCCCCCCCACCCCGTGAAAATGTATGCGTAATAACAAGGATTAGTGACGGGATAATATTTATTTCACCAAATCTGAGCACTACGTGGAGCTCTCCTCACAAAAAAACCTGAAACAAATATATTTTTCATGGTAGTCAAATATTAATATATTGTGATTTCTAAGATAACTGCTTTTATTTCACAGCTGTTTCTACACACAAACTCCACTTCGGAACATCAACAGTGACTACAAGTAAGTCCAATGTCAGGAGTTCCTTCTATAGGGTCATTTTTCACATCTACAAATGTCACCCCAGCATCAGTGCATCTCCATCATCTCACCTGAACAAACAGAATGAGCCTATTTGGCTGCTCGTCTTCTTTCCAAAGTAGGCATTTGTGTTCTGAAAGGTTTGACAAAAATCTTTCTCACAGAGTGTGGTGGGGGCGGAGACTAATGTCTGTCAGTCTATGCTCAGGCTGTAGACAGTAGTTTGCCACAGATCCCATGATGCCTTGTGTTCTCTCTCAAAGTAATTTAGCATTAAGATCCATTAGTTTCTCCACAAGTAAACTCCAGTCAACACTGCACAGAGCACATACGTATGTATAGTGACAGCCTGGCAGCTTTATCACATGAAGAGCAGGACGGTAATAGTGGTCGAAATCATTAGCATGAAGTTGTAGCTGTGCTGGTGACAACTAAGGGTTAATTGCTTTCTGGACAGAACTGATACTGCCGATGACAAGTGGGGGAGGAAGCAGTGAAGAGCATAGAAAGCAAAATTCTGTAGCATCACAGACTGGGATGGAGGGAACTGATAAGGACAGGGAGAATCCTTTGTACCTCACTATTCTTGCAGAGACTCTCACTCATGTTCACCATCCATCTGCTACTCCTGTCACATGGCTCCTCCACTGTGAGCAGGGAGCAGCAGTCCTCACTCCATGCATTCGTAGTTTTTACACTTGTTTCTTGACGGCTCAGGGCTTATCAGCACATGGAGAGGAGGAGTCATTGCACACTAAGGTAATCGAGGCTATGCAAGAAACTGCTGCATATAGGTAATAAGATAATAGGCAAAGTTGTTTACTCCCAAAGCTATTGATTAATGAAAGCAAAAAACCTTTCAGTTACTTTTAACCATCTGCTTTTGGCGGCCATTTTGTAAACACAGAAGTATCAACGTTGCCCTAACTGGCTGCAAGCAACTGATAGTAACTGGACCGCACACTAAATATGGTCTAAAAAGTATCTTGGTGGAAATGTGATCAGTGGCCTCAGGTCACGTGTGTCTATAAATCTGTAAATCGTAGATGTTTCTCCCGACATTTCCTCTTCCATGTTGTTATAAGAAATCTACCACCAAGATGAAGGATTGTAAACTAAGCACATCTGCTCTTCTTTAAACTACTTTAGCCCTGTTTTTACCTAAAAAGGCTTTAAAATAATGCAAATAAGCCTAAGGGGCTTTGGACTTATAGCTGTTAATTGAGCCCAGAGCCCTCAGGCTCATTTGCACAATTTTTAAAGCCTCTTTTAGTCAAATGAGACATGTGAGCTGAAAGAAGAGATGATCCTACAAGAGGGGCACACACCAGTAGTCGATGTGCTTGGTTTACAGTCTCATCCTGGTGGTAGATTCCTTAAGATATACCATAAACACTCATGTCTATACAGAGAATTTCCTTTGATTTTGAAAACCCACTGAGTCATTTTAAACACATCATAAGCACATGATGTCTCCTCACCAAATTTCATACAAATGTCGCCCAACAGTTGTCAGGAGCAGCAAAATGAACTGAATTGAAGGAGACTTCTTTACTTTTTTCCCACCGTCCCTTGACCTCCTAATGACTATAGAGATTGAGTGTATTCATATATAATATTTTTTCAGTCCAACCCTACCTTCTACAACAAGAAGTTATCTTTCAGAAATTGATTTTTAACCCCAGATTAGACCCTAAAAGTCTTTTTATTAACCCCTGGTAATTCCCTACATGTACATTCGTGTTGACCATGACAACAACATACAGCTCTTACCAGTCATTCTTCAGTTTATATTATTTTTGTCAGCCCATACATGAAATTGAGCCAGTTTCATTAATGAAATTTGCTTAAATGCCTACATTTCTTACTTGAATAAAATTTACAGATACTGTCAATGTGCTGCCATGAATAGTTACTGACCGTCATAATTACCTTTTTGACTTTGGTCAGTCCTGTATGGTTTTTGGGTGTTTTTTTTGTTTGTAAACATTGCAGTTTATAGTGAGATAATAATTTTTCATCAGTTTTACCCTACTAACCTCAGCGCATTGCAACCACCTAGTGGTGAGAACGTTTGTGCCCATGAGATTAGACATTAAAAACAACAAATTTTAGAACAAAACCACGTTATTTAAGTTTATCTTAAACCCTAAGTGGGAAACTTTGATTTGTCCTAATGATCGCCCTTAAGGTGTAATTTAAGCATTTGAGATTTTAATATTTTTCTCACTAAAATCAGCTATAAAAAGGCGGAATAGTAGAAAAAAACATCAATAAACCACTATTGTTTTATTGAATGGGTTAAAATTTACCCGTTACCCTTTTTATGATGCCATTGCAGAAAGTTTTCACACTTACTTTGTTTCCACACAGAAAAAATCTATTTCGTATGTCAAAGGCAAAAATAAAAATAATATGGAATATTTTTTATAGAATTTAATTGTTATTTTTTTTCTATAACTCTCTTATTTTTAAAACAGCTCCATCTTCTTCCACAACGCCAACACACCACATCACTAACTACAACTGGTAAGGTTTGATTGTTTTGCCACAGTAAAGATGACAACAATGGACCAGATGTACACTCGTTTTTTTCTGTTGTTTTTGCGCCTTTTCATACTGGCGCATAGTTTTTGGCCAGTTTTGCGACTAAACAACCAAACTAGCCGCGCAGCAAATATACCCATGTTTTCCTCATTTATCCTACCAATCCTGATGTTTTGCTGCACCTAATTATATTCATTATATTCAACTTTTCATTAAGGCGCAAAAACATCCAGCTGATGGTGGCGTAAACTGTAGAAGCAACACTGAGCTTTGTGCAGAGCAGCTTATCCCAGCACAGAGATCAGCGACACTAGACACTACGTCAGCTCTGTTTACAGTTCATGACCTTCTCATTACAAAACAATCTGAAAAGCAGCAGCTCGAGCAGGAGAGAAGAGAAGTTTTGTAGGATTTGGCAGATACTACAGAGAAGTGTCCACCAGTGGTGAATAATCACACTGGTGTCTGAGGAGGATACTGGCTAGAATTACAGGGGGGGGGGGAGGCAGCAGAGATCACACCTGAGGATCCCCTCCAGGTAAGCTCCTGCTAAGGAGATCACTGGGTGCATGTGTCACACACCTGGTGTCTGCTGTGAGGGTCATTCTCATGCTGGGGACCCGAAGAAGCAGAGGGGAGCTTGTAGGAAGGTCACTGTAACTGCCCGAATCTAACATTGCATCTATATTGTGCCTAAACTGTACCTAAAGTAGAGTGATTAATAAAAGGCAGGAACTCACCTCATCATCTCATCCAACAGTGCACCAGAATATACCGTGCAACAACTACACTTAAAGGGTATTCTCGTCTGGGCACTCACATTCAGTTTCATTAATCTGCCATATGTAAACATTTCTTCAATTAGATGTCATTAAAAAAAGGTTTGGGTGAAGATAATTTCTCATATACATAGTGATATGGTCCTTAGAACCGATAGCTTCCTCGGATACGGCCACCTCTGCTGAAGTGATTGCACAAAGCAAAGGTTATGTGTATATAAAATGTCCGGGAGTTACTACTGTCGCACAGCCGTCCTGTGGTAATGATTGCTGAATCTGAATGGTCCTGCAGGACTCTATAGCGCAGTCTGGCCACCACTGCCAGAGTGTGACGTGGTCATATCGAGAGCTATCTGGTTTCTAAGGGACACATGACTACATTTATAGAAATTATCTTCACCACGGAAACAATTTTTTATAACATCCAATTGAAGAATGTTTACATATGCAATTGAATTTAATTAAATGTAAATGCCCTATGGGAATACCCCTTTAAGCACAGAAAAGTGATACATCTGGCGCCATGTCTTCTAGAAAAAAATTTGGCTAAATTGCTACAATTACTTCTGGTCAAATTTTTTTTGTATAATTAAAGGCATCTTCCATCAGGAGGAAGGACTGCATGCAGATCCCTGATGGGCCTATGGGCTCCAGATTCCATAGGTGTTTAATGGAGCCTGGAACCCCCTCAGACTCATTTGCATAGAGATTTCATCCTAATGATAAGTTCCTTTAACATTCAGTTGTATTCTGCTTGAAAGAAACACTAACACACTTTAGACATACATTGATAGAATTTTTGAGTTTGCTATTGTTATGGTATGTTATTTATCATCCAAACTATGGTTCTTAGACGGTACGTACCAGCACAAGGTTTGGATCCAATCCCCCCCCCCCTCCCTCAGTCATCCTGCGAACAGTGTTGGCAGAATCCGTCGGCCAGGCTTCATCCTCATCCAATGGCCTTGTGTCGGCAGAGCCTGCTGGCAGTACTGGCGCAGACATTTTCGGGAATGTTGTCTCTACCTAATGATGTCATGACCCCCCCAAAAAATAGCGTTGAGTAGCTCTTCCGGTATATGCCGCTTGTGACTGGCCAGCAAATTTAGAGAAACATGCAAATTTCTCCAGAATAGGATAAGGAATAACACCTCTTTTAGCTATACCATCCTGGAAAACTTGCATATTTTCCCCAGATTTCTCGAGTGGAGTATCTATGGCTATGAGACTCACACGCCTACACTGCGACCTTAATTGGCAATCTCGTAAGGACAACTCTTCCTTCCCGACCCCATTAGCATTTAAACAGCTAACACCTGCAATTGGTGCCATCAACGATCGCGGGTGTTACTGTTGGTGTCCGAACAGGAATTTTCTATTCGAAATTTCAGCGGGTTGGCCTTCACAATTCTAATATTGATGTTGATTATTTAAATTTTTTGACAGCTTCTCCTGAAACAACAACCTCAACTACAACACATCACGGCTGGTAAGATTTCAATAATTTTTTATTAAAAAAAATGGCACTTGAAAATAAAAATATATATATTTAACAATCATGTCCCTTTCCATGTTACCTTGTTTAACACTTTTACTGTGTTAAATAACCCAATCCTTTCGTATGTGTATTTTATATGCTCAGGACTACCATGTCCCTTAAAGCCTTGCACAGCACTGTGTATGGTGAACTCTACTCCGCTTGTAGTCAGGTGGTCTGCTCCAGCTGGGGGCCACCCACCTACAGTAGACAGCATAATGGGACAAAAACTAATGGCATTGGTTACTTGGGAGGGGAGAATCAGGAGTGACACCCATAAGAGTCAGTGTTAAAAATGCTTTTAAGCTTAAGGGGAGATTATTTATTAATATTGTTTTTCAATAAGTTACTGGTTATTATGTTATGGGTGTGAACATATTGGGGCACATTTACTTACCCTACCCGCCCCGTCGCGATCCCGGCTGTGCGTTGTCCGACGAGGATTCGAGCTGCCGCGATTCACTAAGATCGTGCCTCCAATTTCCTGCATCTGTCGCTTCCCCCGCTGGGTCGCCGAGTTCACCTTCTTCCCGGTGCAGAAAGTGGTGATCTAGCGACATAATTTGCTTTTTAAATTATGCGTTTGTCCGAATCAGTCGGGTTGTCTGACGTCCCCGCCCCCTGATTTGTGTTTGCATCAAGCCGGTGCCGATGCGACACAATCCGATCGTGTCACCAAAAAACCCGGGGCAATTCAGGCAAAATGGAAAAAAATTGCAAAAACCCAACAAAAATGCGCATTCAGACCTTATGAAATTTGCCCCATTATGTTTTAATCATTATGAGGACAGGCAATCTTATCCAAAAGTTGATACTGTTTTTATGTGTGGGTTATTTTTTAGTAACTTTAAACTTATTGAAACAATAACCATAGACTATTTTACTTTTTTAGCTTCTACTACAACAACACAACGCAGCCAACAACAACTACAACTCTCAGACACTACAGGTGATTATCAATGATGGTTTAGTTATCTAACTGCAGTTGGGGGGGGGGGGGTAGAGGAGTGCAAGGGTGTCGGGGCGGGGGTGCTGTTAGTGTTCAGTTCATGGTAGGTAGTGAGCCAGCATACAGAGCAGAAGTACAAGATGGGGGAGAAGACACTTATTCTAGAGCAATTTGTGCCCCCTAGTGGTGTCCTAGCCATAGGATGACTCAGAATCTTCCTTTGATATAACAAAACTCTTATGTCTGAAATTTCCTGAAGCTTCGCAGTGTATTTGTTCCCTGGAGGAATGTCCAACTTACTTCAGAATTTGGACCGATATGATCTTCTATTCTGCATTGTAACTCCCTTTAAGTAGTGATATCCACATTGTATATATGTGCAAGGTGCTAAAGAAATATCTCTTGGAGCCTTCTACCAACACCTGAAATCAGGACTAACTTCATAAAAATTTGAGAGTTTTATGTTTCTATTGGTTTCTGAGATGAGCGGACCCGACTTTGGGGTTTGCCCGCCTGACCTAGAATTATTGGTGCTAATCCGGCAATATGTCCTGGTCGCACAGCCGAACCGGAACCCCGGACGTGACTGTCAGGTCCACTCATCTCTAGTTTTTTACATCATTCATACCAGTGTTCATTTCAATATTGGTGCATTATTTTTTAACATTTGGTCTCATGTTGCAGCTACGGTACATCAACACACCACAACCTCTCCACCTTGCGACAAGTCAGTTCGATGTAAAAAAAAATCCCCTCCAAACCTTACAAAAAGCGCACTAACACTTCTCCATAGAGAAGGATTTCTAACCTCAGATCATCAGGTCATTTGGGTACAGGAATAGGTGTAACTTCTCCATCTTCTCCCCCATGTTCTAATATTAGAAATGGAGATATCAAATCCCTTCAATGTCTACAAGGTCATGGTTCATTGCATGGGTAACTGGTGGTGACTGATTGATTTGGGGCCATGAAGATAACCCCCCCCCACCCCCCCCCTGAAATTGTATGGCAGTAATACCAGTGATAGTGCGAGGATTATAATTTATTCACCAATTCTGGAGCACCTACATGGAGCTCTCCTAAAAAGACCTGAACATTATATATTTTTTTCATGGTAGTCAAAATCTATATATTTGTGATTTCAAGATAACTTGTGCTTTATTCACAGCTGTTTCTACCCGACACAAACCCAAACTTCTGGAACATCAATGACTATCAAGTAAGTTCAATGTCCAGGTCCTTCTATAGGGTCATTTTCACATCTACAACATGCCACCCACGATAGTGCCACTCTCCATCATCTCAAACAGATAACAACACAGAATGATGCCTACTTTGGTGCGCTCTGCCTTTTCTTCCAAGTTGCCTTTTGGGTTCTGAAAGTGTTTTGCCAAAATCTTTCTCATCAGGTGGTGTGGGTGACGACTCATGTCTGTCAGTCTATGCCCTCAGGCTGAGACATTAGTTTGCCCACATGATCCCATAATGCCTTGTGTTCTCTCTCTCAAGTCAATTTAGCATTAAATCCATTTAGTTTTCTCACAAGAATCCCAGGGGACAGGTGTAGGCGTGTCCTCGTTATCGCATGGGTAACTGATGGTGACTGTTTCTTTGGGGGCCCGTGACTATAAAACCCCCTGAAACTAAATAAAAACCCTAAAACTAATTTCACAGTGTGTGCTAAACTACAGGGATTTTTTTGGAAATGGATGTAATACGAGATTAGTGAAGGGCTCCATAATTTATTCGCCAATCTGAGCTACATAGAGCTCTCCATCAAAAAAAATAAAGAATATATTTTTTATTTGTCATACTAATCAAAATATTAATATACTGGTATTTGGCAGATACTCTAGATATTTAGTTTTGTTTTTGGTCATTGACAGTTGTTTGTGTTACAGCTCCCTCTACAACACCAACCCAAACCACTCCCCCTTTGAGATAAGGTCATGTCCCACTTTTTTCTAGACAAAAAATTTGAAATATGACTGATCTGACTAGAGATGATAGGACCCGGCCATCGAGCCGGACATAATGCTTGATTGTCCCCATGACCAATCCCAGCCATTGTTTGTTGTTTTGGTGTCATGTGTCATATGTCTTGGTTGTGCGTCAGAACTCAAATGCAATGTTGGGTCCACTAATCTCTACCTTTGACACTTTGACCATATTGAATGAAGCGATCATAAGTTAAGGGCACGTCATAGATACAAAGCCCAGGTGTTTTTTGCACTTTAATAACTGCTTCCTCATTACTTTATTTACAGCTACTTCTACTTCACAACCTACAACTGCGACCAATACATAGTGACTACAAGTAGTGGCTTCTAATTAGGTTAATAGACTACTGTAGAAGATTGGTCATCCATAAGTGCTGTAAGACACTTATTCTAGAGTCATTTGTGCCCCCTAGTGGTGTCCTAGTCCGTAGGATGACTCAGAATCTTCCTTTGATATAACAACTCGTACTGTCGAAATTTCCTAGACACAAACGCGGGCAGAATGTACTTTGATTTCCCGTGAGAGGTCCACGACTTGATCTTCCTTTTGGGACCGTTTTGTCTCCCGCATTGTGATGTCCTCCTAAGGATGACCCTGATATATGTGCAGGGCAAAGAATATCTCTGGAGCTTCTACCAACACGAAATCAGGACTGCTTCATAAAATTGAGAGTTTATGTTTCAATTGGATTCATGATGGTAGCTTGGTTGTGTACCTAAGATGTTGGTGCAACCTGAAAATATGTCCGGCGTCCTCAGCCGGACCGCCGGTCGTGATGTCGGTTTCTGTGAAACCAACCCACTGGGGTTTTATTTTTTTCGCTCTGTGCAGTGGTACTCACTATAAATCTAACCGCAAGATGTGTCGGTAATAAAACCCCCACTTACGTCGGCCACCATCGGCTGTGGGGATTTCATACCACGCAGTATAGGTGGGAAAATTTGTGTCTAGGATTGTGATTCTCATTCGCGTTGGAATAGTTCTGTGGACTCAACAAGTCCCAACAAACAATCCACGACCTCGTTACACCTGTTGACTACGTAGGTGATGTTAGCCATTGAAAACCCCGTGATGCGCTATCGCGCAGCACCTGGAATACACCTTGCAGCCAGAGATTGGGCTACAATCCGACAAGATCAGTCAGCTCAGTCGGTGTGGTGACATAGGAGATCTCATTTCCGCTGCTTCGCCCCCAACGTCCCGTTCGGGAACAAAGTGGAAAATGTTCGAATTCTGAAGTTCCCACACCAACAAGTGTCAAGGGCAGGGAACGGGGAGAGACGAAGGGGGCCCATGACAGAGGCCCCCCCCCCCCCCCCACCCTGAAAATGGTATGCGTAATAACAAGGATTAGTGAGGGATAATATTTATTCACCAAATCTGAGCACTACGTGGAGCTCTCCCTCAAAAAACAACCTGAAACAAATATATTTTTCATGGTAGTCAAATATTAATATATTGTGATTTCTAAGATAACTGCTTTTATTTCACATCTGTTTCTACACACAAACTCCACTTCTGGAACATCAAACAGTGACTACAAGTAAGTCCAATGTCGCGAGTTCCTTCTATAGGGTCATTTTTCACATCTACAAAGTCCACCCCAGCATCAGTGCCATCTCCAATCATCTCACTGATACAACAGAATGATGCCTATTTGGCTGCTCGCTCTTTTCTTTCCAAAGTTATGGCATTTGTGTTCTGAAAGGTTTAGACAAAAATCTTTCTCATCAGAGGTGGTGTGGGGCGGAGACTAATGTCTGTCAGTCTATGCCTCAGGCTAGACCAGTTAGTTTGCCCACGATCCCATGATGCCTTGTGTTCTCTCTCAAAGTAATTTAGCATTAATCCATTTAGTTTCTCCACAAGTAAACTCCAGTCAACACTGCACAGAGCACATACAGTATGTATAGTGACAGCCTGGCAGCTTCTATCACATGAAGGAGCAGGGAACGGTAATAGTGGTAGAAATCATTAGTCATGAAGTCTGTAGCTTGCTGTGTGAGAACTAAGGGTTAATTGCTTTCTGGACAGAACTGATACTGCCGATGACAAGTGGGGAGGGATAGCAGTGGAAGAGCAGTAGAAACAGCAAAATTCTGTAGCATCACAGACTGGGATGGAGGGAACTGATAAGGAACAGGGAGATCTTGTACTCACTATTCTTGCAGGAGACCTCGCACTCACTGTTCACCACATCCAGCTCTGCTACATCCATGTCACATGGCTCCTCCACTGTGAGCAGGGAGCAGCAGCTCCTCCCTCCATGCATTCGTAGTTTTTACACTTTGTTTCTCTGACGGACTCCAGGGCTTATCAGCACATGGAGAGGAGGAAGTCATTGCAACACTAAGGTAATCGAGGCTATGCAAGAAACTGCTGCTATAGGTAATAAGATAATAGGCAAAGTTGTTTACATCCCAAAGCTATTATTAATGGAAAGCAAAAAAAACCTTTTCAGTACTCTTTAACCATACTGCATTTTGGCGGCCATTTTGTAAAATCAGAAGTATCAAGTTGCCCTAACTGGCTGCAAAGCAACTGATAGTAAACTGGGACCCACAGCTAAATATGGTCTAAAAAAGTATCTATGGTGGAAATGTGATCAGTGGCCTCAGGTCACGTGTGTCTAATAAATCTGTAAATCGTAGATGTTTCTCCCGCTTTCCTCTTTCCATGTTGTTATAAGAAATCTACCACCAAGATGAAGGATTGTAAACTAAGCACATCTGCTCTTCTTTAAACTACTTTAGCCCTTGTTTTTACCTAAAAAGGCTTTAAAATAATGCAAATAAGCCTAAGGGGCTTGGACTTTATAGCTGTTAATTGAGCCCAGACCCCTCAGGCTCATTTGCACAATTTTTAAAGCCTTTTTAGTAAATGGACATGTGGAGCTGAAAAGAAGAGATGATCCACAAGAGGGGCACACACCAGTAGTCGATGTGCTTGGTTTACAGTCATCATCCTGGTGGTAGATTTCCTTAAGATATACCATAAACACTCATGTCTATACAGAGAATTTCCTTTGATTTTGAAACCCACTGAGTCATTTTAAACACATCATAAGCACATATGTCTCCTCACCAAATTTCATACAATGTCGCCCTAACAGTTGTCAGGAGCAGCAAAATGAACTGAATTGAAGGAGACTTGCTTTACTTTTTTCCCACCGTCCCTTGACCTCCTAATGACTATAGAGTTGAGTGTTTCATATATAATATTTTTTCAGTCCAACCCTACCTTCTACAACAAGAAGTTATCTTTCAGAAATTGATTTTTAAACCCCAGATTAGACCCTAAAAGTCTTTTTATTAACCCCTGGTAATTCCCTACATGTGACATTGTGTTGACCATGACAACAACATACGCTCTTACCAGTCATTCTTCAGTTTATATTATTTTTTGTCAGCCCCTACATGAAATTGGAGGCTCAGTTTCATTAAATGAAATTTGCTTAAATGCCTACATTTTTCTTACTTTGAATAAAATTTACAGATACTGTCAATGTCTGCCCATGAATAGTTACTGACCGTCTAATTACCTTTTTGCTTTGGTCAGCTGTATGGTTTGTGGTGTTTTTTTTGTTTGTAACATTGCAGTTTATAGTGAGATAATAATTCTTTTCATCAGTTTTACCCTACTAACCTCAGCGCATTGCACCACCTAGTGGTGAGAACGTTTGGTGCCCATGAGATAGACATTAAAAACAACAAATTTTAGAACAAACCACGTTATTTAAGTTTATCTTAAACCCTAAGTGGGAAACTTTGATTTGTCCTAATGATCGCCCTTAAGGTGTAATTAAGCATTTGAGATTTTAATATTTTTCTCACTAAAATCAGCTATAAAAAGGCGGAATAGTAGAAAAAAACATCAATAAACCACTATTGTTTTATTGAATGGGTTAAAATTTACCCGTTACCCTTTTTATGATGCCATTGCAGAAAGTTTTCACACTTACTTTGTTTCCACACAGAAAAAATCTATTTCGTATGTCAAAGGCAAAAATAAAAATAATATGGAATATTTTTTATAGAATTTAATTGTTATTTTTTTTCTATAACTCTCTTATTTTTAAAACAGCTCCATCTTCTTCCACAACGCCAACACACCACATCACTAACTACAACTGGTAAGGTTTGATTGTTTTGCCACAGTAAAGATGACAACAATGGACCAGATGTACACTCGTTTTTTTCTGTTGTTTTTGCGCCTTTTCATACTGGCGCATAGTTTTTGTGCCAGTTTTGCGACTAAACAACCAAACTAGCCGCGCAGCAAATATACCCATGTTTTCCTCATTTATCCTACCAATCCTGATGTTTTGCTCACCTAATTATATTCATTATATTCAACTTTTCATTAAGGCGCAAAAACATACCAGCTGATGGTGGCGTAAACTTAGAAGCAACACTGAGCTTTGTGCAGAGCAGCTTATCCCAGCACAGAGATCAGCGACACTAGACACTACGTCAGCTCTGTTTACAGTTCATGACCTTCTCATTACAAAACAATCTGAAAAGCAGCAGCTCAGAGCAGGAGAGAAGAGAAGTTTTGTAGGATTTGGCAGATACTACAGAGAAGTGTCCACCAGTGGTGAATAATCACACTGGTGTCTGAGGAGGATACTGGCTAGAATTACAGGGGGGGGGGGAGGCAGCAGAGATCACACCTGAGGATCCCCTCCAGGTAAGCTCCTGCTAAGGAGATCACTGGGTGCATGTGTCACACACCTGGTGTCTGCTGTGAGGGTCATTCTCATGCTGGGGACCCGAAGAAGCAGAGGGGAGCTTGTAGGAAGGTCACTGTAACTGCCCGAATCTAACATTGCATCTATATTGTGCCTAAACTGTACCTAAAGTAGAGTGATTAATAAAAGGCAGGAACTCACCTCATCATCTCATCCAACAGTGCACCAGAATATACCGTGCAACAACTACACTTAAAGGGTATTCTCGTCTGGGCACTCACATTCAGTTTCATTAATCTGCCATATGTAAACATTTCTTCAATTAGATGTCATTAAAAAAAGGTTTGGGTGAAGATAATTTCTCATATACATAGTTATATGGTCCTTAGAACCGATAGCTTCCTCGGATACGGCCACCTCTGCTGAAGTGATTGCACAAAGCAAAGGTTATGTGTATATAAAATGTCCGGGAGTTACTACTGTCGCACAGCCGTCCTGTGGTAATGATTGCTGAATCTGAATGGTCCTGCAGGACTCTATAGCGCAGTCTGGCCACCACTGCCAGAGTGTGACGTGGTCATATCGAGAGCTATCTGGTTTCTAAGGGACACATGACTACATTTATAGAAATTATCTTCACCACGGAAACAATTTTTTATAACATCCAATTGAAGAATGTTTACATATGCAATTGATTTAATTAAATGTAAATGCCCTATGGGAATACCCCTTTAAGCACAGAAAAGTGATACATCTGGCGCCATGTCTTCTAGAAAAAAATTTGGCTAAATTGCTACAATTACTTCTGGTCAAATTTTTTTTGTATAATTAAAGGCATCTTCCATCAGGAGGAAGGACTGCATGCAGATCCCTGATGGGCCTATGGGGCTCCAGATTCCATAGGTGTTTAATGGAGCCTGGAACCCCCTCAGACTCATTTGCATAGAGATTTCATCCTAATGATAAGATTCCTTTAACATTCAGTTGTATTCTGCTTGAAAGAAACACTAACACACTTTAGACATACATTGATAGAATTTTTGAGTTTGCTATTGTTATGGTATGTTATTTATCATCCAAACTATGGTTCTTAGACGGTACGTACCAGCACAAGGTTTGGATCCAATCCCCCCCCCCCTCCCTCAGTCATCCTGCGAACAGTGTTGGCAGAATCCGTCGGCCAGGCTTCATCCTCATCCAATGGCCTTGTGTCGGCAGAGCCTGCTGGCAGTACTGGCGCAGACATTTTCGGGAATGTTGTCTCTACCTAATGATGTCATGACCCCCCCAAAAAATAGCGTTGAGTAGCTCTTCCGGTATATGCCGCTTGTGACTGGCCAGCAAATTTAGAGAAACATGCAAATTTCTCCAGAATAGGATAAGGAATAACACCTCTTTTAGCTATACCATCCTGGAAAACTTGCATATTTTCCCCAGATTTCTCGAGTGGAGTATCTATGGCTATGAGACTCACACGCCTACACTGCGACCTTAATTGGCAATCTCGTAAGGACAACTCTTCCTTCCCGACCCCATTAGCATTTAAACAGCTAACACCTGCAATTGGTGCCATCAACGATCGCGGGTGTTACTGTTGGTGTCCGAACAGGAATTTTCTATTCGAAATTTCAGCGGGTTGGCCTTCACAATTCTAATATTGATGTTGATTATTTAAATTTTTTGACAGCTTCTCCTGAAACAACAACCTCAACTACAACACATCACGGCTGGTAAGATTTCAATAATTTTTTATTAAAAAAAATGGCACTTGAAAATAAAAATATATATATTTAACAATCATGTCCCTTTCCATGTTACCTTGTTTAACACTTTTACTGTGTTAAATAACCCAATCCTTTCGTATGTGTATTTTATATGCTCAGGACTACCATGTCCCTTAAAGCCTTGCACAGCACTGTGTATGGTGAACTCTACTCCGCTTGTAGTCAGGTGGTCTGCTCCAGCTGGGGGCCACCCACCTACAGTAGACAGCATAATGGGACAAAAACTAATGGCATTGGTTACTTGGGAGGGGAGAATCAGGAGTGACACCCATAAGAGTCAGTGTTAAAAATGCTTTTAAGCTTAAGGGGAGATTATTTATTAATATTGTTTTTCAATAAGTTACTGGTTATTATGTTATGGGTGTGAACATATTGGGGCACATTTACTTACCCTACCCGCCCCGTCGCGATCCCGGCTGTGCGTTGTCCGACGAGGATTCGAGCTGCCGCGATTCACTAAGATCGTGCCTCCAATTTCCTGCATCTGTCGCTTCCCCCGCTGGGTCGCCGAGTTCACCTTCTTCCCGGTGCATGAAAGTGGTGATCTAGCGACATAATTTGCTTTTTAAATTATGCGTTTGTCCGAATCAGTCGGGTTGTCTGACGTCCCCGCCCCCTGATTTGTGTTTGCATCAAGCCGGTGCCGATGCGACACAATCCGATCGTGTCACCAAAAAACCCGGGGCAATTCAGGCAAAATGGAAAAAAATTGCAAAAACCCAACAAAAATGCGGCATTCAGACCTTATGAAATTTGCCCCATATGTTTTAATCATTATGAGGACAGGCAATCTTATCCAAAAGTTGATCTGTTTTTATGTGTGGGTTATTTTTTAGTAACTTTAAACTTTTGAAACAATAACCATAGACTATTTTACTTTTTTAGCTTCTACTACAACAACACAACGCAGCCAACAACAACTACAACTCCAGACAACTACAGGTGATTATTCAATGATGGTTTAGTTATCTAACTGCAGTTGGGGGGGGGGGGGTAGAGGAGTGCAAGGTGCGGGGCGGGGGTGCTGTTAGTGTTCAGTTCATGGTAGGTAGTGAGCCAGCATACAGAGCAGAAGTACAAGATGGGGGAGACTAATATTGAAATGGAGATATCAGAAGTCCCTTCAATGACAAGGTCATGGTGAATTGCATGGGTAACTGGTGGGTGACCGATTATTGGGGGCCCTGCATGAAGATACCCCCCCCCCCGGAAAATTGTATGCAGTATACAGTAATACAAGGATTAGTGAAGGGATTATAATTATTCACCAATCTGAGACTACATGGAGCTTCCATAAAAAACCTGAAAACATATATATTTTTCATGGTAGTCAAATATTAATATATTGTGATTTCTAAGATACTTTGCTTTTATTTCACAGGTGTTTATACGACACAAACGCCAAACTTCTGGAACATCAACGTGATAAAAGTAAGTTCAAGTTCTCGAGGTTCCTTTATGGGTCATTTTTCCAATTTACAACATGTTCCACCCCAGATCAGTGCCATCTCCAATCATCTCAAACTGATAACAAACAGAATGATGCCTACTTGTCTTGGCTCGTCTTTTCTTTCCAAAGTTATTGGCTATTTTGTGTTCTGAAAGTGCTTTGAACAAAATCTTTCTCATCAGAGGTGGTGTGAGGTGGAGACTAATGTCGTCAGTTTTATTATGCCCTCAGGCTGAGACCAGTTAGTTTGACCACAGATCCCATATGCCTTGTGTTCTCTCTCAAAGTATATTAGCATTAAATCCATTTAGTTTCTCACAGTAAATCCAGCGTGGACAGGTGAGAGGCGATGTCTTCGTTATCGCATGGGTAACTGATGGGTGACTGTTTCTTGGGGGCCCGTGACTATAAAACCCCCTGAAACAAATTAAACCTAAAAACTAATTCACAGTGTGTGCAAACCTACAGGATTTTTTGGAATTGTATGTAATACGAGATTAGTGAAGGGCTCATAATTATTCGCCAATCTGAGCTACATAGAGCTCTCCATCAAAAAAAATATAAAAGAATATATTTTTTATTTGTCATCTCATTCAAAATATTATATACTGTGTATTTGGCAGTACTACTAGATATTTAGTTTTGTTATGGATCATTGACAGTTGGTTTGTGTACAGATCTCCTACAACACCACCCAAACCACTCCCCCTTTGAGATATAAGTCATGTCCACTTTTTTCTAGACAAAAAAATTTGATAATGACTGAGTGACTAGAGATGAGAGGACCCGGCATGCGAGCGGAACATAATGCTGGATTGTCCCATGACCAATCCTAGCCATTGTTTGTTGGTGGGGTGTCAATGTCAATATGTTTGGTTGTGCGTCAGAACCAAATGCAAATGTTGGGTCCACTAATCTCTACCTTTGACACTTTGACCATATTGAGAAGCGATCATAAGTTAAGGGCATCAAGATACAAAGCCCAGGTGGTTTTTGCACTTTAATAACTGGTCCTCATTTACTTATTTTACAGTAACTTTACTTCACAAACCTACAACTGCGACACTACAATTTGTGACTACAAGTAAGTGGCTTCTAATTAGGTTAATAGACATTACTGTAGAAGATGGATACAAGCAAGTAAGACACTATTTTAGAGCCAATTTTGCCCCCTAGTGGTGTCCTAGCCGTAGGATGACTCAGATCTTCCTTGATATAACAAACACTCTTATGTCTGAATTTCCTGAAGCTTCGCATATTGTTTGTTCCTGGAGGATGTCCAACTTACTTCAGAAATTTGGACCGATATGATCTTCTATTCTGATTGTACTCCTTTAAGTAGTGATATCCACATTGTATATATGTGCAAGGTGCTAAGAATATTCTTGGAGCCTCTACCCACACCTGAAATCAGGACTAGCTTCATAAAAATTGAGAGTTTATGTTCTATTGGTTTCTGAGATGAGCGACCCGACTTTGGGGTTTGTCGCACTGACCTAGAATATTGGTGCTAATCCGGCAATATGTCCTGGTCGCACAGCGAACCGGAACCACGGACGTGACTGTCAGGTCCACTCATCTCCAGTTTTTAATCATTCATACCGTGTTCATTTCAATATTGGGGAATTATTTTTACATTTTTCATGTTACAGCTACAGGTACATCAACAACAACCACAACCTCTACACCTTGACTACAAGTAAGTTCATGTTAAAAAAAAATCCTCCAAACCTCACAAAAAAGCGGCACTAAACACTTCTGCCATAGGAGAGGATTTCTAATCCTCAGATCATCAGGGCACATTCGGGTACAGGTATGTGTAACTTCTCCATTCTTCGCCCCCAGGTTCTAAATTAGAAAGGAGATCAAGAGTCCCTTCAATGTACAAGTGTCATGGTTATGCATTGGTAACGGGTGTGGGTTGACTGATTATTTGGGGGCCCATGACAGATATCCCCCCCCCCCCCCCCCCTGAAAAATGTGTATGGGCAGTAATACAAGGATTAGTGGGGATAATAATTTATCACCAAATCTGAGCACTACGTGGAGCTCTCTCAAAAAAAAACCGAAACATATATTATTTTTTCATGGTAGTCAAATATTATATATTGTGATTTCTAAAGTAACTTTGCTTTTATTCACAGCTGTTTCTACGACACAAACTCCACTTCTGGAACATCAACAGTGACTACAAGTAAGTCAATGTCTCAGGTCCTTCTATAGGTCATTTTTCACATCTACAAAAATGTCCACCCCAGCATCAGTGCCATCTCCAATCATCTAACCATGATAACAAACAGAATGAGCCCACTTTGGGCTGTCGTCTTTCTTTCCAAAGTTATGCATTTTGTGTTCTGAAGGTTTTGACAAAATCTTTCTCATCAAGAGGTGGGTGGGGGGAGACTATGTCTGTCAGTCTATGCCTCAGGCTGAGACCAGTTAGTTTGCACAGATCCCATGATGCCTTGTGTTCTCTCAAAGTAATTTAGCATTAAATCCATTTAGTTCTACAAGTAAATCATCAGTCAACACTGCACAGAGCACATACAGTATGTATATGTGTGAAGCCTGGCAGCTTCTATCACATGAAAGCGGCAGGGAACATGTAAAAGTGGTCAGAAATCATTGTACATGAAGTCTGTAGCTGTGCTGTGTGAGAACTAAGGGTTAATTGCTTATCTGGACAGAACTCTGAACTGCCGATGACAAAGTGGGGGAGGGAGAGCAGTGAGAAAGCAGAGAGAGACAGAAAAATTCTGTAGCATCACAGACTGGGATGGAGGGACTGATAGGAACAGGGAGATCTTGTACCTCACTATTCTGTGCAGAAGACATCTGCACTCACTGTTCAACACCATCCAGTCGTGCTACTTCACTGTCACTGGCTCCTCCACTGTGAGCAGGAGCAGCAGCTCCTCCTTCCATGCATTCGTAGTTTGTTACACTTTTGTTTCTTTGACGGACTCCAGGGCTTGATCAGCACATGGGAGAGGAGGAGTCATTGCAAACACTAAGGTAATCAGAGGGCTATAGCAAAGAAAATGCTGATAGGTAATAAGATAATAGGCAAGTTGTTTTACATCCCAAGAGCTATTGATTAATGGAAAGCAAACAAAAACCTTTTCAGTACCTTTTAAACCACATACTGCCATTTTTGGCGGCATTTTTAAAAAAAACAGAAAGTATCAACGTTGCCCTAGCATGCTGCAAAGCAACTGATAGTAAAACTGGGACCCCACAGCTAAATATGGTCTAAAAAAGATATCTAATGGTGGAAATGTGATCAGTGGCCTCAGAGTCACGTGTGTCTATAAAATCTGTAAATTGTAGAGGTTTCTCCGAGCATTTCCTCTTTCCATGTTGTTATAAGAAATCTACACACCAAGATGAAGGATTGTAAACTAAGCACATCTGCTCTTCTTTAAACTACTTATGCCCTGTTTTTACCTAAAAAGGGCTTTAAAAATAATGCAAATAAGCCTAAGGGGCTTTGGACTTATAGCTGTTATTGAGCCCAGAGCCCTCAGGCTCATTTGCACAATTTTTAAAGCCTTTTTAGTAAAATGAGGACAGTGGAGCTGATGAAAGAAGAGATGATCCTACAAGAGGGGGCACACACCAGTAGGTCAGTGTGGCTTGGTTTACAGTATTCATCCTGGTGGGTAGATTCCTTAAGATATACCATAAACACTCATGTCTATACAGAGAATTTCCTTTGATTTTGAAAATCCAGCACTGAGTCATTTTAAACACATCATAGCACATGATGTCTCCTCACAAATTTCATACAAATGTCGCCCAACAGTTGTCAGGAGCAGCAAAAATGAACTGACTTGGAGAAGACTTGCTTTACTTTTTTCCCACCGTCCCTTGACCTTAATGACTATAGAGTTGGTGTATTCATAAATAAATTTTTTCAGTCCAACCCTACCTTCTACAACAAGAAGTATCTTCAGAAATTGATTTTTTAACCCCAGATTAGACCCTAAAAGTCTTTTTATTAACCCCTGGTTAATTCCCTACATGTAGACATGGGTTGACCATGACAACACATACAGCTCTTACCAGTCATATCATTTGTAATATTTATTTTTGTCAGGCCCATACATGAAATTGGAGTCAGTTTCATATAAAATGAAAAATTTGCTTAAATCCTACAATGTTCTTACTTTGAATAAAATTTACAGAAACGTTCAATGTGCTGCCATGAATTGTTAACTGACCGTCATATTACCTTTAATTGCTTGGTCAGGTCCTGTATGGTTTTTGTTGTTTTGTTTGTTAACATTGCAGCTTTATAGTGAGATAATAAGTTCTTTCATCAGTTTTACCCCTAACCTCAGCGCATTGCACCACCTAGTGGTGAGAACGTTTGGTGCATCATGAGATTAGACATTAAAAAACAACAATATTTATAGAACAAAATCACGTTATTTAAGTTTATACTTAAACCCTAAGTGGAAACTTTGATTTGTCCTAAATGATCGCCCTTAAAGGTTGTAACATTAAGCATTTGAGATTTTAATATTTTCTCACTAAAATCAGCTATAAAAGGCAGAATAGTAGAAAAAACATCAATAACCACTTATTGTTTTATTGAATGGGTTAAAATTTACCCGCTTACTTTTTATGATGCCATTGCAGAGAAGTTTCACACTTACTTTGTTTCCCACAGAAAAAAATCTTATTCGTATGTCAAAGGCAAAATAAAATAATATTGGGAATATTTTTTATAGAATTTAATTGTGATTTTTTTTTATAACCTCTTATTTATTTATTAAACAGCTCCATCTTCTTCACAACGCCAATACAACCACATCACTAACTACAACTGGTAGGTTTGATTTGTTTTGCCACAGTAAAGATGACAAACAATGGGACCAGATGATCACTCGTTTTTTTCTGTTGTTTTTGCGCCTTTTCATACTGGCGCATAGTTTTTGTGCCAGTTTTGCGACCTAAACACAAACTAGCCGGCAGCAAAATACCCATGTTTTCCTATTTATCCTACCAATCCTGATGTTTTGCTAACTAATTAATTCATTCATATTCAACTTTCATTAAGGCGCAAAAACATCACCGCTGATGGTGTGGAGCGTAAACTGAGAAGCAACACTGAGCTCTTGTGCAGAGCAGCTTATCCCAGCAGCAGAGATCAGCAGACCACTACAGACACTAAGGCAGCTCTGTTTACAGTTCATGACCTTCTATTTACAAAACAATCTGAAAAAAGCAGCAGCTCAGAGCAGAGAGAAGAGAAGTTTGTAGGATTGGCAGATACTACAGAGAAGTGTCCACCAGTAGGTGAAATAATCACACTGGTTGTCTGAGGAGGATACTGGCTGAATTACAGGGGGGGGGGGAGGCCAGCAGAGAGATCAGAAGAGATCGAGCCCAGGTAAGCTCATCCGCTAAGGTGAGCACTGGGTGAGCGGGTGTACACAACCGGGGTGCTGCTGTGAGGGTCATTCTCATGCTGGGGAGCCGGAGAGAAGCGAGGGGAGCTTGTAGGAAGGTCACATGTAACTCCCGAATCTAACATTGCTCTCATATTGTGCCTAAACTGTACCTAAAGTAGAGTGATTAATAAAGCAGGAACCACTCATCATCATCTCACAGGTGCCACCAGAATATACGTGCAACAACTACACTTAAAGGGATATTCTCGTCTGGGCCACTACAGTCAGTTTCATTAATCTGCCATATGTAAACATTTCTTCAATTGATGTCATTAAAAAAATGTCTTGTGTGAAGATAATTATCATATACTAGTGATATGTCCCTTAGAAACGAGATAGCTCCTCTGGATACGGCCACCTCTGCTGAAGTGATTGCAAAAGAAACAAAAGGTTATTGTATATAAAATGTCCGGGAGTTACACATGTCGCACAGCCGTCCTGTGGTAATGATTGCTGAATCTGAATGGTCCTGCAGGACTCTATAGCGCAGTCTGGCCACCACTGCCAGAGTGTGACGTGGTCATATCGAGGAGCTATCTGGTTTTAAGGGACAACGACTACATTATAGAGAAATTATCTTCACACAGGACAATTTTTTATTACACCAATTGAAGATGTTTACATATGCAAATGAATTTAACTTAAAGTGTAAATGCCCTGATGGGAATACCCCTTTAAGACAAGAAAAGTGATACATCTGGCGCCATGTCTTCTAGAAAAAAATTGGTAAATTGCTACAATTACTTCGGGTCAAATTTTTTTGGTTATAATTAAGGGCATCTTCCATCAGGAGAAGGACTGCATGCAGATGAGCCTGATGGCCTGATGGGCTCCAGAATTCCATAGGTGTGTTAATGGAGCCTGGAACCCCCTCAGACTCATTTGCATAGAGATTTCATCCTAATGATAGAGTCCTTTAACATTCAGTTGTATTCTGCTTGAAAGAAACACTAACACACTATTAGAGAAAATGGATAGAATTTTTGAGTTTGCTATTGTTATGGTATGTTATTATCATGCCAAACTTTAGGGTTCTTAGACTTACGTACCAACAGGTTTGGATCCAATCCCCCCCCCCTCCCTCAGTCAATGCCTGCGAACAGTGTTGGCAGAAGACCGTCGGCCAAGGCTTCATCCTCACTACAATGGCCTTGTGTCGGCACTGAGCCTGCTGGCAGTACTGGCGCAGACATTTTCGGGAATGTTGTCTCTACCTAATGATGTCATGACCCCCCCAAAAAATAGCGTTGAGTAGTCTTCCGGTAATATGCCGCTTGTGACTTTGCCAGCAGAATTTAGAGAAAACTGCAAAGTTCTCCAGAATAGGATAAGGAAAATAACACCTCTTTTAGCTATACCATCCTGGAAAACTTGCATATTTTCCCAGATTTCTCGAGTGGAGTATCTAGGCTATGAGACTTCACACGCCTACACTGCGACCTTATTGGCAATCTCTGTAAGGACAACTCTACTTCCCGACCCCAGTAGCATTTAAACAGCTAACACCTGCAATTGGTGCCATCAACGATCGCGGGTGTTACTGTTGGTGTCCGACACGGAATTTTCTATTCGAAATTTCAGCGGGTTGGCCTATCACAATTCTATATTTGATGTTGATTATATTATAAATTTTTTGACAGCTTCTCCTGAAACAACAACCTCAACACAAATACATCCAGGCTGGTAAGATTTCAATAATTTTTTAGTTAAAAAAAATGGCACTTGAAAAATAAAAAATATATATTTAACAATCATGTCCCTTTCACATGTTACTCTTGTTTAACTTTTACTGTGATAGTATTAATAACCATAAAACTTTCGATTGGTATTTTATATGCTCAGGACTACCATTCTTAAAGCCTTGCACACAGACTGTGTATGGTGAACTCTACTCTCGCTTTAGTTCAGGTGGTCTGCTCCAGCTGGGGGCCACCCACCTACAGTAGACAGCATAATGAGGACAAAAACTAATGGCATTGGTTACGGGAGGGGAGAATCGGAGTGACACCCATAAGAGTCAGGGTTAAAAATGCTTTTTTAAGCTTAAAGGGGAGTATTATTTATTAATATTGTTTTTCAATAAGTTACTGGTTATTATGTTATGGGTGGTGAACATATTGGGGCACATTTACTACCCGCCCCCAGTCGCGATCCCTGCTGTGCGTTGTCCGACGAGGATTCGGAGCTGCCGCGATTCACTAAGATCGTGCCTCCAATTTCCTGCATCTGTCGCTTCCCCCGCTGAGGTCGCGGAGTTCACCTTCTTCCCGGTGCATGAAAGTGGTGATCTGCGACATAATTTGCTTTTTAAATTATGCGTTTGTCCGAATCAGTCGGGTTGTCTGACGTCCCCGCCCCCTGATTGTGTTGCATGCAAGCCGGTGCCGATGCGAACAATCCGATGTGTGCACCAAAAACCCGGGGCAATTCAGGGCAAAATGGAAAAAAATTGCAAAAACCCAACAAAAATGCGGCTTCATTCAGACCCTATGAAAATTTGCCCCATTATGTTTAATCATTATGAGGACAGCAATCTTATCCATAAAAGGTGATACTGTTTTATGTGTTGGGTTATTTTTTAGTAACTTTAGAAATATTATTGAAACAATAACCATAGACATTTTACTTTTTTAGCTTCTAACAACAACAACAACGCAGCCAACAACAACTACAACTCCTCAGACAACTACAGGTGATTATCAATGATGGTTAGTTATCTAACTGCAGTGGGGGGGGGGGGGGGGAGGGGGTAGAGGAGTGCAAGGGTGCGGGCGGGGGGGGTGTGTTAGTTCAAGTTTCATGGGTAGGTGTGAGGCAGGCATACAGAGCAAAGTCAAGAAGCTCCTGCCTTCTTACTATATATTATATATGATATATATATATTCTATATATATATATCACAGAGAGAGAGACCACCACAGAAAGAGGACAGAGAGAGAGAGACAGAAAGAGAGAGAAGAAAGAGACCAGCGAGACAGAAAAGAGGCAGAGAGTGTCGACAGAGAGAGACGAGCGGTGACCGAAGACAGACAGGAAAGAGAGAGGAGAGACAGAAAGAGAGAGACACAAGAGAAGAGACAGAGAGAGGACAGAAAGAGAGAGTTGACCAGAGAGAGACAGAGTGACACAGAAAGAAGACAGAAAGAGAGACGAGACAGAGGATACGAGAAGAGAGAGATACAGAGGAAGAGACAGACAGACAGAAAGAAGGGGCGAGAGACGCAGAGAGAGCAAGACGCGGGAGAGGAGGAGGAGAGATTTGGTTGCGCCAAAAACCGGGGCACAAATCAGGGACAAAACAAGACAACTGCCGAAACCCAAGAAAATGCAGGTTGGACCATTGTAATGGTGGTCCCGTTCTGTTCTTAATCATTCTGAGGACAGCCATCTTATACATAGAAATTGTGATCACTGTTTTAGTGTTGGGGTCTATTTTTTAATAACTTTATAACTACAATTGAAACAAACCCCCTAGAGAACTATTTTACTTTTTTAGCTTTTACTACAACAACAACAACGCAGCACAAAACACACTACAACTCCTCGACACATCAGGTGATTATCACAGATGATGGTTAGTCTCGAGCTGCAGCGGGGCGGGGCGATAAAAGAGTGCGAGGGGGCACGTGGGGTGCGTTAGTGTTCAGTATGTTGGCGGGAGCGAACAGATGAGATGAAAGAGAGACGAGAGACCGGAGCTAGCAGTGAGAGACAGAGCGGAGGGCCAGACGACGAGGAGAGACAAAGAGAACAGACAGAGGAGACCCCACAAGAAAGAGACGATGAGAGAAAGAGAGACGAGAGAGGGAGAGGACCAGAGAGAGCAGTGAGAGACATAGAGAAACAGACAGAGAGAGACACACAGAAAGAGACAGAGACAGAGAGACAGAAAGAGAGAGACAGACAGACAGAGAGAGAGACAGAAAGAGACAGAGAGAGAGTGACAGAGAGAGACAAAGAGAGAATGACAGATAGAGAGACAGATAGAGACAGACAGAGAGAGAGAGAGATACAGAGACAGAGACAGAGAGGTAGATACGAGCGACAGATGAGACAGAAGAGAGAGGGAAGAGACAACGTCATCAGTTATAGTTAGTGCTTAGAAACTTCAGACAAAACTTTTTGTATAGATTTATCAGAAACCACCTCAAATCAAATTTACCATTTCAACATAACGATTGCAATGTGTACCACTATCATTGTTTAAAGAAACTTTGATATATGAACAAAAAATTGGTGTGTAGAAGTTTGTGTAATAAACATATGATAAAGGCCAACACTTCATAATAATCTAATTTTTTTAATAAAAGAAAAGAACATTGTGCTGGGCCATTCCCTGCAGACTGCACTCCCACCAAATGTTTCCTTATCTTATCATGTGCCCATAGATACATGGACTGCCACGTAAGTAAAATAGACAAGGGGTTTGTCCCTTTTTCATAAAACTTCTGGGTCTGGTAGGATTCTCACCTCCACTGGGCATCATGGGCAGATGGAAACTCTGGGGATATAATTTTGTGTGTTTTTAGGACCTGCTCCAACTCCAAAGGTCAGAAACCCTTTACATGAAATTTAGTATACATAATTAGAACAGAGGAATATACACAGGATCTATAGGATGGATTGGCATAATGTCCTTAATATTTTCTCCATAGACGTTGGACTTGATATATTCATTTCCAATGATAATTGGTAACCTTTCTTTTTGTGTGCAGCGTTGTCCCACCCACCAAACAAACTACAACCTCACAAGTAAGTAGGTGTAGTGATCTCCCATTCGACTTGTTTTCCTTATTCTTGACTTTGTTAAAGAAATCACTTCACTCCAAAGATTTTAGCCAAAAGTTGAATTTGACCAAAAACTGGGCAAATGGAGCATCCCGGGGCAACCCGGAGTGAAGCAATGAGTTTCCAATTTTGAGGATATCAGTTGTTAGTGGGACATTCACACCAAGTGACAGAGCATGACAGGTCGTTTTCTAGAGATCCCATTGATATTTCGAGCATCATGTGTGTAACAAAGCCAAACTGGATCATTCATGATGGTACAATTGTGTGTTTTCCCAGACAGGCCTGTGGCTGGTGGGTCAGTGCCAGGTCAAAGGGGCCTACAAAAATGTCACCATTCCCACATTTGCTTGGGCAGCCACCATAGACAGAGACTGAGCTGCATCACGATTGTGTAAATGGACTCCATCCGTGGAGGTCGTACGATAATAGGCCAAAATGCTGACTGTAGAGTTAGTAGACCAGTGATGGCTCCCTTGGCATGGTGCAGAGGTGGCATCAGAGCCATTTCCCTGGGCACTCAGGCCATTCACCAGAGAGGACTCTCAGGTATCTTCTGCAAGTCCCAGAACAGCAGTGACTGCTATGCACATAGATATTTAACAGTGACAGCTCACACCTGGGACTATTTCTGCTTTATGGTGTAGCAGGGGTGGTATCAATGAGACCTGTTGACCAGAGAAGGGACGTATAATCACCAAATAAATTTCTGGTGTGGCCACTTTGTGCTATATCGGGAGCGGGCTTTGTTGTAGTTTGGGGCAATCGGCCTCTAAAAGGTTTGCAACTACTGTACAGACACATGAACCGAATCGCCCTCTATGACAACGTACATATGTTGTGTGTCCGTGGTATTTTTAGGTATGTCTTTGTCTCCATTGTAATGAATACACATTTTGTTTGTTGTCGGATCCAGGAGGACTACTACTACCCAAGTCCCAAACGACATACAGTCTCCACCTTCTACTAAGGTAAGTACACGAGCGGGAGATATTTGCTATAGAATACCAAGAAGAACTTATGGTTGAGAGAAAAACCATCGTAAAACTATTAAAAAAATTTAATGTTTAAAAAGCTATATAAAGACTGCTTTCAAAAGATGTTGTAAGTACGACTTTAAGGTGCCGGTTAGGAAGGATAGAGATTCAATGGATTGCATAACCTGCTCAAATCTGTATGAACCTGGGACTACGAAAGCTATTTCATAGACAACAACATATAAATGCTTTAAAATAACATATAAAATATAGCCTATATAATGATTAAAATGTAATATTCTTGTGATTTAACACTCTATAGTAAAGAAAGACTTGACGGTGTGTACCTGAAGACTGCCAGTTCGATTTTGCTCCTCTACAAGGCCCCCTATACCATGTGACTGCCCACGTAAGTACAATTTGCCCCCATATGAATCATTTTTCAAAATTTGAACAAATTGCATATGATAATGTTGCAGCCCCCTCAGGCGCAGCCAATACAACAAAGTCTGTGGCCACCCATGGAGCCACGTAGTTGTACTGGTGTTGTAAGAAAGTTAGCGCTTAAAAACTCATAGGTTTGAAATTGAATTTTCCACTCAGTCTGTGCTCGATGCAGCTCCTGCTCCGAGCTGGCACTCTTGTGTCGGTCTGACCAGCCCCACATTCCGCCCCGCCTGAAACGAGTGTTTTCAGGGGGTAACAAGAAAAATTGTTGCAAGTGATGGATATTTATCAGCGTCCCCACACCCCTCTGACTTTGTTAAGGTGAGTTCCTAAGTAACCTTTGAGGGAGATGAGATAGGCTTGCACGACAGCGAGATGACAGAGTGAAAAGAAAGACCCAGTCCGGGTCTTTGATTTAGATGCACTCAAACAAAGGTTGAGGTTAAAAAAAAATCACTAGACGGAAGAGTCGGTAAATCACAGAGAAAAAGAAGATACAGAGGGCTCTTCTACCCGGTTCGCGTCTTTTCTTTTTTTCGTTCCACTGTTTCCTAATTTGATTCGATGTGATTAAGACCACTTAGATTCTATTGGCCCATTATGATTATTACCATGGGCACATTTCTGGAAAAAAATGAATAGGCCTTGTTGTAAAGCCCATGCTTATCTACCACAATGCTGGCTACGTAGAAGCTTCTCCAAACCAAAAAATAACAAGAAGGTACTAGGGACACCTGGCAGTTAATGGAAAGGGTACAGGAATATGTGTAACTTCTCCATTCTTCGCCCCCATGTTCTAATATTAGAAATGGAGATATCAGAAGTCCCTTCAATGTACAAGTGTCATGGTTATTGCATGGGTAACTGGTGGGTGACTGATTATTTGGGGGCCCATGAAGATAACCCCCCCCCCCTGAAAAATTGTATGGCAGTAATACAAGGATTAGTGAAGGGATTATAATTTATTCACCAAATCTGAGCACTACATGGAGCTCTCCATAAAAAAACCTGAAACAATATATATTTTTTCATGGTAGTCAAAATATTAATATATTGTGATTTCTAAGATAACTTTGCTTTTATTTCACAGCTGTTTCTACGACACAAACGCCAACTTCTGGAACATCAACAGTGACTACAAGTAAGTTCAATGTCTCGAGGTTCCTTCTATAGGGTCATTTTTCACATCTACAAACATGTCCACCCCAGCATCAGTGCCATCTCCAATCATCTCAAACATGATAACAAACAGAATGATGCCTACTTTGTGCTGCTCGCTCTTTTCTTTCCAAAGTTATGGCATTTTGTGTTCTGAAAGTGTTTGACAAAATCTTTCTCATCAGAGGTGGTGTGGGTGGAGACTAATGTCTGTCAGTCTATGCCCTCAGGCTGAGACCAGTTAGTTTGCCCACAGATCCCATAATGCCTTGTGTTCTCTCTCAAAGTAATTTAGCATTAAATCCATTTAGTTTCTCACAAGTAAATCCAGCGGGGACAGGTGAGAGGCGATGTCTTCGTTATCGCATGGGTAACTGATGGGTGACTGTTTCTTTGGGGGCCCGTGACTATAAAACCCCCCTGAAACAAATTAAAACCTAAAAACTAATTTCACAGTGTGTGCTAAACTACAGGGATTTTTTTGGAAATTGTATGTAATACGAGAATTAGTGAAGGGCTCATAATTTATTCGCCAAATCTGAGCTACATAGAGCTCTCCATCAAAAAAAATATAAAAGAATATATTTTTTATTTGTCATACTATTCAAAATATTAATATACTGTGTATTTGGCAGATACTCTAGATATTTTAGTTTTGTTATGGATCATTGACAGTTGGTTTGTGTTACAGCTCCTCCTACAACACCAACCCAAACCACTCCCCCTTTGAGAATATAAGTCATGTCCACTTTTTTCTAGACACAAAAAATTGAAATGACCTGAGTGACTAGAGATGAGGGACCCGGCCATGCGAGCGGAACATAATGCTGATTGTCCCCAGACCATCCTAGCCATTGTTTGTTGGGGTGTCAATGTCAATATGTTTGGTTGTGCGTCAGAACTCAAATGCAAAGTTGGGTCCACTAATCTTACCTTTGAAACTTGACCATATTGAGAAGCGATCATACGTTAGGGCATCAAGATACAAAGCCCAGAGTGTTTTTGCACTTTTTAATAACTGGTCCTCATTTACTTATTTTACAGTACTTCTACTTCACAAACCTACAACTGCGACACTCACATTTGTGACTACAAGTAAGTGGCTTCTAATTAGGTTAATAGACATTACTGTAGAAGATTGGATACAAAGCAAGTAAGACACTATTTTGAGCCAATTTGTGCCCCCTAGTGGTGTCCTAGCCGTATGGATGACTCAGAATCTTCCTTGATATAACAAAACTCTTATGTCTGAATTCCTGAAGCTTCGCAGTTGTATTGTTCCCTGGAGGATGTCCAACTTACTTAGAATTTGGACCGACTATGATCTCTTATTCTGATTGTAAACTCCTTAAGTAGTGATATCCAACATGTATATATTGCAGGTGCTAAGAATATCTCTTGGAGCCTTCTACCCACACACTGAAATCAGGACTACTTCATAAAATTTGAGAGTTTTATGTTTCTATTGGTTCTGAGATGAGCGGACCCGACTTTGGGGTTTGTGCCGCCTGACCTAGAATATTGGTGCTAATCCGGCAAATGTCCTGGTCGCACAGCGAACGGAACCCGAGTGACTGTCAGTCCACTCATCTCCAGTTTTTCAATCATTCATACCAGTGTTCATTTCAATATTTGGGGAATTATTTTTACATTTTTCATGTTACAGCTACAGGTACATCAACACAACCACAACCTCTCACCTTGACTACAAGTAAGTTCTGTTAAAAAAAAATCCTCCTTAAACCTCAAAAAAGCGGCACTAAACACTCTGCCATAGGAGAGGATTTCTAATCCTCAGATCATCAGGTCACATTGGGTACAGGTATGTGTAACTTCTCCATTCTTCGCCCCCAGTTCTAAATTAGAAAGGAGATCAAGAGCCCTTCAATGTACAATGTCATGGTTATGCATTGGCCAACGGGTTGGGTTGACTGATTATTTGGGGGCCCATGAAGATAACCCCCCCCCCTTGAAAAATGGTATGGCAGTAATACAAGGATTAGTGAAGGGATAATAATTTATTCACCAAATCTGAGCACTACGTGGAGCTCTCCATCAAAAAAAAACCTGAAACAATATATATTTTTTCATGGTAGTCAAAATATTAATATATTGTGATTTCTAAGATAACTTTGCTTTTATTTCACAGCTGTTTCTACGACACAAACTCCAACTTCTGGAACATCAACAGTGACTACAAGTAAGTCCAATGTCTCGAGGTTCCTTCTATAGGGTCATTTTTCACATCTACAAACATGTCCACCCCAGCATCAGTGCCATCTCCAATCATCTCAACCATGATAACAAACAGAATGATGCCTACTTTGGGCTGCTCGCTCTTTTCTTTCCAAAGTTATGGCATTTTGTGTTCTGAAAGTGTTTGACAAAATCTTTCTCATCAGAGGTGGTGTGGGCGGAGACTAATGTCTGTCAGTCTATGCCCTCAGGCTGAGACCAGTTAGTTTGCCCACAGATCCCATGATGCCTTGTGTTCTCTCTCAAAGTAATTTAGCATTAAATCCATTTAGTTTCTCACAAGTAAATCCAGTCAACACTGCACAGAGCACATACAGTATGTATATGGTGACAGCCTGGCAGCTTCTATCACATGAAGGAGCAGGGAACATGTAATAAGTGGTAGAAATCATTAGTACATGAAGTCTGTAGCCTGTGCTGTGTGAGAACTAAGGGTTAATTGCTTATCTGGACAGAACTGATACTGCCGATGACAAAGTGGGGGAGGGAGAGCAGTGAGAAGAGCAGAGAGAGACAGAAAAAATTCTGTAGCATCACAGACTGGGATGGAGGGACTGATAAGGAACAGGGAGATCTTGTACCTCACTATTCTGTGCAGGAGACATCTGCACTCACTGTTCAGCACACATCCAGCTCTGCTACATTCACTGTCACATGGCCTCCTCCACTGTGAGCAGGGAGCAGCAGCTCCTCACCTTCCATGCATTCGTAGTTTGTTTACACTTTGTTTCTCTGACGGACTCCAGGGCTTATCAGCACATGGAGAGGAGGAAGTCATTGCAACACTAAGGTAATCAGAGGGCTATAGCAAAGAAACTGCTGCATATAGGTAATAAAGATAATAGGCAAAGTTGTTTTACATCCCAAGAGCTATTGATTAATGGAAAGCAAAAAAACCTTTTCAGTTACTCTTTAAACACATACTGCCATTATTTGGCGGCCATTTTGTAAAACATAACAGGAAGTATCAACGTGTGCCCTAAGCAATGGCTGCAAAGCAACTGATAGTAAAACTGGGACCCAACAGCTAAATATGGTCTAAAAAAGATATCTAATGGTGGAAATGTGATCAGTGGCCTCAGGAGTCACGTGTGGTCTAATAAAATCTGTAAAATCTGTAGATGTTTCTCCGAGCATTTCCTCTTTCCATGTATGTTATAAGAAATCTACCACCAAGATGAAGGATTGTAAACTAAGCACATCTGCTCTTCTTTAAACTACTTATGCCCTTGTTTTTACCTAAAAAGGGCTTTAAAAATAATGCAAATAAGCCTAAGGGGCTTTGGACTTTATAGCTGTTAATTGAGCCCAGAGCCCCTCAGGCTCATTTGCACAATTTTTAAAGCCTTTTTAGTAAAAATGAGGACATGTGGAGCTGAAAGAAGAGATGATCCTACAAGAGGGGGCACACACCAGTAGGTCAGTGTGCTTGGTTTACAGTCATTCATCCTGGTGGTAGATTTCCTTTAAGATATACCATAAACACTCATGTCTATACAGAGAATTTCCTTTGATTTTGAAAATCCAGCACTGAGTCATTTTAAACACATCATAAGCACATGATGTCTCCTCACCAAATTTCATACAAATGTC
This sequence comes from Engystomops pustulosus, assembly GCA_019512145.1. Taxonomy (NCBI): domain Eukaryota; kingdom Metazoa; phylum Chordata; class Amphibia; order Anura; family Leptodactylidae; genus Engystomops; species Engystomops pustulosus. Next base: position 14,063,432 of record CM033650.1, on the reverse strand, counting down.
GCCCTAACAGTTGTCAGGAGCAGCAAAAATGAACTGTAATTGAGAGGAGACTTGCTTTACTTTTTTTCCCACCGTCCCTTGACCTCCTAATGACTATAGAGTTGAGTGTATTCATATATAATATTTTTTCAGTCCAACCCTACCTTCTACAACAAGAAGTTATCATTTCAGAAATTGATTTTTTAAACCCCAGATTAGACCCTAAAAGTCTTTTTATTAACCCCTGGTTAATTCCCTACATGTAGACATTAGTGGTTGACCATGACAACAACATACAGCTCTTACCAGTCATTATTCATTTGTAATATTTATTTTTGTCAGGCCCATACATGAAATTTGGAGCTCAGTTTCATTAAAATGAAAATTTGCTTAAATGCCTACAATGTTCTTACTTTGAATAAAATTTACAGATACGTCAATGTGCTGCCCATGAATTAGTTACTGACCGTCATAATTACCTTTAATTGCTTTGTCAGTCCTGTATGGTTTTTGTATGTTTTTGGTTTGTAACATTGCAGCTTTATAGTGAGATAAGTAAGTTCTTTCATCAGTTTTACCCTACTAACCTCAGCGCATTGCACCACCTAGTGGTGAGAACGTTTGGTGCCATGAGATTAGACATTAAAAACAACAATATTTATAGAACAAAATCACGTTATTTAAGTTTATACTTAAACCCTAAGTGGGAAACTTTGATTTGTCCTAAATGATCGCCCTTAAAGGTGTAACATTAAGCATTTGAGATTTTAATATTTTTCTCACTAAAATCAGCTATAGAAAAGGCAGGAATAGTAGAAAAAACATCAATAAACCACTTATTGTTTTATTGAATGGGTTAAAATTTACCCGCTTACCCTTTTTATGATGCCATTGCAGAGAAGTTTTCACACTTACTTTGTTTCCCACAGAAAAAAATCTATTTCGTATGTCAAAGGCAAAAAATAAAAATAATATTGGGAATATTTTTTATAGAATTTAATTGTGATTTTTTTTTTCTATAACTCTCTTTATTTATTAAAACAGCTCCATCTTCTTCCACAACGCCAACTACAACCACATCACTAACTACAACTGGTAAGGTTTGATTTGTTTTGCCACAGTAAAGATGACAAACAATGGACCAGATGTATCACTCGTTTTTTTCTGTTGTTTTTGCGCCTTTTCATACTGGCGCATAGTTTTTGTGCCAGTTTTGCGACTAAACACCAAACTAGCCGCGCAGCAAATATACCCATGTTTTCCTCATTTATCCTACCAATCCTGATGTTTTGCTGCACCTAATTATATTCATTATATTCAACTTTTCATTAAGGCGCAAAAACACTCCAGCTGATGGTGGCGTAAACTGAGAAGCAACACTGAGCTCTTGTGCAGAGCAGCTTATCCCCAGCAGCAGAGATCAGCAGACACTACAGACACTACGTGCAGCCTCTGTTTACAGTTCATGACCTTCTATTTACAAAACAATCTGAAAAAGCAGCAGCTCAGAGCAGGAGAGAAGAGAAGTTTGTAGGATTTGGCAGATACTACAGAGAAGTGTCCACCATGTAGGTGAATAATCACACTGGTGTCTGAGGAGGATACTGGCTAGAATTACAGGGGGGGGGGGAGGCAGCAGGAGATCAGCACCTGAGGATCCCCTCCAGGTTAAGCTCCTGCTAAGGAGATCACTGGGTGCAGGGTGTCACACACCTGGGTGCTGCTGTGAGGGTCATTCTCATGCTGGGGAGCCGGAGAGAAGCAGAGGGGAGCTTGTAGGAAGGTCACATGTAACTGCCCGAATCTAACATTGCATCTATATTGTGCCTAAACTGTACCTAAAGTAGAGTGATTAATAAAAGGCAGGAACTCAACTCATCATCATCTCAACAGTGCACCAGAATATACGTGCAACAACTACACTTAAAGGGGTATTCTCGTCTGGGCACTCACAGTCAGTTTCATTAATCTGCCATATGTAAACATTTCTTCAATTAGATGTCATTAAAAAAAATGTTCTTGTGTGAAGATAATTTCTCATATACATAGTGATATGGTCCCTTAGAAACGAGATAGCTTCCTCGGATACGGCCACCTCTGCTGAAGTGATTGCACAAAGAAACAAAAGGTTATTGTATATAAAATGTCCGGGAGTTACTACATGTCGCACAGCCGTCCTGTGGTAATGATTGCTGAATCTGAATGGTCCTGCAGGACTCTATAGCGCAAGTCTGGCCACCACTGCCAGAGTGTGACGTGGTCATATCCGAGGAAGCTATCTGGTTTCTAAGGGACAACATGACTACATTTATGAGAAATTATCTTCACACAGGAACAATTTTTTTATTAACATCCAATTGAAGAAATGTTTACATATGGCAAATGAATTTAATTAAATGTAAATGCCCTGATGGGAATACCCCTTTAAGCACAGAAAAGTGATACATCTGGCGCCATGTCTTCTAGAAAAAAAATTTGGCTAAATTTGCTACAATTACTTCTGGGTCAAATTTTTTTTGGTATAATTAAAGGGCATCTTCCATCAGGAGGAAGGACTGCATGCAGATGAGCCTGATGGGCCTGATGGGCTCCAGATTCCATAGGTGTTAATGGAGCCTGGAACCCCCTCAGACTCATTTGCATAGAGATTTTCATCCTAATGATAGATGTCCTTTAACATTCAGTTGTATTCTGCTTGAAAGAAACACTAACACACATATTAGAGATACATTGGATAGAATTTTTGAGTTTGCTATTGTTATGGTATGTTATTTATCATGCCAAACTTTAGGGTTCATTAGACGTTACGTACCAGCACAAGGTTTGGATCAATCCCCCCCCCCCTCCCTCAGTCAATGCCTGCGAACAGTGTTGGCAGAATGCCGTCGGCCAAGGCTTCATCCTCACTACAATGGCCGTGTGTCGGCACTAGCCTGCTGGCAGTACTGGCGCAGACATTTTCGGGAATGTTGTCTCTACCTAATGATGTCATGACCCCCCCCAAAAAAATAGCGTTGAGTAGCTCTTCCGGTAATATGCCGCTTGTGACTTTGCCAGCAGAATTTAGAGAAAACATGCAAAGTTCTCCAGAATAGGATAAGGAAAATAACACCTCTTTTAGCTATACCATCCTGGAAAACTTTGCATATTTTCCCAGATTTCTCGAGTGGAGTATCTATGGCTATGAGACTTCACACGCCTACACTGCGACCTTAATTGGCAATCTCTGTAAGGACAACTCTTACTTCCCGACCCCAGTAGCATTTAAACAGCTAACACCTGCAATTGGTGCCATCAACGATCGCGGGTGTTACTGGTTGGTGTCCGAACAGGAATTTTCTATTCGAAATTTCAGCGGGTTGGCCTATCACAAATTCTAATATTTGATGTTGATATATTATAAATTTTTTTGACAGCTTCTCCTGAAACAACAACCTCAACTACAACTACATCCACGGCTGGTAAGATTTCAATAATTTTTTAGTTAAAAAAAATGGCACTTGAAAATAAAAAATATATATATTTAACAATCATGTCCCCTTTCCATGTTACTCTTGTTTAACTTTTATCTGTGATAATAACCCAATAACTTTCGATTGTGTATTTTTATATGCTCAGGACTACCATTCCCTTAAAGCCTTGCACAGCAGACTGTGTATGGTGAACTCTACTCTCGCTTGTAGTCAGGTGGTCTGCTCCAGCTGGGGGCCACCCACCTGACAGTAGACAGCATAATGGATGACAAAAACTAATGGCATTGGTTACTTGGGAGGGGAGAATCAGGGAGTGACACCCATAAGAGTCAGGGTTAAAAATGCTTTTTAAGCTTAAAGGGGATGTATTATTTATTAATATTGTTTTTCAATAAGTTACTGGTTATTATGTTATGGGTGTGAACATATTGGGGCACATTTACTTACCCGCCCCGTCGCGATCCCTGCTGTGCGTTGTCCGACGAGGATTCGGAGCTGCCGCGATTCACTAAGATCGTGCCTCCAATTTCCTGCATCTGTCGCTTCCCCCGCTGAGGTCCGCCGGAGTTCACCTTCTTCCCGGTGCATGAAAGTGGTGATCTAGCGACATAATTTGCTTTTTAAATTATGCGGTTTGTCCGAATCAGTCGGGTTGTCTGACGTCCCCGCCCCCTGATTTGTGTTGCATGCAAGCCGGTGCCGATGCGACACAATCCGATCGTGTGCACCAAAAACCCGGGGCAATTCAGGGCAAAATGGAAAAAAATTGCAAAACCCAACAAAAATGCGGCATTCAGACCCTTATGAAAATTTGCCCCATTATGTTTTAATCATTATGAGGACAGCAATCTTATCCATAAAAGTTGATACTGTTTTTATGTGTTGGGTTATTTTTTAGTAACTTTAGAACTATTATTGAAACAATAACCAATAGACTATTTTACTTTTTTAGCTTCTACTACAACAACAACAACGCAGCCAACAACAACTACAACTCCTCAGACAACTACAGGTGATTATTCAATGATGGTTAGTTATCGAGCTGCAGTGAGGGGGGTAAAAGAGTGCGAGGGGCACGGGGGGTGCTGTTAGTGTTCAAGTTCATTGGTAGGTAGTGAGCAGGCATACAGAGCAAAGTCAAGAAGCTCCTGCCTATTACTATATATATATATATATATATATATATATATATATATATACAGAGAGAGAGACACACACAGAAAGAGACAGAGAGAGAGAGACAGAAAGAGAGAGACAGAAAGAGACAGAGAGAGACAGAAAGAGAGAGTGTGACAGAGAGAGACAGAGTGACACAGAAAGACAGACAGAAAGAGAGAGAGACAGAAAGAGAGAGACAGAAAGAGACAGAGAGAGACAGAAAGAGAGAGTGTGACAGAGAGAGACAGAGTGACACAGAAAGACAGACAGAAAGAGAGAGAGACAGAGAGATACAAGAGAGAGAGATACAGAGACAGAGACAGACAGACAGAAAGAGAGAGAGACAGAGAGACAGAGAGAGAGAGAGAGAGAGAGATTGTGTGCGCCAAAAACCCGGGGCAAATCAGGGCAAAACAGAAGAAAACTGCGAAACCCAACGAAAATGCAGGTTTTGGACCCTTAGTAAATGTGTCCCGTTCTGTTTTAATCATTATGAGGACAGCCATCTTATACATAGAAATTGTGATACTGTTTTTATGTGTTGGGTTATTTTTTAATAACTTTATAACTACAATTGAAACAACCACCAATAGACTATTTTACTTTTTTAGCTTCTACTACAACAACAACAACGCAGCCAACAACAACTACAACTCCTCAGACAACTACAGGTGATTATTCAATGATGGTTAGTTATCGAGCTGCAGTGAGGGGGGTAAAAGAGTGCGAGGGGCACGTGGGGTGCTGTTAGTGTTCAGTCTGATTGGGAGGTAGGACAGAGAGAGAAAGAGAGAAAGAGAGAGGACAGTGAGAGACAGAGAGAGGGAGAGACAGAGAGACAAAGAGAAACAGACAGAGGAGAGACACACAGAAAGAGACAGAGAGAGAAAGAGAGACAGAGAGAGAGAGACAGAGAGAGACAGTGAGAGACATAGAGAAACAGACAGAGAGAGACAGAAAGAGAGAGACAGAAAGAGACAGAGAGAGACAGAAAGAGAGAGTGTGACAGAGAGAGACAGAGTGACACAGAAAGACAGACAGAAAGAGAGAGAGACAGAGAGATACAGAGAGAGGAGAGAGAGCTACAGAGGACAGAGACAGACAGGACAGAAAGAGAGAGGAGAGAGACAGAGAGAGAGAGCGAGGAGAGGAGGAGGAGAGATTGTGTGCGCCAAAAAACCCGGGGCAAATCAGGGCAAAACAGAAGAAAACTGCGAAACCCAACGAAAATGCAGGTTTTGGACCCTTAGTAAATGTGTCCCGTTCTGTTTTAATCATTATGAGGACAGCCATCTTATACATAGAAATTGTGATACTGTTTTATGTGTTGGGTTATTTTTTAATAACTTTATAACTACAATTGAAACAAACCACCAAGACTATTTTACTTTTTTAGCTTCTTACTACAAACAACAACGCAGCCAACAAAAACTACAAACTCCTCAGACAACTCAGGGTGATTATTCAATGTGATGGTTAGTTATCGAGCTGCAGGTGAGGGGGGATAAAAGAGTGCGAGGGGCACGTGGGGTGCGTTAGTGTTCAGTCTGATTGGGAGGTGGGACAGAGAGAGAAAGAGAGAACAGAGCCGAGACAGAGTGAGAGACAGACGAGAGGGCAGAGACGACGAGAGACAAAGAGAAACAGACAGAGAGAGACACACAGAAAGAGACAGAGAGAGAAAGAGAGACAGAGAGAGAGAGACAGAGAGAGACAGTGAGAGACATAGAGAAACAGACAGAGAGAGACACACAGAAAGAGACAGAGACAGAGAGACAGAAAGAGAGAGACAGACAGACAGAGAGAGAGACAGAAAGAGACAGAGAGAGAGTGACAGAGAGAGACAAAGAGAGAATGACAGATAGAGAGACAGATAGAGACAGACAGAGAGAGAGAGAGATACAGAGACAGAGAGACAGAAAGAGAGAGAAAGAGACAACGCTCAGTTATATTAGTGCTTAGGAAAAACTTCAGAAATAAACTTTTTATAATAGATTATATCAGAAAACCACCTCAAATAAATTTACCATTTCACAATAACGAATTGCAATTGTACCATATCATTGTTTAAATAAACTTTGATATATGACAAAAAAATTGGTGTAGACAGTTTGTGTAATAAACATATGATAAAGGGCAACACTATAATAATCTCATCTTTTTTACATTAAACAGAAAAGAAACATTGTTGGTGCCTTCCTGCAGACTGCACTCCACAAATGTTTTCCTCTTATCTGTGCCCCTATTTACCATGTGACTGTCCACGTAAGTAAAATTAGCAAAGGGGGTTGTCCCATAATTTCATAAAACTTCTGGGGGTCTGGGTAGGGATCTCTCACCCTCCACCTGGGCATCACTGGGAGATGGAACTCTGTGGGGATATAATTTTGTTTTCTTACCTGCTCCAACCCCAAGGTCAGAAAACCCCTTTAATGAATTTAGTATAATAATTTAGACATAGAATCTACACAGGATCCTCATAGATGGCATGTGCATAATGTCCTTAATATTTTCTCCATAGACGTTTGGAAATTGATTATTCATTCTTTCCATTGATAATTGTCACCTTTTCTTTTTGGTGCAGCCGTTCGTCCACCCTCCACAACAACTACAACCACTACAAGTAAGTATGTAGTGATCTCCATTCGCTGTTTCTCTATTCTTGACTTTAAAGAAATCACTTCACTCCAAAGATTTAGAAAAGTTGAATTTGACCCAAAACTGGGCAAATTGGGAGCAATCCCGGGCAACCCGGAGTGAAGCATGAGTTTCCCAATTTTGAGGATTCAGTTGTTAGTGGGCACATTACACCAATGACAGTGCATGACAAGGTCTTTTTCTAGAGATCCCATGATATTTGTGAGCTTCATGTTTGTAACAAAGCCAAACTTGGATCATTCATGATGGTACCATTGTGTGTTCCACCAGAAGGCCTTGTGAGCTGGTGGGTCAGTGCCCAGGTCAAGGGCCTACAAAAATGTCCCATTCCCACATTTGGCTTGGTCAGCACCTAGACAGAGATGAGCTGCCATCACGATGTAAATGGACTCCTCCGTTGTAGGTCGTAGATAAGTAGACCAACAACTGTAGTACTAGACCAGTGATGGCTAACCTATGGCACTGGTGCCAGAGGTGGCACTCAGAGCCCTTTCCCTGGGCACTCAGGCCTTCACCAGAGAGGACTCCAGGTATCTTCCTGCAGTCCCAGACAGCCCAGGACTTGCTATGCACATAGCTATTTTAAAGTGACAGCTCAACCTGGGACTATTTTCTGCTTTATTGGTGTCCTCAGGGGCTGGTATCAATGAGAACTGTGACAGAGAAGGGAGTATAAATCACAAATTAAATTTCTGTGTTGGCACTTTGTGATAATTAAGCGGGTCTTTGTTGTAGTTTGGGCACTCGGCCTCTAAAAGGTTTGCCATCACTGTACTAGACACATGACACAGAATCGCCTCTATGACAACGTTACATATGTTGTGTGTCCGTGGTATTTTTAGAATGTCTTTGTCCTCCATTGTAATGAATAACTTTTTTTTGTTGTTTCTGGATCCAGGAGCTACTACTACCCAAAGTCAAACGACTACAGTCATTCCACCTTCTACTACAGGTAAGTAACTGAGAGGGAGATATTTTGCTATAGAATACAAGAAGAACTTCATGAGTTGAGAGAAAAAACCATGTAAAACATTAATTAAAAAAAATTCTAATGATAAAAAGCTATAAAAACTGCTTTCAAAGATGTAAGTAGACTTTAAGAGTGCCGGTTAGGAAGGATAGAGATTCAATGGATTTGCATAACCTTGATAAATCTGTATGATGTGACTAAAGCTATTTCATAGACAACAACATATAAATGATTAAATACATATAAAATATAGATATATAATGATTAAAGATGTAATATCTCTGTATTTTAACACTCTATAGTAAAGAAGCACTGCTGGTGTGTACCTGAAGACTGCAGTTCGGATATGTTCTCCTCCTACAAGTGCCCCCTTATACCATGTGACTGCCCACGTAAGTACAATTTGCCCCATCTGATCATTTTTCAAAATTTGACATAATTGCATATGATAATGTTGCAGCCCCTCAGGCGCAGCCCAATACAACAAAAGTCTGTGGCCACCCATGGAGCACTTATTTGTACCTGGTGTAGAAAGTTAGCAGCTTACAAACCTTCACGTTTGAAAGTTTTCTCACTTCAGTCTGTGCGCTCGCTGCAGCTCCTGCTCCGAGCTGGCCCACTCTGTGTTCGGTCTTGACCCGCTCCACATTCCGCCCCGCCCTGAACTGGGGTAACAAGAAAAATTGTTGCAAGTGATAGGGATATTTATGCAGGTCCCCAACAGCCCTCTTGACTTTTGTAAGGTGAGTCCTAATTAACCCTTTGAGGGAGGATGAGATAGCTGCCGACAGCGAGATGACAGAGTAAAAGAAAGACACAGTCCGGTCTTTAGATGCACTCAAATCACACTGTTTATTTCAAAAAACCCCAGCTGTATTTTAACACATAGAAATCAGCATTTGGGGTGTTGATAAGACACTTAGATTCTATTGGCCATTATGATTTTTACCAGCACATTCTGGGAAAAATGAATAGGCCTTGTTTACAGCCATGCTTATCTACACAATGGCTCCTAGAAGCTTCTCCATAACCAAAATAAATAACAAGAATACTGAGGCCTGAAGGACGGTAAGATATGCCAAGGATATTGTGAAAGGCAAACAACAGATTAAATAAGAAAAATAGCTGAATTAAAACATTTAACTCTATAGCTTCTGAGTGGGCAACATATCCCCCCCCCCACCAGGCCAGACCTGTAATAATGGCATCTGTTCAAGATGGCCGCCGTAGTGGAATATATCACCAACACAAGTGCTAGCAGTTTCGCTAGCATTTGTGATTATTTCAGAGCTTCTACACCCGTTTTCTGCCATAGGAGACCTGATAAACAACCCTATATGTCTGTTGGACAGACCATCAGATCAATAAGGGTTCCGACACTTGGTACTCCCCTCTGATCAGCTGTTTGTAGGGTCACAGCTCACCCCCAAGAGCTGCATCCTCTTCACTGCTTATCCCAGTCTATTGTCCAGCTCTATCCTCTACTTAGCCCATGTACTATCTCAAATGTCAAGAGTCAGGACCACATCAATTGAAAATTGGTGGTCTATCCTAAAGATAGGTCATCGGTATTATCATTGTGGTGGTTCTGTGATGTTCCAAAAGGGGGAGATTTTGTGATCAATTCATTATCAATTAATGACATCAAAAATCTTCTTTAAAGGAATTTAAAGCTAAGTAAAATGATGGGGAACAGATGAACTAGATCTGATCATGGCTTAGACTCACATTGATAGCCGAAACATGTTGATAGCTATTCTGTATGAATGATTTTACAACTGTTATATAATAAAGTTTGAAGAAAGAGGAACTCCTTGGTTGAGTGCTGGATTCTTTTGCTTTCTCCATTTTATGATTGTTTTGGTTACTACCGGTATTAGAGCTGTTAGTGTGTCCTAAACGGGAAGTTTATTAAAAGGTGGGGGGCAGTACAGAGACTATAGTTGTATGTAACTAGCCCTCAGCAGACCAGACCTGAAAACCACTTTAACTTGTCATCAGTAAGGTCCTTTTACATCATGACACGTCCCAATAGCCTCTGGTATGTTGATTTAAAAAATGCCTTTGTGGTGTATAATGCCACAGATTATTTATTGTTTCTTTAACAATCCCTGCTCCCTGCCAGCAGCGTATAGTGAGTTCGGGGGGGGGGGGGACAGTTAAAGTGATATTTTCTTGGAGCTGTGAGCTGACGTAAGTGGGGTAAGGGAGCAGGGGTGAGGCTAATGGAGCAGGTGGGTGATGAAAAAGAAGGAGGGGGGTAAAAGTGGACTCGTGCCACATTAACAGCCCCTGGACTCACAGCACACTGCTAGCAGGGAGCAGGTCATGTTATAGAAACAATAAAAAAAGCTGTGGAATTATTCAGATACTCCACAAAAGGCTTTTTGTTTAAATCAACCTACCAGAGGCTATTGGGACCTCTTATTATGTAAAAATGACTTTCCTGAGGACAGGTTCCCTTTTTCTGTTAATGCAAAGGAATTGACCTTTACTGTACTATGAAATTATTCGTTGTGTGGATTGTTGCATTCTAGTATTATTCAATCTACTCTACTAATATCTTCTCACTATCTATATCTCAATACTTTTTTTGTAGCTAAGGATGCAGTGATCTTCCCATGGACAGACAACCCTGATTACCTGGATCAATGTCAATGCACCTGCGATGGTCAAAACATGAATTACTGCATTCGCCCCAACAACTGTTCTCCTTGCCCAGGTAAGTTTCAGCAGGGATCAAGTGGAGAGACATCTGCCTCCATCTGGCTACAATCAGCTCCTTCCATTGTAACTTGGAGGGTTTACGGGGTTGGTTCTGTCGTGGCTTAGCCCAATTTGTGTGGAATCTTATTTATATTATAAATGTGTGGTTTTATTATAATAACGCATTCCTCACTTGGTTAAAATGTATCTTTCTTAGGGTACATTCTTACAGCCTGCTAAGGCAGGGTCGAACATACAGCCATGCGTTTGAGAGAAGTGTTGAGCCCTGTTCACCCTCCACTCTCCATAGAGAAGCGAGCGGACAGCACTGTAACACAGCAAAATATAGGTCATGTCCTATATTTCACCGTGCATGGTCACGGTGCAATGAGACAACGTGTGCTCACTACACAGCGGCCAGACACCATGTACGTTAATGGGGACTGTTATATCGGTCCCCACTACGTTCATGTGAATGAGCCCTTAAAGAGACTACTAGGAGTTCAGTGGCCACAACATCTTTGAAAACTACGTCCTGTTACTTAGATTCCTTAAATGTTTGGCCTTCAATTAATCACGATATTATTTTGACCTTTTCCAGCTGAGACAACCACCAGCTTGCCCACCGAACCTCCTTTATGTCTATGTACCTGCTAAAGTCAATCGAGTAATTACTGTATGCGACCATCGTACTGTTCTCCATGTACAAGGAAGAAACCATCTTTCACTATTGATATTAATTATTAACTTTCCATATTCATAATCAATATTATATCCAGAAGTTTGGATTCAATGGAAGGGATTTATGATGCGGGCTCAGGCCTCCTGAAATATGCAGCGAGGGTTGCGCTTGACTAAACTGGCACAGGCTGTTGGTAGTTGGGCAGGAACACCACTCTCCGGCCCACTTTGCCACTAGTCATGGCCCCTTCACAACCTTCCTTGTCCATTTGGCTGTACACCAGGAATTGTGCCCATTTCAAGGCTTGTGTGCCAGAAAACTGACGCACAAACCCAAATAAATCCCCACAATGACTGTAGTTGTAGTTGTGATTGTGTTGCTGAATTTTTTATAGTATAAGACTGTTGAGTCCTAGTTTAGACCCTCTTTATTTTTTTGTGCACTGACTATTTCTCAACTGGCTAGGTCCCCTATTCTGGAGACCATGCCCCCTTTTTCGAGGCTATGCTTTATTGTCATACGAGTCAGAAAAATGCCCAAAAATGGTCTAAAAGCCTTCATAAATGTATCAGAAGGAATTTTAGATTGTATTTTGGTGCAAACCCACCAGAAATATGCACAGGGTATTAATGAATCTGCCCCAATATGTTTTTTTAGCTACAACTACCACACCTATGGCAACCTCCCTGACCACAAAGTCCCCCGATCCCCTTCAATGTCTATGCACCTGCACTGGTCAATTAATGAACTTCTGTGACCGACCTTCCGACTGTTCTCCATGTACAAGTAAGAAACCTTCTAAATATTGCATGGTTCATTATTGTTGAATTATTATATTTATAATTATAATCACCTGAGCTTCAGGGACTATACTAAAATTAAGTATTTTAGTACTTTTATATTTTAGTTCCTTTTATATTTTCCACAGCCACCACTTCAAGTCTTGCAACCACCACTGTGAAGACCACGTCTCCTGAAAATGACCTGTGTTTCTGTCCTTGTAGTGCTTATAATTTAGGATATTGCCTCCGTCCATCCTTTTGTGTTCCTTGCCCAAGTAAGTGCTACATATTTTCTTATAGGAGGAGCGGAGCAGAATGTACAAAATCAGCAGCCAGAATGTTATGCATCAGAAGGTGCACCAAATTCAGGATTTCCGGTGCCCATTCTTCATGAATCTGGCGTTCCCTGCACAGTCCCGACAGAGTTCACTAACAAATTTTAGTGCTCCTTTAACATGGGTCATGTGACACAATTCTGTCGAACTTCTGGCGCACAGTCCGACTGAGCACTGGAATGCCCCCTAATTTGTGTCGCATGATGACTAGTGCACCATAAAAGGGTCGCGGGCAACACAAATGTGGAGCAGACATTTCTTAAATACCTGTGCACCTAAAAGAATGTGCAAAGTCTGCCAGAAAACTGGTGCACAGCCCTTAGTAAAGGTGCCCCAATATTGTTTAATACCCCATTCTGTAGCCCCATTGATATACAATGCACCTCTTGTGGCCTCACACTCTATGGGGCAGATTTACTTACCCGGTCCATTCGCGATCCAGCAGTGCGTTCTCTGCGGTGGATTCGGGTCCGGCCGGGATTCATTAAGGCAGTTCCTCCGACGTCCACCAGGTGGCTGCACTGAAGAGCATCGGAACGGACTCAAGTTCACCGGCCTATTACTAGTGAAGGTAAGTACAAGCTCCAAGACACTTTTTTTTTTAAATGCAGTGGTCCGAATCCGTCAGGTTTTCGTTCAGCCACGCCCCCCCCATTTCCTTTGCGTGCATGCCAGCGCCGATGCGCCAAAATCCGATCGCATACGCCAAAATCCCGGGGCAAATCAGGGGAAAACGGTGCAAATTGGAAATATTCGGGTAACACGTGGGGAAAACGCGAATCGGGTCCTTAGTAAATGACCCCCTATATGTTTAATGCCCCATTTTGTAGACCCCACACGACCTAGGTCGAACAAACACCATTGAATAGCTCCACATTGCTTCTCTGTTTGGTCACCAGACAAATTCTTTCATGTATTACAATGTCCCCCTCTAGCATCCTGTGCATTGACATGTTCTTCATATGCTTCCTTCTGAAGGTACAATGTATATTAATTAAATGTATGTGTTTTCAGTAGAGATGAGCGAACACACTCGTCCGAGCTTGATGCTCGTTCGAGCATTAGCGTACTCGAAACTGCTCGTTGCTCGGACCAGTATTTCGCCAGCTCGAGAAAATGGCATCTCCCTCCGTTGTGATATTTGGCGGCCAGAAACAGAGCCAATCACAAGCCAGGAGACTCTGCACTCCACCCAGCATGACGTGGTACCCTTACACGTCAATAGCAGTGGTTGGCTGGCCTGATCAGATGACCCTGGAATAGACTAGCCCCTGCCCGCGCTGCTCGGATCATTCTCTGTCTGGATGCCGCTAGGGAGAGAGCTGCTGCTGGTCAGGGAAAGCGTTAGGCTGTTCTATTAGAATAGTGTTAGGCAGGAGTGATTCTACAGCAACAGCCCTTCTTAGGGCTACAATAACGTTATATATATATTTTTTTTATTTGCTTTTGGCTGGGCTTGCTGCCACTAGTAGTTCAGCTAGTACCATATTGTGAGGAATTTGCAGGGAGGCTTGCGACCGCTGTGTTTAGCTCTTAGTGACACACATATCCATCTCAAACACCTAAGTGGGGCAATTTATTAGGGGTTTGATTTGAATTAGGCAGAGTCTGCTGATTTTTATAAAGGAAGCATAGTACAACCCACCCACACGCCCAAGCCTTCAACGTCCACATCTCCAAACTGCTTAGCCTGGAGATGCTGCCCTATGGGCTGGTAGAGACCGAGGCCTTTCGAAACCTCATGGCGGCGGCCGCCCCTCGGTATTCGGTCCCCAGCCGCCACTACTTTTCCTGATGTGCCTTTCCAGCCCTGCACAAGCACGTGTCAGACATCATCCATGCCCTGCCAACGACGTTTCTGCAAAGGTCCACCTGACCACGGACACGTGGACGAGTGCTGCCGAGCAGGGCCACTATATATCGCTGACGACACATTGGGTTAACTTGGTGGAGGCTGGGACTGAGTCTGACCCTGGGGTTGCTCATATACTGCCGACGCCGAGGATTGCGGGGCCTACCTCTGTCCAGGTCTCAAAGGCCTACTATGCCTCCTCCTCCTCCCACCCCTCCTCCACCTCCTCCTCCGAATTACCATCCGTGGGCATGGAGCCATCAGTCGGTAGCTCTAGGCACAGCAGCAGTGCCGTCGCTAAGCGACAGCAGGCGGTGCTCAAACTGCTGAGCCTAGGCAATAAAAGGCACACCGCCCAAGAGCTATTAAAGGGCATCACGGCGCAGACTGATCTGTGGCTGGCACCGCTGAACCTGAAGCCAGGCATGGTTGTGTGTGACAACGGCCGTAACCTGGTGGCGGCTCTGCAACTCGGCAGACTGACACATGTGCCATGCCTGGCCCATGTGTTAAATCTGATAGTTCAGCGTTTCCTCAAGACATACCCCAATCTGTCTGATTTGCTCACGAAGGTGCGCCGCATCTGTGCGCATTTCAGGAAGTCCAGCACAGATGCTGCCACTCTCAGGGCAGCGCAGCGCCGCCTCCAACTGCCCGCTCACCGACTGTTGTGCGACGTGCCCACGAGGTGGAATTCAACACTGACCATGTTATCCAGAGTTTACCAGCAGCGCCGAGCGATTGTAGACTGCCAGATGTCAACTTCCACCAGAACTGGTAGTCAGGTCAGTCAGCTTCCTCAAGTCTACAATGAGGAGTGGACGTGGATGTCTGATATCTGTCAGGTGCTGAGTAACTTTGAGGAGTCAACACAGATGGTCAGTGGCGATGCCGCCATCATCAGCCTCACCATCCCGCTGCTTGGCCTGTTGAAAAACTCTCTGATCAGCATGAAGTCGGAAGCTTTGCGCTCGTCACAAGAGACGGGGGAAGAAGATTCCCTTGTTGATAGCCAAAGCACCCTCAGGTCTGTTTCTCAGCGCATATCGGAGGAGGTGAAGGAGGATGAGGAGGAAGAGGAGGAGAATGTTGGCGAGACACAAGAGGGGAGCATTGCTCAGACCTTCACTGTTCAGCGTGTATGGGCAGAAGAAGAGGAGTTGGAGGAGGAGGAAATGGACAGTCAGGCCAGTGAGGGGAGTGAATTCTTACGCGTTGGTACTCTGGCGCATATGGCAGATTTCATGCTAGGCTGCCTATCCCGTGACCCTCGCGTTCAAAGAATTTATTCCAGCACCGATTACTGGGTGTTCACTCTCCTGGACCCACGGTACAAGCAAAATCTTTCCACTCTCATCCCTGCAGAGGAAAGGAGTGTGAGAATGCATGAATACCAGCAGGCCCTGGTGCACAAGCTGAAACAGTATTTCCCTTCTGACAGCGCTAGCGGCAGAGTGCGTAGTTCTGCGGGACAAGTAGCGAGGGAGAGTAGGCGAGCAGGCAGCTTGTCCAGCACTGGCAAGGGTACGCTTTACAAGGCTTTTGCCAGCTTTATGTCACCCCAGCAAGACACTGTCACCTGTCCCCAGTCTCGGCAGAGTAGGGCTGATCTTTACAGAAAGATGGTGAGGGAGTACGTAGCTGACCATACCATCGTCCTAAATGGTCACACAGCTCCCTACAACTACTGGGTTTCAAAGCTGGACATGTGGCACGAACTGGTGCTGTATGCCTTGGAGGTTCTAGCTAGCGCGTTGTCCGAGCGGGTTTTCAGTGCAGCTGGTGGCATCATCACCGATAAGCATACACGCCTGTCGACTGACAGCGCTGACAGGCACTCAATCTATTTAATTTTTCTGGAGGACCACCTACCTGCTCCTCTGGTTTGAAAACTTTTTTGGACTGCCACATACAGGCACTATCCAAATTAAATTGTCCCCATAGCAGCCTCCACACGTCGTCTTTTTAGCTGCCTCCACACGTTGTCTCCATTGCTACCTCCACACGTCATCGCCATAGCTGCCTCCGAAAGTCGTCCATATAGCTGCCTCCATACAGTGTCCCCTTAGCAAACGAGCTGTGTCAGGCAGAATTTTGGGTTGTTTTCATGGCTTTCACATCAAACTTGTTAACTTTGTCGCCACCCTGCTGTGTTATCCACAAAATATACTGGCAAACTTTTATCATTTACCGATATTATTTTAGCGCTTCTTGCGCATCTGTTTACATTCCCCTCACCCGCCATAACCCAAACTTATAAGAACACTACTACACTTGATCTTATACAAAAGGTTCTTAGAAGTGCTGTTTGGGGAGTAGCCGAGAAACAGGGGCTTGGATAGGCGAAAGCTCGCCTGGCAGCGGAGCACCAGCTCCATCCCAAGATCCAACTAACATACTTTTAACTGCAGCACCTTTAATCTACTACTAGTTCACTGTCTCCATACATCGTCCCCTTATCAAACGAGCTGTGTCAGGCAGAATTTTCAGGTGTTTCACCAGATACATAGTGGAACTTGGCCCATCTGTTGCCGCCATGCTGGAGACCTGAAGTTGCAATCATAGCAGCGCAATATGGATGCCCCATACTGTCGCTCTTAATCATGGAACCATTTTCGGAAATTAAAAATAGAACCACTATGCTATTCCATTATTCCTAGGTGAAGTATTCAAACGACCCGGCCCGCTTTGAAAATTATTATTTTTTCAAAGTAAACGCTTCTGGCCCCCAGGCCCATTTTGGGTGGGGAGGAGCCGAGAGACAGGGGCTTGGACAGGCGAAAGCTCGCCTGGCAGCGGACCGCCAGCTCCATCCCAAGATTAGGCAGCCTCAGAGGCATCCATGCATGCTGCTTCCTTTGCTGTTTCCTGTCCATTTTGCCTCCACGATCCTCCACAGTGTCCACCAATGTCTCCATGCGCAACTTTCAACTCTCTATACCCCAGACGCTGGAGCACGAGAGGATATGCAGCACATCATCCCCTTATCAAACGAGCTGTGTCAGGCAGAATTTTCAGGTGTTTCACCAGATACATAGTGGAACTCGGCCCATCTGTCGCCGCCATGCTGGAGACCTGAAGTTGCAATCATAGCCGTGCAATATGGATGCCCCATACTGTCGCTCTTAATCATGGAAGTCGTCTCCATGGCTGCCTCCACATGTCGTCCCCTTATCAAAAGAGCTGTGTCAGGCTCATTTTTCGGGTGTTTCACCAGATACGTTATGGAACTTGGTCACTATGTCGCCACCATGCTGTGTTATCAACTAAATATACCGTCAACCTTTTGTTCGCATAGGAAATCATTTCAGCGCTTCTTGCTCACCTCCTTTGGTTCCTCTCTGCCACCCATTGGTTTGAAGCCTGAGTCCATTTAGGGTATGTCGCCATGACATGCCTCTGCATGCCGTCCCCTATAGTGTCAGGGTCAATTATTGCATGTTTTAGATGCTATCTAGCCTCATTCGGTCACTCTGTCATGGCCATGCTGTTGCCCATAATTTTGGCATAATGGTGCGATTAAGCAGCCTCAGAGGCATCCATGCATGCTGCCCCTGCTGTTTCCTGTCCATTTCCGTAGTGTTTCCATCCTTTTCTGAGGTTCCCAGGTGTTTGGCCAAGCTTCCCTGTGCAGAGCCTTGGTCCCCTTGAAAAATGCTCGAGTCTCCCATTGACTTCAATGGGGCTCGTTATTCGAGACGAGCAGTTGAGCATCGGGAAAATTTTGTCTCGATAACGAGCACCCGAGCATTTTAGTGCTCGCTCATCTCTAGTTTTCAGCTATTACCACAAATCCTTCTACAACCTCCACAACTACTAGAACAACTACAGATTGCCTATGTACCTGCCTTGGTCAATATATGGATGACTGTGTCTGGCCGTCCTACTGTTCTTTATGTGACCATAAGAAACCAGCTTATTCCTATTTTGTGTCCCCAAAATTTAGCTTTTAATCTTCTTTTGAGAGTCAATATTCACTAGTGCACGAGGTATGTCTAGGATCTTCCTTCACTATTAACATTTCTTGTTTGTGATGATACTCCACCAGAAATGTGGTAAAGAAGACCCTGTCCATTGACAATAGTTGTTTTCTTCAGAATTTATAACATAAATTTATTGAATTTCAGCTATTATCATGAGTCCTTCAACAAACACCACAACCACCAGGTCCACCACCTCATCCCCAACTTGTCCATGTACCTGCCTTGGTCCAGCAATGAATTATTGTGTTCGGCCATCCAACTATCCTCTGTGTGAAAGGGAGAAAACAATATATTTCTTTTCTATGTTTATGATGTTATGCTTTTTATATTGTACGGCAGAAAATATTGACCAGTTACATTTTTTTTATAAAATTGAAATCTTTTTAAACTAGGAAAAGTTTACCTATGTTTACACACTTGCTCTTCTAAAACAAGATATGCACACTATCATAGTAGCAAAGTATAATGTACAAAATAAGCCACTGTTGTGCACCGTGATGATAGATATGGACATATGTCTTGGGATCATTGGACCACACATGAAAAAATGCAACATACACACTTTTATTCTTCCAAAACTTGCCTTTGGGGGAGATTTAGGAAGCATTAGTTCACTGACCAATCCAACTGGTGTATTTACTGAAGTTTTTGATAAGCAGAACAAGCACCAAAGGTCCCATCCATATCTGTCTTGTAAATAAACATAATTCTTAATTTATTTCTTTAGCGTCAACAACTTCAACCACATCTATGGCTCCCTCAACAACTTTGATGAACAACACTAGCAATATATCTCCTACCTGTAAGTAAAACATAATTTATAAACTAAAACTATAAAGCAACACTGACAACCTCTACAGAAAAATGCCCAAAAATGGTCTAAAAGCCTTCATAAATGTATCAGAAGGAATTTTAGATTGTATTATGGTGCAATCCCACCTGAAATATGCACAGGAGATTAATGAATCTGCCCCAATATGTTTTTTTTAGCTACAACTACCACACCTATGGCAACCTCCCTGACCACAAAGTCCACCGATCCCCTTCAATGTCTATGCACCTGCACTGGTCAATTAATGAACTTCTGTGACCGACCTTCCGACTGTTCTCCATGTACAAGTAAGAAACCTTCTAAATATTGCATGGTTCATTATTGTTGAATTATTATATTTATAATTATAATCACCTGAGCTTCAGGGACTATACTAAAATTAAGTATTGTAGTACTTTTATATTTTAGTTCCTTTTATATTTTCCACAGCCACCACTTCAAGTCCTGCAACCACCACATCAGTGAAAACTACGTCCCCTGAAAATGACCTGTGTTTCTGTCCTTGTAGTGCTTATGATTTAGGATATTGCCTCCGTCCTTCCTTTTGTGTTCCTTGCCCAAGTAAGTTCTACATCTTTTCTTATAGGAGGAGCAGAGCAGATTGTACAAAGTGTCCTATTAGCAGCCAGAATGTTATGCACCAGGAGGTGTGCCAAATTCAGGATTTCTGGCGCCCGTTCCTCATGAATCTGGCGTTCCCTCTTTTAGGCATCCTTTTTAGACACTTTTAGGCATCCTTTGCAATGTATCTGGAGATGGAGAACTAGAACATGAGTGTACATAGTCACAAGACCATAAGAACATTGAAAGTTAAAGCTATGAGCCAGAAATAGCCACTGTAATAAGCCACCCCTCTTCAGAGAGACTCTGCATGACTATGAAGATTGTTTAATTATTATTAGAATCCACATGATAAGCATAGTCTTGAGCAATTATTTATTAGAACTGAAAATTTGATCAAGTTGTTTCTTTATCAGCACCATCAAGTTCTTCCACAACTTTACTCACCTCAGTCACGCCGCAAAATACCGATGGGTCGACTAGGAAGCCTATCACAACAACTGGTGAGTACTCCAAGTCCATGTTCTGCATAAACTTGTGTAAGGGCTAGAAAATGATGACATCCTCATTGTCACAGATGCATCTGTGGTCCTTGTCGCGGTTCGCGGGTACACCCGTGCCCTTCCATGTGCCGCTGTGTCCCCCCGGCTCGTACTCACCGTTCCTGGCTCCGCGCCGGTCCCGTCTAGGTCCTGCTGCCTGACTAGGCCACGCATGTCCCCGCTCACTAGGGTGCGCGCGCCAATTCCTTAGGATTTAAAGGGACAGTGTCCTCCTGATTGGGGCTGGCTAAATCCGGCTTGCCCTTATAATCTGCCACCTCCCTCCCTTCCTGGCCAGATCTTCCAGGTTCTTCCCAGGTTTCCAGACCTAGCTTTCCATAGCTGCTCCTGTTGAAGAGAAAGCCTTCCAGAATTTCCAGATGCTCCTATCTCCAGCATTCTCAGACGCTCCGGTCTTCAGCGTTCCCACACGCTCCGGTCTCCAGCATTCCCATACACTCCATTCTCCTGTCTCGAGTGTTCCCAGATGCTATGGTCTCCAGCGTTCCCATACACTCCGGTCTCCAGCGTTCCCAAACGCTCCGGTCTCCAGCATTCCCATATGCTCCTGTCTCCTGTGTTTCCAGCGTTCCCATACGCTCCTGTCTCCTGTGTCTCCAGCATTCCCATATGCTCCTGTGTTCTGCATGTCTCCAGTGTTCCCAGATGCCTCTGGTGGCTCCTGCATTCCCAGACGCCTCCAAATCACCAGCTCTCCTCCAAGGACCTCTCTGTTCCTGCCTGCCTGGGTCCTGTTCCAGCTCCTGCCTGCTTGCCTGCTGTGAGTTCCAGCTCATCCTTCAAAGCTGCATTCCTGCTGTCACCCCAGGCTCAAACTGTGTCATGCTACCCCTGTTTCCCTGGCTGCCACCGCGGGCCTAGTCACACCCGAGAAACAACCTGGTGGCATCCCGCCGCAGCAAGACCATCCCGCCTTGCGGCAGGCTCTGGTGAAGACCAGGTGCCACTTAGACTTCGGTCCTGGGTTGCGACTAGCTCTATTACCTTCTGCGGTGGTCCAGCAGGTCCACTGGTCCACAGACTCCTCCCTATGGACTCTTCCCATAGAGACTTTTAGTTCTGTCTGTGGAGATCCGGCCAAGATCTGGCCATGGACTCCGCCAGGATCAGGGACTCCGCCAGGGATTCTGACAGTTTTTTCTGGATTGGTTGTCCAGCAGTCCCGCCTGCTCACTTTCCAGGAAGTACAACACAGCAGAGTTCCCTCAACATCTGCTAGAACCCCAGCAACTTTGAGGCTGTCTTCAACGTCCGCCTCGCTTGGCTCTGACTTTCCAAAAGCCGCTCCAGTCTCTGGGTTTCCCAGAAGCCACTCCAGATTCTCCAGCTTTCCCAAAGGCCACTCCAGAGTCTCCAGCTTTCCCAGAAGCCACTCTGAAGTCTCTGGCTTTCCCAGAAGCTACTTCAGCCTCCGGCTTTCCAGTGCCACTCCAGTCTCCAGTTTTCCCAGAAGCTGCTCCAGCTTCCGGCTTTCCACATCACTACAGTCTCCAGGTTTCCCAGAAGCCACCCCAGCCTCCGGCTTTCCAGAGCTGCTCCAGTCTGTGAATTTTCCAGAATACACTCCAGCCTCCGGCTTTCCAGAGCTGCTCCAGTCTGTGGATTTTCCATAATACACTCCAGCCTCTGGCTTTCCAGAGCTGCTCCAGTCTCCAGCTTTCCCAGAAGCCACTCCAGCCTCTGGTTTTCCAGAGCCACCCCAGTCTCTGGCTTTCCAGAGCCATTCAATTCTCCTCCTTTTCCAGAAGCCACTCCATTCTCCGGCTTTCCAGAGCTGCTCCAATCTCTGGCTTTCCGAGAAGCCACTCCAGAGTCTCCGGCTTTCCCAGAAGCCACTCCAGAGTCCCCAGCTTTCCCAGAAGCCACTCCAGAGTCTCCCGCTTTCCCAGAAGCCACTCCAGTGTCTCCGGATTTCCCAGAAACGACTCCAAAGTCTCCGGCTTTCTCAGAAGCCACTACAGAGTCCCCGGCTTTCCCAGAAGTTGGTCCAGAGTCTCCAGCTTTCCAAGAATCCACTCTAGAGTCTCCGGCTTTCCCAGAAGCCACTCCAGCCTCCGGCTTTCCAGAGCTGCTCCAGTCTCCAGCTTTCCCAGTACCCACTCCAGCTTCCAGCTTTCCAGAGCCACTCCAGCCTCTGGCTTTCCAAAACCCGCTCCAGTCTGCAGCTTTTCCAGAATACAATCCAGCCTCCGGCTTTCCAAAGCCGCTACATTCTACAGCTTTCCCAGGAGCCGCTCCAGTCTCCGGCTTTCCAGAGTTGCTACAGTCTCCGGCTTTCCCAGAAGCCACTCCAGCATCTTGCTTTCCAGAGCCGCTCCAGTCTGCGTCTTTTCCAGAAGCTTTTCCAGTCTCCGGCTTTCCAGAGCTACTCCAGTCTGTGGCTTTTCCATAAGCCACTCCAGTTTCCGGCTTTCCATAGCCGCTCCAATCTCTTTGGCTGAACAGTCCGCAGAGGTGCCTATACAAGTTGAGAGTGCCCAACTCAAGGCCAAGAGATGTTCCAGTGGTCTCCAGCAAAACCTCTGCCTGTATGGTGTCAGCTCCAGGTCTAGTAGACACCAACACCTTGGGGTCCTGGGTGAGACTTCCCTCGGTATGTATGCGGTGTCTCCAAATCTGTCGGTCCCGTCACCATGAAGAATTGGACGAGAAGGAAGAAGAAGCGGAAGAAGAAGAGGCCCTAAATGGGGGTATTGTCATGGATGCACCCGTGGTCCTTGTCACGGATTGCGGGTACACCTGTGCCCTTCCATGTGGCGCGGTGTCCCCCCAGCCCGTACTCACCTCTCCTAGCCCTGCTCCAGTCCCATATAGGCAGCCCTCCTGCTGCCTGACTAGGGCATGCAACGGTTATTTAAGATTCAAAGGGCCAGCGTCTCCTGAATGGCGCTGGCTAATCCTGCTTGCCCTTATAATCTGGCACCTGCCTCCCTTCCTGGCCGGGTCTTCAAGGTTCTTCAGAGGTTTCCAGACCTAGCTTTCCATGGCTGCTCCTGATGCTGCTGTCTCCAGCGTTGCCAGCGTTCCCATACGCTCCAGTCTCCTGTGTCTCCAGTGTTCCCATATGCTCCAGTGTCCAGCATTCTCAAATACTCTGGTCTTCAGCATTCCCAAACGCTCCTGTCTCCAGCGTTCCCACACGCTCCGGTCTCCAGCATTCCCATACACTCCATTCTCCTGTCTCGAGTGTTCCCAGATGCTATGGTCTCCAGCGTTCCCATACACTCCGGTCTCCAGCGTTCCCAAACGCTCCGGTCTCCAGCATTCCCATATGCTCCTGTCTCCTGTGTTTCCAGCGTTCCCATACGCTCCTGTCTCCTGTGTCTCCAGCATTCCCATATGCTCCTGTGTTCTGCATGTCTCCAGTGTTCCCAGATGCCTCTGGTGGCTCCTGCATTCCCAGACGCCTCCAAATCACCAGCTCTCCTCCAAGGACCTCTCTGTTCCTGCCTGCCTGGGTCCTGTTCCAGCTCCTGCCTGCTTGCCTGCCGTGAGTTCCAGCTCATCCTTCTAAGCTGCATTCCTGCTGTGAACCCAGGCCCGGACTGTGTCCTGCTACCCCTGTATCCCTGGCTGCCACCACGGGCCTAGTCACACCCATGGAACAACCTATTGGCACCCTGCCACAGCAAGACCATCCCGCTTTACGGCGGGCTCTGGTGAAGACCAGGTGCCACTTAGAATCCCTCACAGGTTGTAGCTAGCTGCATCACCGCCCGCGGGGGTCCGGAGGGTCCACTGTTCCACAGACTCCTCCCTCCAGACTCTTCTTATAGAGACTTTTAGTTCCGTTGTCTGTGGACTGTTGCACTCATGCATAAAAGTGAATCATGAACAAAGACTTTTGACTAGATAATTTTGTGGTGTCTACAGAGAACTGTAGACTGTATTTGTAGAGTTGCTAAAAACACATTATAGGCCTCAATACAAAAGTGATGACATTGTCTCTCACATAAAGATGGACTTTGGTTCTATCCAAAATAAATCTCTAAAACCAAGCAGTGAGGGCTTTCTGATGGTATTTCTAAACCAAGATCCATGTAATGTGATAAGACAGGAGTTCTTAGGCAGGAAACTTTAAAACTATAAGTCTATAGCTGAAATCTCTGCCAGGTGCGATCTGGCCTAAACAGGTCGAACTTGGAAGAAATTGTGTTCAGATCTACTGAGTGGTCTGAGCTTCTTAGTAGATCTGGGTGCCAGAGCGTTTCTAATATCCAAAGTCATGCAGAATGTGGAGATTATAAATCAACAAGATACATATCAGTTGATTTATGAGTTTGGTTCTTATTAAAAACCCCAGAAGATTATTATTTAAAGAGAATTCAGACAAATTTGACCTTCTAAGATGTATATCAGTAGAGCAAGTAAATTAAGTGGGTTAGCTTAGATCTCAAAATTATTCCTAAATAACACACCTTACAGAGAGCTTCAGCTATTTGCCCATTGTGGTGAATATTTATACATATATTGTAGAGTTTTTATGAGTGACCTGACTTGTATTATAGCCCTGACTATCAAACATTTCTAAGGTTTCTAAGTTAGAAATAATATTCTCTTTGGACCTTCAGCATAAACTGCATATTTCATTGATGAGTTTACATTTTATTACTATAGTGATGATTGTGTTATATGTGAGAGCAATGGAGCCCACTAATGGAGTCCATAAAAAATATTAAAGAGAAAATTCCTAATTTGCCGTATTAAAGTGATGCAATTAACAATTTTACAAGTTACTGTTTAGCCACAGGAATGAGCTTTGGGAAAAATCTTAGTCTTCATTTGACGCTTATCTCTGAAGATGGCGGTCTACCACTAAAGAAAAATACTGGATACTATATAG
Organism: Engystomops pustulosus; assembly: GCA_019512145.1. Lineage (NCBI taxonomy): Eukaryota > Metazoa > Chordata > Amphibia > Anura > Leptodactylidae > Engystomops > Engystomops pustulosus. Next base: position 14,038,055 of record CM033650.1, on the reverse strand, counting down.
AGGTATCCATTCTAGCAGAGAAGAGGTTACCAATTCTCATTTAAAGGGCTAAAATGAAAACAATTATTACCACAGAAAACCTTCTAAGCAACACTCCAGGATCCTCTACAACGAGAGTTCCAACCACGTCAGAAGAACCTACAGTGGAATCTTCAACACATAGGACGGAGCAAGAAACCACCAACACTGAGTCCAGCACTGGAACAACCACTGAGATCAATACAAATTCTAAGTCGACACAGACCAGTCCAAAGTCTACTTCATTGACCAAAACTGAATCAACCTCCAAGGAAACTGTATCTGAATCCACTACAGATACCACCACAAGAGGAGCCACTATTACAGAAATTACACCAGTAGTTACCATGACAGGGGCCAATCCAACGTCTGAGAGCACACAAACTTCCAACACAAGGAATACTGAAAATTCTACTAGTACACAGACAACTATTAGATCAACCACAAATATGACCACAGAATTACTCAATGGGAAATCTACCATAGAAACATCTACAACAGTAAGAAACCCTACAGAAACTACTACTCTAAATACAGGAAATAATATGCCTTTAACACAAACTGTTGACTCCATTACTGGAACTAGTGTCATCTCTACTTTTGGTGGAACCACAGCAGATTTAACATCTACAATAACAAATACAGACTTTACCAAAACATCTCTCCCTACCACAATGTCGGAGTTCAGTGGTAGCATGACAAGTAAAATCCAAAGTCCTGTCACAGAGGTTACTGGCCAAACAGCTACTATAGAAGCTACTACCCCTGGAATTAGTTTAGATCCTGACACAACAAACATGAACTTAATGTCCACCACCACAGGGGCCAAACTAACCAGTTCTTTACAAAGTACAACGGTAACCAATTTAAACACAGATACACAACCAACATCTTTAACGTTATCTACAAATTCAGCTATTACGAAAAGTAATCCACAAAGTGATACTACGGTGAGCAATAGCAGATCTACTACTCAAACAGGGATGTCCACCTTAGGCACACAAATGGAATCTACTACCATCACAATGGATAGAACAAAAATCACAAATTCGCCCACTGAATCAAGTGCCATCACAATGGATAGAACTAAAATCACAAATTCACCCACCGATTCAATCTCCACCACTAGAATAAATGAAACAAATCCAACATCTACAACAAACATTATATCTACCACACTAAGTCCAAGAACTTCCCCTACCACTCAAAATGAGAGTAGTTCCAAAACAACATCAAGCCCTAATCAATTCCAGAGTACATCAACCAGTTTCACATCAATTCTCCCCCCAACAAACATGATACAACCCACTAGCCCTGTCTTAACATCTGGAACCGACACAACACAGGCAACTGCAACACAGGGTAAAACAACCAGCATAACCAATGGTGAATCTTTGACAACAAACAACTTACAAAATACATCATACATTAGCACATCAATTGGCTCTAGCACTCCAACAAGTAGAAATACAGTAACCAGTGTGATCTTAACAAGTAGAGAAGAACGAACAGGGTCAACTGCTTTGACAGATAACACAGCTACTGTACAAGGTACAAAAACGTCTTTTTCCACCCAAGAAAACGGTGGATCAAAAACAACATCCCACGCCATCACATCTATTGGTTCTAGCACCCCAAAGAACACAGATTCATCAACTAGTTCAGTTTTCAGAACTAGCGTAGATAAAACAAATGACCCGACAACAAATGACCCAAATACCGCACAAAATACAAGAATGTCCTCTACCACTGACACAAATGGTGGATCTAAAACCACACCAGACCCAAATGACCCGAAGAATACATCCTACATGATCACATCCATTGATCATAACACACCAAGCAGCTCAGTGGCACAACAGACCAGCACGACGTTGAGCGGCAACAGTAAGTGGAGCAAGAGATGAACCACTAACATTGTCAACTAACGACCACATGGAATATGATGGATTCACTAATGGACATGATGGGCTAATATAACTAACAACAACTGACTAAACCTTATAACAAAGTTATTGATATATGGACTAACTTAACAATTAACTGGATAAATACTTGCTAAATAACAACTAACTGTATGACCACATCTACCTAATACTAACTACTACTTGCTCTATTCTAACCGGTTCACAGATATGTTGATATTTTAACCCTTGCAGATTGTGCTAATAACCACTAACTGGAAGCCATTTTGGGCACATATTTTTATTATTTAATTATTTTTTTACACTAATCTTTTTTCTAACCCATTTATTGTCAGAACTCACTAATATTTATGTAAAGGAGGCTGCTCAAGAATAAGTATTAAAGGAATTTTACTGGAATTCTAGGAATCCTGGAAAGCTAAGGGGAGGGGGAGTGTGTACTTACAGCAGCTCAACCAGTTTTATATCTATAGATTTTCTCTGAATTGTTTTTTGAATTTACTCTTAATAGTTTCCATCTTTTCCATCCTCCGATACTAATCTATGTTTGCATCACACAGTGTCTCAAAGATCTTCTCTGCCATATTATGGATACCTTCTCATTGCATTGGGGGTCTCAATCCTTACACCCATCCTGCTGTGTACATTCTGTGCGGTAAGACTTTTATTGACTTAAATCCTCAAAGGTTTAACAATAGGTAACACATATTATAGGGTTTCATCTCCGACGGATGTTAAGGTGGAAAGGTAGTTTGTTCTGCTTAATTCCAAGTCAGTTATGGATGAAGGTCTGTTGGGCTAGAATTACTTTACCATACTTACTTTTCCAATAGAAATAATTGGTTCATTTTCTTCTAAATAGAGGCCACACAAGGATTCCCGTGTTAAAAATTTGAGCTTTCACAAAAGCTAAATATTAGTTGACCCAACTTGTAAATTCACAGTTTTTACATCTTGACCACAAAGGCCAAACTTTTGGGATTTTTGTCCACAAACTTTGGCAAGGACACTTCTGAACTATGAGTTAGAACCTAGAAAATAGAAGTAAACATTAGACATTGTTAACCAACGTTCAAAACTTGGAATTCCCAATAACTTTTTCCATTTAATTTGCAGATTTATAAGTGTTGTAAATGCCGCGGATCTGCCAATTTCAAAGCAAGCAACCCCTACAGAGAATATTGTACAAGAAACGACCCAACAACAGTGGAAACAACAACAAGAGAGGAAGGAACACTCACAGAGGTCTCATTGACTTGAAAATACTATTCACTGGTTCCACCTAAAATAAAGATTCTTAAAGGGGTTTTCCAGGTTCGTGAGAAGTTGAACCCAAGTAATCGGCCAAAGAAATAGTCCTGTAGCACCAGGAATAATTAGAAATGATGTGTGATCACCACCACAATGAACACTGATGTGGCAAGGAGTCGGCCCGAGGCTCATTCACTCTACTGATCAGTGGAGGCACAAGAAGGCAGGACACAGTGTGAATTCTTGAAAAACCCTGTATTATTACTCAAATCTTGAAATTTTTTATCCTCTTAAACCAAACGTTACTAAAGTGTTAGTTTTACATACATGAATAGTGTAGAAAATAATACTTGAATATTTAAACGTTAAATTAAACAAAATGGTTAACATATCCGTAATCTTAAAAAATGTATATATATATTTTATAGAACGGAAAGATAAAAGGTAATTTTTGAAATCCTAATTTATTAACGTGTTTCATACGAGCGCTGTACATATAAAGATTCATTTTATTATGTGTATTTCCACTTAATGTTTTGATGGGCATTTTATATATTTATTATTTTGTCTTCCTTTTTTTTTAAAGTGCAAAGGTATTTAATTAAAATGAATATCATATTAAAAACGTTTAGTATGTTGTCTATCCTTCTAGAAATTGTAATTTCTTTAACCCCGTAAGGACCTGGCCCTTTTTCGATTTTGTGTTTCCTTTTTCACCGTTTTTTGTTTTGTGTTACAACTCCCAAACTTCAAAAAAATCATAAGTATTTATTTTTGTGTACAGAGCTTTACTTTTTTATCTGTAGAACAAATTGTACTTTATAGTGTCAGTATTTGATAATCCAATCTGTGCACTAGGGGCCACATTTATCACTTTTGTGCACCCAAGTGTAGTAGTTGCGCCTAAATTCTGGCACACTGTTTTGCCAGGATTATCACAAGCTGCAACCATCTGTGATAAGTATATTTTCTGCCTCTTATTAATCACTTTACTTTAAAATAGTTTATGCACAATTTTGGCGCAGTTTCGGCGCAATGTTAGATTCAGGCACTTACATGTCATCCTGCTACAAGCTCCTCTCTGCTTCTCCCACAGCCCAGAATGAAGATAACCCTCACAGCAGCACCCAGGTGTCTGACACCCTGCACCCAGTGATCTCCTCAGCAGGGGCTTCTCCAGGAGGGGATCCCCCAGTGCTGATCTCCTGCTGCACCCCTGTAATTCTGCAGAATATCCCCCTCAGAAACACTGGTGATACTGTGCAGAATTACATGGGGGACACTTGTATGTCGTATCTGCAACATTCTGCAAACTTCTGCAAAGTTCTCTTCTCTCTTGCTCTGAGCTCAGGAGTTTGCAGAATGTTTTGTAAATAGAAGGTGATGAACTGTAAATAGAGTCTGCAGCTCCTGTCTGCAGAGTATCTCATGTCTGTATTATGTTCTAGTGTCTGGCTGAGCTCTGCTGCTAGAAATGAGCTGTTCTGAAACGGGGCTCAGTGCTTTCTTCTCAGTTAATGCCACCTTCGGGCTGGAGTGTTTTTGCGCCCGTTTTTGCGCCTAAATGAAAACGTTACAAGTGATGAATATCATTAGGCGCAGCAAAACATCTGGATTGGTAAGAAAGATGAGGGAAAGCTGGTTATTTTTGCTGTGCAGCTAGTTTGGCGTTTAAGCGAAAAATGGCACAAAAACGGTGATCCTGAATGAAAAGGCGCAAAAACAACAGAAAAAACGAGTGATACATGTGGCCCTAGGATCAGGGCCGCATCTGCCATGAGGCAGGATGAAAATCCTGCGTCAGGCGGCAGATGGCAGAGCCCTGAAGGAGGCGGCGGTACACAGCCCAACCACTATGTGTAGTTCTGCTTCTAGCACCAGCGCTGCCCAGGCACTGCAATCAGTTCTCTTAGGGTAGCGTATGGGCGGCGCTGGCTTCCTGGATGCCCCTGCTGGCTGCCTGTAATGTCCGGGAGGAATTGTGCTGCTGGGTGCAGCGATTTCACACACACACGTTCCTCCTGCGCTCTGCAGTGTAGGGAGAGTAAGCCCCGCCCACCAGCTCGGAGCTTCTGCTTGCACTCAGCAAACTTGTCATGTGTGCTGCTGCTGCTGCTGTCCCCCCTCCCTCCTGCACTGCTGTGGTAGTTTACTGTGTAGTCGGCAGTGACAGGAGGGAAGGGGAAGAATTAACAATGACACAGGAAGCCGAACAGGAGGACAGGAAAGTAATGCAACAGATGCCCAATCCCCAAGCTGATCCCTCCAGCAGCCCACACGTGTCTCCTCTCAGCTGTTCACTTCCTCATCAGTGGCCCAGTCTTATCTTCTTACCCCCCTCAGCTGCTCTTCAGCCTCCTCCATCCCCCAGCTGCTGCATCATCTGCAAGATCTAGAAAAAATGTAAGTAGTTATTTTTGATATGAGTGTATTGCATGTATCTGTGTATAATAATACATGCGGGATGTGTATATGCATGTAGTAAGCGTGTCTGGGGATTGTGTATATGTATGTAGTAAGCGTGTCTGGGGATTGTGTATATGTATGTAGTAAGCGTGTCTGGGGATTGTGTATATGTATGTAGTAAGCGTGTATGGGGATTGTGTACATTTTTCGTGCAATGTAAAGGTGCTTTTAATGGCCTTTTGCACTCACTATGGCATATTAATAGTGAGGCAAAGTGCACTGGATAAATGGAGACTGGAAGAAAAAAATCAGTCACTCCCTGCATGCGCAAAACATATACATATGGGGCACAGTGTTATGTTCTGATGCTTCTCTGGTTTCTCTCCATTTATTACACATGCATGCTCAAACAAAGCCGATCATGCATGTGTATGAGGGTGTTGGAAGAAATAGCAACTTAATGAAGGTTCATCTGCCGGCAATCACTATCTGTGTATGAGATGTATTAGTCTTGCACTACTTTGATGCTATTTGCCAGCCGCATGTGAGTCTCAAAAAAAACTGGCATGTTCATGGTGCGCTGATGCACAGTGCTTGTACTGTACCTCACTGCATCAGGAAAGGTCCTTCACAACCTTTGAAGAGAACAATACTTTAATGGGGGGGGGGGGGGTGGTGTACACTTCAATTGATGAAGACAGTGATGTATAATATTTTAGTATGGGGGGGGCGGCATTTCAGTTATCGCCTCAGGCAGCAAAAAGGCTAGAATCGGCCCTGCCTAGGATGCTGGAAAAAAAATCTAATTGTGGTGATATTTGTTGTGAACACGCATTTGTGTCATTTTCTTGTGGGTTTTGTTTTTTTTATGAGAGAAGGGAGAAATTGGAAGCCCACAACACTCACCCGATGCAGCGTCTCCCTGAAGGACCTCTGAATCAGCAGCATGGACCCTTGCTTGACCAGTGTTCTTGATATAGTATAATCCATAAGAGACAGAAATCCTGCGCATGTATCAGCAAACCTCCGGGTAAAACAGCATAGTATCTATTTAAATGGTAATTAAGAGCCACCATGGCTTTATCATGAGGTATAGAAGTATACAAAGATACAGAGCCACATCTGACCCATACAAATTCTTTTGACCATTACATATTGTCATCCTGAGCACATCTCCTGTATCTTTCAGATACCCTGCCTTGAAGACTACTAGGGTCTGGAGTAGTAAATCCGGCCATTCACAGACAGGGTCATTAAGTGATCCAATACCCAAGATTATGGGTCGCATAGGTGGCGGGTATTACCCCTTATGAACTTTAGGTAGAGTATAGATTATGGGCAATGTGGGTTTCTTTACTATCATAGCCTTCCTTAGACACGAGGTTACCCAAAGGAATTAATTTAAAACCCGAAGTCATGTTTCATTATTAAAAACACAAAAATATCTGAATATAACAAACACGTTTTTTAACTATTCGTGTCAACCTTTATATTTCAACCTTTATATTCAAATACAACCCATAAATTCTTTAAAAATACCTGTCTGAATTGTGCCCTATTTTTTCATGCCCGTGATTCAGTACAAGTAATCTTAAATCTTCACAATTCTACATATCATTATGAAATTTAACCAAAACTTGAGTATATATCCGAGTATCCCTTGATATATATAGATAGTATTTATACACATAGGGGGACATGTATCATAGTATTTTCTTTCTTTGGTTTTAAGACATCTGGAAGGTCTTTTTTTGTGCCTTATGTATGAAAATTTTGGATTTGAGGCTGTGTCCTGCATTTTTAAGCCCTGTAGTCACACCCCAGGGAGATGATGACATAAGAGGCTGCGGTCACACGTGGTGTTAAGGTCACACTAATTACGTTACTGTTAACATTTTCATTTACAAAATGCATAGTAAACACAATCTTAACTTATGCGTTAATGTCACATTTACATTGGGGCAGATTTACTTACCCGGTTCATTCGCGATCCAGCGGCGCGTTCTCTGCGCTGGATTCAGGTCCGGCCGTGATTTATTTAGGCAGTTCCTCCGCCGTCCACCAGATGTCGCTGCTGCGCTGAAGTTCCCTGGAACGCACTGGAATACACCGAGCCGAGCTGAGTGAAGGTAAGTGCAAGCTCCGCAACACATTTTTTGTTTTAAATGCGGCGTTTTTTCCGAATCCGTCGGGTTTTCGTTCGGCCACGCCCCCCGATTTCCGTCGCGTGTCTGCTAGCGCCGATGCGCCACAATCCGATCGCGTGCGCCAAAATCCCAGGGCAATTCAGGGGAAATCGGCGCAAATCGGAAATATTCGGGTAACACGTCGGGAAAACACGAATCGGGTCCTTAGTAAATGACCTCCATTGTGTTTTGTAAATGCAAATGTTAACAGTAATGTAATTAGGCAAATCCCCTCTCCTCCGCTGCTGTAATGTTTCAAAACGCAATTAAAATGTGATAAAAACGCAACATGTGACCTCACCCTTAAACCAATAAATTAAAAAAAAAATGTAAATGCAAATATTTATGTGTTTTCAAAAAACAGGTTACTATACAAAATTAAACATTAAAATAAACATCAAATAAACATTTAAAGCATGTGAAATAATTTACATGTTAAAATAGGGTCCATTAAAAAATCCTTCTTTTGCACCTGTGCTGGATCAGGGGCAGATTTTATCCTAAAAAGGTCACAAAAATAAGCAAAAAAAATGAAAAGTCGCACGGAACATCTGGAAAACAAAGATACAAAAGGCACAAGGTGCGGACCAAGGCGTACTTGAAAAACAACAGCAAAAGTAACGGTGCAAAAATAACACCAGAAATAAAGATCCATGTCCCCCTGTGACTTTCGTGCTTTAGCTTTCCTCCCAATTATATGATAGGCGTATCAGTAGTTTTTTTTCCATTTATGATAACGAAATAAAAAACATATCCTGTATTGTTAATTGATTGTCTGTCTTTCATCTTAAATACAGATGTTTACTCATTTTTTAATTTATTTTAATCATGTTTAATAAACTTGTTTTTCTATGTATTGTCTTACACACACCTGAGCGGCGATGGGGCAAGAGATTTGGTGCACGTCAGAGGTAGAGCCGATCTCTACCTCTACCTCTCATCTAGAGAGTTTTTTTATTTCATTTTTATTTATTTTTTAATTTTGAAACTTTTTTTTTTTTTTTAAAGTCCCCTAGGGTAACTGAGCCCTAAGGGATCTGATCCCTCAAAACATATACTGTAATAATACTGTATTGCAGTATCATTTGTAAATAATTACAGAATACGATAGCACAATATAGATAAAGATTTTTATTATGGACGTTTTATTAAAGATCTGTATTGATCTCCCGTCAGCTGACTGGTACAGATCCTACACTAAGGGGATTTATTTATTTAAAATCTTGTTATATTATGAGTAGAGATGAGCGAGCACTAAAATGCTCGGGTACTCGTTATTCGAGACAAACTTTTCCCGATGCTCGAGTGCTCGTCTCGAATAACGAGCCCCATTATGGCTTCCACATCAAACTTGTTAACTTTGTCGCCACCCTGCTGTGTTATCCACAAAATATACTGGCAAACTTTTATCATTTACCGATATCATTTCAGCATTTCTTGCGCATCTGTTTACATTCCCCTCACCCGCCATAACCCAAACTTATAAGAACACTACTACACTTGATCTTATACAAAAGGTTCTTAGAAGTGCTGTTTGGGGAGTAGCCGAGAGACAGGGGCTTAGATTGGCGAAAGCTCGCCTGGCAGCGGAGCGCCAGCTCCATCCCAAGATCCAACTAACATAGTTTTAACTGCAGCACCTTTAATCTACTACTAGTTCACTGCCTCCATACATCGTCCCCTTATCAAACGAGCTGTGTCAGGCAGAATTTTCAGGTGTTTCACCAGATACATAGTGGAACTCGGCCCATCTGTCGCCGCCATGCTGGAGACCTGAAGTTGCAATCATTGCAGCGCAATATGGATTCCCCATACTGTCGCTCTTAATCATGGAACCATTTCCGAAAAAACAATTAAAAATAGAACCACTATGCTATTCCATTATTCCTAGGTGAAAATTCAAACGACCCCGCCTGCTTTGAAAATTATAATTTTTTCAAAGTAAACGCTTCTGGCCCCCAGGCCCATTTTGGGTGGGGAGGAGCCGAGAGACAGGGGCTTGGACAGGCGAAAGCTCGCCTGGCAGCGGACCGCCAGCTCCATCCCAAGATTAGGCAGCCTCAGAGGCATCCATGCATGCTGCCCCTGCTGTTTCCTGTCCATTTTGCCTCCACGATCCTCCACAGCGTACACCAATGTCTCCATGCGCAACTTTCAACTCTCTATACCCCAGACGCTGGAGCACGAGAGGATATGCAGCACATCATCCCCTTATCAAACGAGCTGTGTCAGGCAGAATTTTCAGGTGTTTCACCAGATACATAGTGGAACTCGGCCCATCTGTCGTCGCCATGCTGGAGACCTGAAGTTGCAATCATAGCAGCGCAATATGGATGCCCCATACTGTTACTCTTAATCATGGAAGTCGTCTCCATGGCTGCCTCCACATGTCGTCCCCTTATCAAAAGAGCTGTGTAAGGCTAATTTTTCGGGTGTTTCACCAGATACGTTATGGACTAAATATACCGTCAACCTTTTGTTCACATAGGAAATCATTTCAGCGCTTCTTGCTCACCTCCTTTGGTGAAGCCTGAGTCCATTTAGGGTATGTCGCCATGACACTCTCTAGCCTGCCACTGCTGCCGCTGCCTCTGCATGCCGTCCCCTATAGTGTCAGGGTCAATTATTGCATGTTTTAGATGCTATCTAGCCTCATTCGGTCACTCTGTCATGGCCATGCTGTTGCCCATCATTTTGGCATAATGGTACGATTAAGCAGCCTCTGAGGCATCCATGCATGCTGCCCCTGCTGTTTCCTGTCCATTTCCGTGTTGTTTCCATCCTTTTCTGAGGTTCCCAGGTGTCAGTCCTTGAGCTTATCGGTTTCTTCCAAGGTGCATGTCAGCGAGGACATGTTGAGCTGTAATTATGATCAGGGCCAGTACATGTCTTTTACGGCCCACTGGGTGAATGTGCTTCCCGCCCTGCCACACCAACAACTTGAAAAGGAGACCTCCTATTTCTCCTCCACATTGTCAAACTGCTGCTCCTGCTCTAAGGTTCGACTCCTTCTCCTCCTTCTTCATCATCACCCCAGCCTCCACATGTCTAAGTGCTGCTCCATCATACCACATGTGCAGGGCACAGCGGTGTCACGCAGTTCTACACCTGGTTTGCCTGGGCGCACGAAGTCCACGTCATGCAGGAAGAAATCAAGGTGTGGCTTTCTCCATGACAACTGCAAATCAGAACCATGGTGACAGACAATGGGAGGAACATGGTGTCCGCACTGAACTGCGTAGGGATGGTCCATGCGCCCTGCATGTGTTCAATCTGGTTGTCAAAAGCCTCCTGAAGTCTTCCACCCATCTGCAAGATATTTTAAAAATGTCCAGGAAACTGTGCATGCACTTCTGCCATTCTTACAAAGCCAAGCACACCATCCTCGAGTTGCAGAACGGCCTCCCCCAACAAAGGCTGGTATACGATGCTTCCTCCCATTGGAATTCCAGCCTCCATATGTTAGACCGCCTGTATGAACAGAGAAAAGCCATTAATGATTTTTTGATGATGCAAGAGGACAGGAATACTCCCTGTGTAACTTGTCAGCCACTGGCAGCTCATGCGTAATACCGGCCGTTTGCTCAGGCCCTTTGAAGAGGCCACGTTATTTGTCAGTCGCCAGGACTGCGGGATGAACAACGTCATTGCACTGCTTCATGTCCTGACAGGAGAGGAGGAGCAGGAGCATCCGGAGGACGTAGAAGACCAGGCAAATGACCCAGAAGCACTGTGGCAGTATACAGTGGAGATGGAAGCCGTCAGTCCCTCAGAGTCACTTGCGCAGATGACTTGCATCATGCTGCTTTGCCTAACTAGTGACAGCCGAATCCAGCATAGGGAAAACTTTTGGCTCTCCACCCTCTTGGACCCTCACTACCGGTCTAAAATGGGTGCCTTTTTTCAGCTGCCAAAAGTGAGCAACAAGTTGCGCATATAGAGAAATACTGTGCAGACAGTTGTCCACTGCCTATGTGCACCATTGTCCATACTCTGTCAGGTCTGACCAGGGGATTCCTGGCAGTCATCGCTCACGTACTGCTGCCACGGCTGCTGTGGGGAGATGGGGGGGGGGAGGGTAGGAGCAGTAGCAGCTCCATCAGCAGCAGCTTAAGTCTAGAGTCCTTAATGAGCAGCTTCATTCACTTGCCTAGTAAGGCACCAGCAGCAGCAGCAGGACATGAAGCAGACCCTGCACCAGAAGGTGGTGGCCTACTTGGACAGCACTGTACCACCCCAGGTAGAGAATCCCCTGGACGGCTGGGCAGCCAAACTTGCAGCATCAGAGCGGGTAGTCAGTGCGGCAGGGGCCATCGTTACCCCAAGGAGAACCCGCTTGTCCACCCATAAGGTGGAGAGACTGACCTTTGTCAAAATGAATCAGGCTTGGATCGGCCAGGATTTCAACACACCAATACCTTATGCATCAGATAAGGTCAGCCATGATGCCTCCTCCGAATGTTGTGAAATGAGTCTGGGTTCTAACTACCTGCCTCCGCCACTATTCTGATGCTGCCACCCACCTAATGCCACACATCTGCTGCCAGTTCTTCCATCTGCCTCCCACAATCTTTACTAGGGACTGGAATTGTCACCCACCTCCACACTCTGTCATTGTGCCACCCTGTGGCCTACCATGTTGCTGTCAGCTAAAGAATTTGTCATTGTGCCACTCTCTGACCTCTGTCATGTGCGTGTCATACTAAAACACAGCATTGTTTGAAGACCAAACCCCGCTCCCTATGCATATTTGAACATGGCACAACATTCTACAACACCCTACAGACTCGCGGGAGCCAGGAAATACCTGTTTTTTAAAGTGATTGACAGATTCGGGTCGAATCGAATTTTTTCGAAAAATTTTCCCATCTCTAATGTACACCATACTCGCCTTACCTGGCGACACAGGACAAAATATTTGGTCAGTGTTTCAGTGCAATCCACAGCAGAAAACCGGCTGTCCATGCTGCATCTGCCTGGCAGGGATATCTCTCCTTGCCGGGCAGTTTAATCCCTTTAATGCAGCGATCAAGCACGATCGCAGCAGCTAAGGAGAGAGACAGAGGGAACACAGTTCCCCCATCACTCCCGCAGCCCCCCACAGCGCAATTGTGGGGTCTCAGGGTTGACATAACAGCCGGAGGTCTGACAAAGACCTCCGTGTCTGCTATGTACGGTGGCCTATGAGACCCAGCACAAGTCAGTAAAATACTGATAGATACAATACATTTCAGCACAGTAATGCAATGTATTGCATGAGAGATCAAGGTGTGCAGTGTAAGTTCCCTAGTGTAAAAACATAAGAAAACCTGTAATGTTTGGTGTCTCCTTAATCGTACTAACCGATAGAATAATTTTATCATCTTTATTGTACTGCACGGTGAACTATGTAAAAGTTTTAATTAGAAAAAAGTGGCAAAACTGCTGTTTTATTCTGTTCTGCTGAAAGGAAAAAGTTAATAAATTTTAATCATTGTGGTATTTTTACCATAAAAATGAACCCATTGGAAAATACAAATGTTACCGCAAACCACAAGCCCTCATATTCTCATGTCAGATAAAAAATTAAAAAGTTATGTCTTTTGGAATTTGAGCAGGGAAAAACATAAAAAAGTTCTGTGTTCTGAAGCCCAATTTAGATTTACAAAAGACCAGGGTGGTGTGTAACAAATGTCCACATACTATCCGATATGTAGCAAAAAATCATCAATTTTATTAAACAAACACCATTAAAAACCCTTAAAAAGCATGTACCCTAAACATGCTGAATCAGGGTTTGGTTGCAATACAACCAAAATAAAACCCCTCCACAATACCCCCATAGCAGTAATGTTGGATAAGCAGAAGATACAAATGAATCACATGCAAACACCAGTGCTAGTAAGATACATCAATCCAAGCAGAGCACAAAGGCTAAAATAGCCTGAAATCGAACAAGTCATGAAAACACCTTGGTGTGCTGATATTACCTAAATGCTGGCTTGCAACAGGGGGTAGGGTGGGCAAAAGCCCCACACGTATCGCCACGTCCGTGGCTTCCTCAGGGGTAATAAGGTGTCAGTATAATGAGAATATATATATATACAAATTTACTCACCTGATCCGCCAATGGCAAATGAGATACAGATCTGCACCTTTGTTTGTTGACGCTGCTGCCGCGAACCTCCCGCGACGTCCGCGGGCCCCGCGCATGCGCAGTCACCCCGAACCTCCACCTTCACTTTGGGGGAACTGCGCACGCGTGGGCCACACAGACAACGCGAGAGTAATGGTGGGAGGAGACCAGTGTGCGCCCATCGCACTCCTTTCAGACCAAGATATTACATTGGTATCGTTACATAGACAATATTGTCTTATTTTGGCAAGGGACACATTAAGAATGTCTTGATTTTGTGACAGAACTCAATACTAACCCGCATAACATCTATCTGGTCCCACAGATCTCTGAAACTACGGTCGATTTTTTAGATCTTAAATTATCAATCCGAAATTCTCGCGTCGATACGACTCTATACAGAAAAAAGACGGCTACCAACAACCTACTGCATTACACAATACAATGTCTAGGTTTTCATCCTAGACACCAAAAAAATGGCATCCCAACGCAGAAACTGTAGTAATGACAACGAATTTAAACAAAATGCCCTGGAGCTTATAGCTAGACTGAAAGAAAGGGGATATCCGAAGAAGATCATTTCGAAAGCATACATGAGGGCAAAAAACTCTAAGAGAGAAGACATCCTGAAACCTAGAACCAAAACATCGGAGAAGAAGGTCAGGTTTGTGACAACATATAATAACCAGTGGCAAGACATATATCAGGTACTGGGAAAAAATTGGAACATTCTGTTAAGCGAATCCAAACTGGAGGAATATATCGATACCCGACCTATGATCACATCCAGAAGGGCACACAACCTCAAGGATATTTTGGTAAAAAGCCACTTCAAACGGCCACAAATACAACAGGAGGGACTAGATTAAGGGGCACATATGCCTGCGAAAATTGCAATATTTGCCAATACATGGCACCAACAGAATATTTCCAGGACCCCATTGATGGTAAGAAATACCTACTCAAACACTAGATCAATTGTCGAACAAAGGATGTTGTGTATGCTATTATCTGCTCTTGTCCCAAAGTCTTCATAGGACAGACTTCACAGGAACTACCCAAAAGAATCCAAAAACATCTATCCACGATTTCCATGGCAAGACGAGATTTCAACAGGGACAGAAGCCTCACCTCGAAGGCCTCACAATTTCACTGTCATCATGGAGGTAAGTGCAGGGGTATTAAAGGAGTATTCTCCTTTGGGCATTTAAGTTTCATTTAATTCATTTTCCATATGTAAACATTTCTTCTGATTGGATGTTATTAAAAAAAAGGTTCCGGTGTGCAGATAATTTCTCATAAATGTAGCCATGTTGTCCCTTAGAAACGAGATAGCTTCCTCGGATACGACCACCTGGCACTCTGGCAGCGGTGGCCAGACATGCGCTATTGAGCCCTGCCTGACCACCTGGATTCAGCGATCATTACCACAGGACGGCTGTAGGACATGTAGTAACTCCCGGACATTATATATACAAAAACCTTTTGTTTCTTTGTGCAATCCCTCCAGCAGAGGTGGCCGTATCCAGGGACACAGTCTTGTTTCCAAGGGACCATATCACTACATTTATGATAAATTATCTCCACACAGGTACATTTTTTTAATGACATCTAATTGAAGAAATGTTTATATATGGGAGATTAATTAATCTGGATGTGAATGCCCAGACGAGAATACCCCTTTAAGATCGTGGGCTTGGAAAAAATCTTCTCTAATAAGGGGGGTACACAACCCCATTACTACTGCAAAAAGAAACAAAGTGGATCTTCCAAGCACAGTCCATGGCATCTAGAGGACTCAATGAGGAGTTTCTCTTCACTGGGTTTTACAAAAATAGATATCTTGGAGCTACAGTAGGATGTACGGCATACAATTATGCATTTCCTTTTTTAATGCATTGGTATGTCAACATGAATACGTACAATATGGAAACAATAGCACTCACCTTTACACCATTAAACGTTCACTTTCAGGTTTGTTTTTTTGTGTATTTATTACTTTTGGGTTTGATTTGCCTCTTATTATTTTCTTTTCTTCAGGCATCATAACACTTTAGCAGGGGTTTGTAGCACATCGGTACTGTCAAACTTTTGGAAAACGTAAAGAAGCTCGCCGTAATTGCATCACCATGAAGGATTCAAGAAGTTCTGATGCACTTTATATCAAGATAGCACAAGTCACTTTATGTATTTATAAATTATTATTTTTATTATTCCTTTGTACAGTAATTTATATATATTGTTTTATTTAAAATGGTATGCACACTCTATGTATCACAAGTCACTTCATGTAATCATTCTTCTGCATTGTATGCTGCATACAATGTCTAATATGAAATGACATGCTCCCTTAATATACAAAATATATGTGGTGGTTTCTGGTACTGCAGGCAGGTGAACACTGATCAGCACTGGGTGACTGTGAATTGAACCACGACTGGTCAGATATTGACCGGTTGACCACTTATTGACCGGTCAGATATTACTATAGTCTGAGAAAAGAGTTTGGATCTCCCTTACGATCACGTTGATGAGTCAATTCTATTCCATCTTCAGTGACATCAAACACCTTAACTCTAGTCTAGAGCATCATAAAATCCCAAAGTAATATCTTTTATTTCTGTAAATAATTATCACATCTTGTAAAATGTTTTATAGAGAGGTAGGTGATCTTCTCTCTTCCTCTTCTATATGATGTTTATACCATGTAGACTGCATGACAAGAAGTGATATATGATGTCATGTGTAGGAAATATGGAAAAGGAAGCAGTACACTGTACATAAGTAATATGAAAAGTATGGAAACAAAACCGAAAAAATTTGCACAAAAATGGCAGATTTGTACCAAATCTACTAAGCAACAAATAGATTCTCTCCCCTCCAGATGTTTGGGTAGTTAAATTGTAACTAAACCTTCAAAGCTAATTCTCTTTTATTTGAGAAATTATTACTGCAGTAGATAATAGTAAACTTTGTAATATACTTCATTATGTAAAGCAGCTTCTTTGTGCTTTTTTCTGCTTCTTTCTCCAGCAGTGAGACCTTTTGAGATCAGCCACTTCAGACTGAATAACAAACTCTTCATTTTCATATCTAAATAATATTTTCTTTAAAGTCATATTCATGTTTTTGCTGCATGTTATGTGTAAGAGTTTAAAAATGAAGGGATGTTTATGTGTGTATATGCTCTATATGTGTGTATATGTGATATGTATGTGTATGTATATGTGGTGTGTATCTGCTCTGTGCACCACGTCAGTGGCATAAAAGCCCTGAAATAATTGCAAATGCTAGCAAATTGCTAGCACTTGCGATTATTTACCCTATCCACCACCTTCACGCCAGTGGGGCATCAAGGGGTGTGAAGGTGGGTGCAGCCGTGTGGAGGGTGCGGCCTGCCGGGAGTGGGCTGGCAAGGGGCGTTACTGCCCCCACACCTGCGCACTTGCTGCAGCAGGCGACTTTTCACATGTGAAAATTCGCCGGCTGCGTTTATTTCTACACTAAACATGGCCTGGCATAGAAATAAACGCTGTGCAAGACCCTGCCGGATACATCAAGAGGCTTCACCCTCTTGATGTATCGTGGTGCACTAGAGTAGCAGCAGGGCTATCATATCTTGTGCGCCGGCGTATGATAAATATACCCCACTGTATGTATGTGTGTATATGTGATGTGCATATGCTCTATATGTGTCTGTATATGCTGCATGTTTGTTTATATTGTGTATATGCTGTATGTATATACTGTATGTATAAGTGGATAACTGTATATAGTGTGCATAAATGTGTGTGCATGAGTGTATGTATGTAGTCTGTGTGTGTAAGGCTACCATAGCAGGCAACAGCAGTACACGGGGAGAGGAAGAGGAGGTGAGCGCAGCTCAACCCCGCCCCTCTCCATAGGAAGATTTGGCGCACAGCGCCATACTACGGAGAAAAATAGGACATGTCCTATCTTTTTCCGGGGTACAGAACGGTACAGTGCCGCACGTGTGCAGCACCGTACGGCTCCCGTTGGGCGCCATGCGCCCATTGCCGTCTATGGGGGACATATATACGATCCCCCATACGGCAGTGTGAATGTAGCCTAACAGTGTATTAATGTGTGTGTGATCATAGAACTGCATGTCTGTGTACATAAGTACATAAATGCTTGTATGTGTGTATAAATGCATGTGTGTGTATGTTTAATATGAAGATTTCATCATGCACAACCACTAGCATGCTGAAGTTTTGCTATAAATAAAGCGAGGCTGTGTTCAAGCTTTGACCTAAAAGATTTGCCCTGAGTTAGGAGCACTAATCCATCATAAGTGTAATGTTGGGCAATTATCCATTGGGTGGTGTTCTACCGAAAGACCGTGTTCTACTGAGAACAATTTAATCTGTTTTGGAGACTGTTACATACAACAACAACTAAGCCAATTGCCTCTTGTGACCTTCTATGATCACAATGCCCATTTCCTCCAGTAGCGCTGATCGGAACCACTAAAACCCATCCATAAAACTGTACCACAATAAGATACTGGGGGTCATTTACTAAGGGTCCCAATCGGGCATTTTCGTCGGGTTTCCCGTATTTTTCCGATTTGCGCCAAATATCCCCGGGATTGTGGTGCATTGGCGCCAGCTTTCACACAACAGAAATCAGGGGTATGGCCGTTGGAAAACCTGACGGATTCTGAAGAACCGCGGAATTTGTGTCGCAAAATCAATCACTCACCTGGTGGACATCGGGCGCACGACCTTAGTGAATCGCCGGAAGACCCGAATCCTCTTTGGAGAAACACGCCACTGGATCGTGACAGGACCGGGTAAGTAAATGACCCCTACTTGAATTACAAGGCATGAGGCACCAGAAAATATAATAATTTACCCCGTGCTGTGGTGTTTCTACAGTTCTATCTCAAGTGAATCCTCCTCATAGGATAATAAAATCTCTAAAAATAGAAAATGAGAAATGACTATAATTAGACGTGTGATTCTACACCGTGTATTTCATATAATTAAATTGTACATTTATTACTACAGAACTTGGGAATTTATTGCAAAGCACAAAGACATAAAAACCTAAACCTGCCATGAACTCCCCATGCGGAATGCCGGCTCGTAAAGTTCTGCTCCATTTCAACGACAGATTATAAATGTGTGCACATGCGGCCGCATTAAGATTAATTCCACATTAATACCCCATAAACATAGCAGGTCCTGCGCCGTGACCCACCCAGGTATAAAGACAAGTCCCTGAGACATTTACATGAAGTTTATTGTGGACTAGATATCCAAGGATTGTCTTCTCGTTTTCTCTCTCCATGGAGCTCCGGTGTTCAGGTTCGGTGCTGCTTACCGGGGCGCTGGTGCTGCTCAGTCTTCACAATGCAGGTAATGGATGAAGTGGAAAAATGTATCGTCTTTGAAAAATAAAAATTGATATTTTGCTATGGAAACGGTTCAACGGATCAGATTCCCAGCGTGCTTAGGGACAGTACTAAGGATAAGTGGGATTGCTGTTATTTTTCTCTGTTTTTGCTTTATATTTTACTATTTCTGTTTATTATCACGTTTTATTTCACTCTTATTATTTGCATTATTAGCATTTTTACTATTTGTATTGTTCATAATAATATAACATTAGTTTCTTGGTTGATGAGCCCATTTTAGTAGTATTATAAATAGTCATTGTAGAAGTTGAAAAGCAGTTGTAGTTTCAGCGCAAATTTTATGATTGTTTTTTAACTTGCTTATTATAAGGTGAAGTGTCGAGATTTCTTGATTCAAATTTTTTTTTGTATATGATCAGTATCAGCACTTTGAATGTCATGATTACCATGATTAGGATTTTTTGTTATGTCATTATAGAATTTTTTATATTTCATTTTATTTTTGTATTTTTTTATTAGTATATTCATTATTTATTCTATATTTATTAGTCCATGTACTAGTACTGATATAATTTTTTATTGCTAATAAATACATCCCCATTGGTGCTAGTTTTTCCATATTTCTTTGCATATTACATGATACCTGATCCCATATCTGACAGGTATCTTGTAGTACTAGTATCTCTCGCAGACAAAGGTTTTTTTCCCACTGTGTGCCACACAACCACATTCATTGTATTGGGCAATATGGTCATCCATTTCAATGGTTGTATTGCCCACCGTACCACGTCAGAGCCATGCATCCGCCCCTGCAAAGGCAGAACATGTCCTATCTTTTAACAAATTTATGGTGCAATGCCCGAAATTCCTATGGGAAGGGGAGGGGTGAGGAGTGCTCCACATGCCCAGGTACAGCCTGGGGGAGCACAAAGTCATGTGTATGAGGCCTTACTATTACTATCAGCACTTTAATTGATCTAAGATATAAACAAGTGTTGTTTTCTTCCCGGCAGGTGCACAGAATATACTCTCAACAGGTAAATGTGTGAAAGAGTTAACCCTGATATGTGTGTATCTCATATGGTTAATTTTATAAGGCCTGGGATACTCTCGACAGGTTTTGATATGGTGAAGCTGACCTGTCCACAACAATAGATCCAAAATCATCCAATATCTACCATGGGGCAAACCTGTGACTCCTGTTAATATGTAGCAACAATCAGTGTGTATATTAGAAGCCAATAAAGCTACTCGTAACATCCGAGTGGTCAAGATATCTACAAAATGAAAAGGCATGTGTTGCAGGATACCATGGTTAAAATGTAACAATACTCCACTAGTGGTCCAGATGTGAAACTGGCAAGGTGATGTGGACCCAAGGTCCATACATTGGAGATGTAAGGGAAGCTCATTTGGTCCAATCCAACCACTTAGGTATCAGAATCCACATGGTACCGCAGCTTACTGTGCATGGGACGGAGCAGCCACCAGATGGTCATAGCAGAACTTTCCATCAGAACTGGTCTATGATCCAATGACAGCTGCCGATAATTTTCCAGACTGCCTTTGAATTCCCCCAATCTCATTCTGATGGAGCATCTATAGGATTTACTGCAAAATAAGTTTGACCTATGGAGGCAGCATCTCACCACTAAACTCCAAGACCGCTCCCTGGTTTAATCCTACATTACATTTGTTAGTTGTCAGTCATTATATTATATTGTGGCTGTTGTTAATTGTGGATATTTTTTTGTCAATCTATCATTATAATTTTATAGTCATTATATAAGGATTAGTAATAACAGCCGCAGGTTTAGTGCTAGAAGAATGTCCAATTATGATTTTCTTTGGAACTGCAGGAACAAAACACTTTGTTAATTTATTGTTGGTCAAGGAAGGCGTCGGGATTATAATATCGGCAGTTTGGGCGAAAGCCCCAGACTTCTAGGGGGTCCATGGCCACCCAAACCACCCACCAAATTGTATACTGAAAAGGACCTTCACTAATAAATCCTTGTATATATACAAGAGCCACCTGAGGACCTTTGAAGGCCTCCATTTCCCAAGAAGCTGATTCTAGTACCAGATGTAGGAAGTGATTCCAGACTTGTATGTGCTATTTTATTCATATGGTGCAGGACGCATGGTAGTCTCCTGGTTTGGAAAGTATTCTCTAATCTGGGCCAAATGGCATCATTAGCAATAGGTTGGACATTATGGAACTTTTTTCCATCCTTTATCTAATATGAAACTAGTAGATTAGAAGTATATTATTATTATTTTAATTATTATTATTATTATTATTTAGAAGTATACACAAAACACTTTCTTTGAGTTCCTATTATTTAGAAGTAGTAATAGAATCCCCATTTCCGACCTGTGATACACTCTTGTTTTTTCCCACCAGGTCCACAATATACAAATTCAACAGGTAAATGACGTGTGAAGGAATTACCCAGTTGTGAATGTTTCCAATGAAGTTGGGAAAACTTTGTGAAATACATGAAATGCATGTTTGGTGACAGCTATCACCTGTGTATTGTCAGATTATGCTTTGTCTGTAGATTGTAATTATGGGTGATTTCTTTATCTTTTAGGTCCGATCCCTGGATGGGGAATAGCATTGTTGGCCATGTTGTCTATTATGACGGCTTTCGCACTGGCTTTCACACTCTTCATAGTAAGTAAAACGTGTACCGTATATACTGAAGTATAAGCCAACTGGAGTGTAAGCTGAGGCCTCCAATTTCACCACAAATAACTGGGAAAACGTATTGACTCGAGTATAAGCCTAGAGTGGGAAATTCATTGTTCACAGCCCCCGAGTAATATAATGCCCCATGCTTCCTGCCTCCAATAAAGAAATGTATCCATGTACACTTCCCCCCCACCCATAATGAAATTCTTTGCAGCAGCCCCCCTAGTAATTAAATGCCATAGAGCAGTGATGGCAACACTGCTCAACAACAAAAATCCACTTATTTACTGTGAAGTGCCAACATGGCATTTTAAGCAGTAACTTATTGCTACCTGCTCCCCCGGAAGAAACCAATACAATTGAAAAAAGAAGGGCAAATTCAAACTCAGACATTGGGGCAGATTTGACAAGCTTTCTGAAAGTCAGGACAATCACAGCTCAGCTTTCATTTTACCAGTGCTCATGAATATTTTAAAGGGGAGCCGAGATTGGTTGCCACGGGCAATTGGAAATATTCTGACTTTCAGACAGCTTGATAAATATGCCCCTTTGTAGCTTCTCTCCAGGGTCTCTCAGTAGAGGAAGAATGGCGCGTCCAGCAGGAGGACCTCCAGAGATATTGCAGTTCTTTCAACACTTTCTCAATTTTCATACAGTTCCAAACAGCTTTCAAGTAGCACTGAAAGAAGCTTCTCTTGATTGGGACTGCAGAAAGATTTGGTGAATTTGGTCCTATTTGATGAACTCTGTCCTGGTCTGAGTACCCACACAAATGGCTCTGAGTGCCACCTCTGGCACCCGTGCCATAGGTTCACCACCACTCCCCCCCGTCGTTATTGCAATGCTCTGCAGTCCCCCTTTTAATGAAATGCCCTGCCACACGGCAAAATCCGGTGAACTGCTGGGTAAAGACACCAAAAATTGCGCATATACCCCAATGTGCTAAAAAATTTACTAAAATACACCAAAAAAAAAATCGGATCAGACAATGCAATGACAATGATGAGTCCTGCATTCCCCAGATAACTATAGAGATAGGTTATGAGTTCTGCTTTCCCCACCTACCTAAAATGATAGCCTGTGAGTGCTGCTTGATGAAATATGACCTACCTTTGTAATGATCCACATCTTCTCTTTCAGCCATTTTGGTGTCAGAATACAAGGCACGACTGCCAAGATGGCGTATCATTTTATTCTCCTCACGCCATGTGTAAACCACGAGAACCCTGTAACGTCCCTGCACCATGTGGAGAGAGACCTGAAGAGATCCAGCATTAGTCCTATCATGTGTAGACACAGTGTGAATATATACATATGTAACGAGTGTGATGGGGTAGATCTATCAATCTGTTTACACAAAAAACACCTTTCTCCACATTTATCAGGGGTTTAACGGCTTTTAACTATATTACACCAAAATCATCTCAAAATATGGTCTATTTTTCTTATTTAAACTAAGCCAATAAATAGGAGGTGGAAAATTATACTATAGAGTCTTATACTAGACTAGATATATCATTCAGCATCAGACACTGTGATAAATCTTGGGGAGCCTAAGACTCCACAAGATATTTTTAATAATAATATTTTTCCTTTTATACCCTTTTGATAAATCTGACCCAATATGCAGGGCTGGTTCCAGGTTTCAGTAGGCCCCTGTTCGACGGAGTCTCAGTAGGCCCCTTTGCAGGGAACTCACGCGGCGGCATAAAAAAATTCAAAAACTAAAATAGTCCAAACAGCCCCTCATGGTTATTTTTTATAAGCCCCTTCACTCCCTATGGATTCATTAAATACAGCCATCCTCACCCCCATGGATTCCTTATGTATGGCCTTATGTGGGCACCCCCAGCATCCGTGGGCCCTGGCACTTGCCCAGTACTGCCGCTGGCCCTGCCAATATCACCCAAATTATTTATTTTTACTTTAACCTGTATCTCTGTTTATAGATCTATTATTTAATGGTATCTATCATGACTCTAAAGTGAATCCAGAGTTTTATTTCTGTTGCTCCCCCTGTAAAAGTAGGTGGGACTTTGGAGGAAATGATGGAGCAGATGCTGCTTGGCCAAAAACACAATTGAGAAATCCATCCAACATTGATAAGACAGAAGACCAAGTTAGTGGAGTTTAGGACCTCAGTTGACCACCAACTTCCAAACCCCATTTGGCCCAGCAATATCCAAAACTAAGTACCAGTAGCTTAGGTAGCTGAAATCTCTCAGTAGAACCAAAGAGTTACATAGGAATTTTCTTTGTTTTGGAAATCTCTGGTGGACTGTGTAATAATCTCAGATTTATCTATAACATCAACATCTTGAAGAATAGTTACTCAATAAATTCTTGATACTAAGACCTGGAGGAGTACTGCTCCCTGGAGCTATCAGATGTTGTCCGATGAGCCAAACGGATATGGAAAGAGAGGAAGAGGAGAGACAGGAGGCGCTGACCTCGTGAAGTATGTTTTACTAGCGTGGAATGAATAAAAGTCAGCAAAATAGCCACTCACCTTTTTACATAAGCGCATGTATAATGTGGTAACAGCAGCTGATGGTCTCCTGGAGTCAGCAGTTCCCGATCCAGAGTATGGGATTGCAGAAGGTCAATGGAAGTACCCGGGAGGTAACAGGTAACGGCACTCAGTGAATCCTCAGGGAACCAGCGTTGATAGTTCCAAATAAAAAAGATTTTATTTGCAAAGTATAAAAATGAATAAAAATAATTAAAAGAACGAAGTGCAACGCGTTTCGGGTCAGTACGTGAGCCTTCATCGGGCCCCCCTTTTATTTGGAACTATCAACGCTGGTTCCCTAAGGATTTACTGAGCCCCAGATTTTTTCCTGTTACCTCCCGGGGACTTCCATCAATAAAATCTTGACTCAATTCATTGCTAAATAGGAGCACCTGTGATACTCCTTAGCACAGAATTAATTTTTTTTTTTTTAAATAGCGGTTATAAGGAATCTTTTCCTCCCAAATTTTACGGCTTTCAGATTGGTTGGCTTATTTAATGTGTCAGGTAAATGTTTGATAGTACACACTCCTAGTCCCACCAGTAAATCCTGGTCGGGGCGAGATCTTCACCAATTTTGGAACAGATGTATTAGTTTTTAGACAGAAAAAAGAGAAATGTGCAACTTTTAACATATATCTAGTCTATGAATCAAACATGAATCCTTGAAACTCTTGAGCCCGATAATTGTCTTGCCCATGTAAACAGCTCTTCACTAGAGATGAGCGAACATGCTCGTCCGAGCTTGATGCTCGTTCGAGCATTAGCGTACTCGAAACTGGTCTCGAATAACGAGTACCCGAGCATTTTAGTGCTCGCTCATCTCTACTCTTCACCCATTACAAAATAATTTTTTACTTTGTAAATTATTTTTTAAAATATTTTTTTTAATTTTTCCGGAAAATCATCAACTATTCTAATATTATATACTTGTATATAATGGTATATGTTATCTTCTTGAAATATTGAATGCAATAAATGATATCAAGAACACATATTGATTGTTATCTGTGTGTATGTGTGTGACATGATGCGGAATTAAAACCAAACCAGCATTTCTATCCCAGAAGGAACAGATTCCCAACTGTTGTAAGTGCTGTACAATGTTTTGACCTGTTTGGGTCTTTTCAGCACTGTGTAGGGAGCTGGTTTGGCTGAGTGAGAGGCTGGTGGCTGGGGTCGGGAAGTAAGAGTTCTCCTTATGGCCGCCCTGTAGGCATGTGGAGACTTATAGCCATGGAAACTCCACTAGAGGATTCTGGGACAATATGGAGAGAAGTTTTCCAGGATGGGATAAGGAAAACTACACCTCATTAAGCTACCTTGTAAGGCAGCTCCCTTGACATCAAGCATGACCTACAAGAGGCCTTATGACATAATAGATATACTGGTTTACTTTCAATGCCACATCATGTCATAAGACCTCTTGTAGGTCATGCTTGATGTCAAGGGAGCTGCCTTACAAGGTAGCTAAAAGAGGCGTGGTTTTCCTTATCTCATCCTGGAAAACGTATTTGCATATTTTCTCATCATTGCTACAATGAAGCAAAGTACTCAAAGTACTCAACCCATATCTGTTTTTTCTTTTCAAATCTCTTTTTCTTGGGGTTTTCTTCCATAAGATGTCCAAAACACTTAAGACACAATCTTATTAGAGGTATAAGCACATGCACAATTAAGACCTCTTAAAGAGGACATGTCACCCGAAATAAACCCTCTAGGAGCAATTACTAAACTAAACAGCCCCCTAGCCCTACCTCAGTTATAGCAGTGTTAAATCGCTAGCTTTATCGGAATATACGGATAAGCTAGTAACCACTGCAGTGCATAGCGGTCCGAACGCCAGACCAAGCTTTCAGCGATCCTGTGTATTCGTGAGGGAGCGGTGACTGCCAGGCTCGATGCTGCAGTCACCGTCTCCTCAGACCGCCTCCCTCATTTATGCGCCAAACCACTGTAAGCTTGGTCCCATGTTTGGAGAGCTAGGTACTGCAGTTTTTATTAGCTTATCGGTATGTTCCGATAAAGCTAGTGATTTAACACTGCTATTACTGGGGTAGGGCTAGGGAGCTGCTAACTTTAGTAAGTTCAAGTTGTTTGTTAGTGGGACCAGGAAGAAAAGGACGTGGATTTTGGCCCTAATAAGTCTAATTATTTACCCTATTAGAAGTCAAAAGATAGGGGATTGACAGGGGATTATAGGGTTCAAAGTAGGCCTATTAAAAGATTGAAGAGAGGACAATCAGAAGGCCCTGGGTCAATGTCCCATTCAAAGGAAACAAAATTTTAAGGCAAAGTCATATGAAGGTGTCTGTGTTTATAGAGTACAGTTTCATTTCATTTTTTATCTTTATGTAAATTAGGTGTTAAATTTATCAAAATGGTCCAAGCTACCAGAGGTGCAAAATGTCCAAAACCCCCTGGCAAGGTAAAGGTTAAGTATTATGAATAACTCATTATATATGTGACGTTCAGTTCTTCCCTTCAATTAACCTCCATCTCACCTGCAGGTCGTAGATCATTGCTCATTCCATTCATGACTCGTTCCTTGTGTTTGGTTTGACCTTTTGATGTCTTTGAGTCATCAATCTCAAGCATTAGTTGACGTTGATACTGCAGTATTATATTATATTAGCTTCTTCTACAATTGTAAGTTATAAATCAAGATTTTGTACTTAATGGACATGAAAAAAAGTGTACAAGTAGTGTTTAAGTCTCAATTCCCAGAACCGATCCGAGGATTGCAAGTACTCCACCCTCTTGTGGGGCTTGTAACAGGAGCAGATACACCTTTAGAAGCCAAAAACCAGAGAAGCAACCCAAAGATGATCAGGTTTTTAGAAATGTGTAAATCAGTCTACAAGTGCTAAGTGGTTGGGAGAGATTTTTTAATTTTTTTTGCACACCATCTGAAAATAATAATCTTGGAAAAGGGGCGGCATTTGTGGAGATTCGAGAGGAGCACTTGATCATTAGCCTCTGCCTATGTGTGCATTAGGTCTGGAAGACCGCCTTCGCTGCGACTTTTTGGCCCTTACAGAGCACATTCATTGGTTTGGATCAGAAAGCTTACTTTTTATTTGGGTTTAAACACATATGATTATTATAGATTCTCCATATTATGTAGCAGTGGGATGTGAAATTGCCCAGGAACCCCTTTTTACCAAAAATAATTGTGACTAACCAAACAGGGGCCCCATGTTATCCTTATATCACACTGATCCATGTGGCCAGGTAGACTGATTCCTAACATCTCAGCAGGAAAATTATATATTTATTATCCTTAATGATACGTTTTCGGGCTGGATAATATGGGTCTATGCTGTGACATCAGACAGTGATTGTGGGTGCTGTAGTCTATCAATTATAACATGTGATTATTTCTTAAATGTCACATATATCAGATTGGGTTATATATAATGAGTGTTGTCTAGGTAGAACCATCAGAAGCTCCTCCAACACTCACCGCCATGGGCTCAGGACATTACAAAGCCCCACAATGGATTCTGCCAGTATTACTGATACTCAGCCTCCCAATGTCAGGTAAGAAGGATGAACATAGACAGTGTACATGCTATAGGTTAATGAGTGGGATTCTATGGATCCCATTTAAACTACATTTAAACAATTAGGTTTCTTGATGCTGTACTTGACGCCAAAACCAGATGGGAATCATAAAATAGAGAAAATCTCAAACCCGTTGGGTTCTTAACTTCATTGGTGTTGGTGGCCTATCCATAGTGAATGATATTGTTGACATATTCATGGTAAATGGAAGCTGAACTGCAAAAATACAGCTGAGCCACAACATAGACCAACGCTATTCTTACGTTCTCCACTGAGACACCAGCCGATCCATGGCGGTCTCGAAGATGAGAACTTATGTTGCTTCTGGTTCTCTGACTTCCTCAGTCAATTGATCATTGCTGCACTAAGAACGGATAGTTCCTGGACAGTTTCTTTTATTCCTTCGTTCAGAACCAGGCAAATATATTGTGAATACACCAGTTATATGTGGTAATACACAAGATTGTTCAGTCAATGGATGATTGATGTGGTGTCATCGATGGAACGGGAGTTATCCTAACAACAGTTCTCCTGGAGATTTACAAGGTCCAGATACGCCAAGTGGACACTTGAGAACTAATTTTATTGCATTTCAAGATTTCCTTTTCTAAAGTTTGCATTGCTACTGGGTATTTTCATGGAAGAATGGTCTATAATGGAAAAAAAAGCACTTAGGAAGCATTTGGGCCTGGCCAATGCTGGGGTTTGACAGTGGTGGGTCTCATCTAATGCCAAAATGGAGAAAAACTGGAAAGAACCAATAAAAAAAGTTCTGTTCAAGCCTCTGTTTACATTTCCATTGGAGCCTCCATTGTAGATTTACTCCGACCTCATATAGAGTCTGCTCAATGCTGTCTATTGTGCTACAGTGATGGTATAATATCATGACCTTTATTTTTCTCAATGCTCCTTAGATTAAGATGTCCATATTTTTATTATTTTGTTAATATTTAGCTATTTATAAACTGTGTATTTTTTCTTATATTTTACAGTGATTCTACATAGTTCAAGTAAGTATCAGTGACAAAGCCAGACTATGTAATGATACAGTAGGAGAGGTATATAAGAGTATACAGGCAACCCACAGCAAAAAGACAAAATAGGAGTAAAATATTATACAAGAAATAATGTAATTGGAAGTATTAGAGTCCCCTGGGTTGGGAGTCCCCAGGGTTGGGCCCTAGCATTTTTGAGATAAGATCGAGCTACAATCATCGAGCCAAAAAGATAATTACTGCAGGACAAGCAATTATGTCCTAAAATACCATACATGAGCGAATCATCCAAAATCCAGAAGCTTGGCCAAATTTTTCAAAAGATTTGTTTCAAGTTTGAATCGATTTGGTCTAAAATGATGTTGTTTCCATTGTCCCGGAAATTGGAATAACCCCCTCACCCAGATTTTGCATAAAACCCTATTTCATTTTGTACATTTTTGTACATTTTGTACAGAAAAAGTTACATTTGATAAATCTACGGTACAGCAGTTGGACAAACAAACATCAAACACTTTACCAATTACATGTTTAGTGAGAACAGTAAAAAATGTAAAGTTTTAACACATTTTAGGACGAATTTTTCCAAAATGTTGCAAAATTTAATTTGATTCTCAAATTTGAGGTCATATATTAGACTTATAGAATTCTTGATCCACTCAGTAACTTCCTCAAGTGGCATAAAAACCTTCGTTTTCTCCTATAGATTTCCATATAAGTGTAAACATTTATTGCAGTATGTGAACTTTAATTTAACTTAATTAATTCTACTTTTATTGTAAAGTATTGTCCTATTCTTCTTTTTGTTTTTTTTACTATGTAAAATTTGAGCTAAATTTGTAATTCTATTTCCTCTGTATTCTTCCAGATTCAACGGCAGGTATGTATAAAATATAGTAACAATTGCACGTAAAACAATAGATGTTTTAAAATGGAAATTTTAATAATTTGGAGAAATTTCAAGTGGGATTAGAAATTTTAAGGTCAGATAGAATAGGTGCAACACATAACTTTAATCTTAAATTTAATTTTCCTATTTTCTCTACTGCTTCAATACATTAAAAGAATACTTTTCGTTCTTTCATGTGAGTCCAAAGTAAAATTATGGCTGTTGTCTTCGATGTTTTTACAGAAAAAAAATTGCTGTAGCATTAGGAAAAAGACACACCCTACAGCACGGGGCCATAAAAAATGTAAAGGTCTTATTCAACCAATGTGCTTGAGTCCTCATTCTATATGGGAATCTTATGAGTCCATTTTGCAATGGCCATGACAAAGGCAGTAAATGTGCTCCTTCTCTTACAATTTTTGGCTGGGGGCCTCACATTAGTGTTATAAGTACTGCCAGGGTGGTGGCTCTACCCCACAGATAAAATTCCTAAAGGGTTTTTTCGATATACAGGCCAGTCCCCGGGTTACATACAAGATAGGTTCTTAATTTGAGTTTGTATGTAAGTTGGAACCGTATACTTTATTATTGTAACCCCAGTCAAAATCTTAATTACAGGCACCATTGATAACTGTCAAAGCTGTTTATTGTAGCCTAGGACTAAGTACAGTAAATTACCAAAATCCAGAGGTCCTTTTGTAACTAGGGGTCATATGTAAGTCAGGTGTTCTTAAGTAGGGGACCGCCTGTACTAGCATCAGAGGTTTAAAGGATTTTTCCACCTTTAAACCCATATAGTTTGTTTTACTATATTGTAAACTAAACTAATGAAAACAGTAAAGCAATTTTTCAAGCAGCCCTTATTAAATATCTCCTACTATTTAAGTTTCCACGGTTACAAACAAGCCTTGTGTAGTCTGATCCTGCAGACATACCCCCTTCCTCCTGTTCTAGATACTGTTCTGCACATCTTAGCTAATGTAATAAACCCCAGCGTTACCGTTTTACAATACATCTTTTTAATTATGGTGTAAAATCTAAAGAGAGTCATGAATGTAATTGTTTAGAGAAATCTCTAGAGTTGAGAGACTTTGCAGTTTTTTGTACTTTATTTCTTATTTTTCCCCCTCGTGACAGAACCAGTGACACAAGCAGAAGTCGCCATATTGGTGCTGGCCACCATAATCCTTGTATTTATACTTTTCCTCAGTATTGTGGTAAGTGTATGCGAATGCTGGAGGTAATTCTAGTCATATTCTTAAATGGAAATGTGGTAGGTGGGATCACCGTCACCTACCAACCTCCATGTCCTTGTAGAGTAGGCAGAGGATTCTGCTTGGGTTCTCTTCAAGCTTATTACCAACTGATCTATCTTATTCTAAATAGTGTGCCTGTGTGCCTGTTTCCCTCTCCTCTTCTTCACACTCATCCAGCTCCCTCCCCCTTTCCACTTCCTGTCATGTGCATTGAACAGGGGAGGGGGGATGGTATGGAAGAGAGTAAGTATGCTTGAGGAAACACAGGCTGCAGCCGCCCTCCTCCCCTGGGCCTCACCACACGCTGCTGGCAGGGAGCCAGGTAATAAGAATTGAACTTATTATTCTACTGAAATTATTCAGAATGCTGACAAAGGCATTTTTAAAAATCTGCATAACATAGGTCATTGGAACCTGTTACCATCTAAAAATCACATTCCTGGTAACGGTTCACTTGCAATTTGTGCTTTTTTGTGCTATTGTCTTTGATTTATCTTTTGGCAGATTTCCTCTAGATAAATTTTGCTACTTCTCTCAACCAATTTTTGCACAAATTTTTGGGAAACCTATACATAACAGTTGCTTACACTTGGTGGGGACAGGAGTGTATTTGTGAATTGTTTTGCAATGTTTGAGGCTCAAATCAGTGATGCATCATGTGCCAACATCTGCCACCAGGCGCAGTGCAAAGATGAATTAGGCACAATTAGGAAAATTAGGCACAAAGTGCACCACAAGCTTCTGAGAATGCATGAAAAAGTCGCAATTGCAAAAAAAACGCAAAAAGAGAAGTAAAAATAAAAGCTAAAAAGATGAAAAACAAAGTCTCAGCTCACTGCAACCCTTAGAAGACTTCTCAGTGCAAAGAATGGCCTGAAGCTTCACAGATCAAAATGCAACAAAAAAAAAGGATCCAAATAAAAAAAAAATTCTGGGGCACTTTTACTTACTCAGTCCATTCGCGTTCCAGCGGCGGCTTCTCTGACGGATGTTCGGGTCTTCCGGCGATTCATGAAGGTCCTGCGCCCGATGTCCACCAGGTGGTGCTGTTGCGCCGAAGTCCGCCGAGGTGCCCCAAGTTCATCGTCTTCATCGTGGTGCATGTGAGTATGGCCCGGCGGTTTTTCTGAATCCGTCGGGTTACCGTTTGGCCACGCCCCCCGATTTCCGTCGCGTGCATGCCAGTGGCGATGCGCCACAAACCGATCGCGTGCGCCAAAATCCCGGGGCAATTCAGGGAAAATCGCCGCAAATTGGAAATATTCGGGTAACACGTCGGGAAAACGCGAATCGGGCCCTTAGTAAATGTCCCCTCTGTCTTTTATTTCTAAAAGTTTAGCACCACATACAAGATGGACTGTCTTTACAGACAATGGGGCACATTAACTTACCCGACCCTGGCATGATCCCCGATCCGGAATGTCCGATGATAATGAACTCTGACACGATTCACTTAGATTGTGTGCCCGATATCCTGCTTGTGTCGCTTCCCCGCTCAGGTCCACTGGAGTTCACCTTTGTCAAAAATACAAAATCATCTAAATTTACCAGAACAGAGCAGAACCTTAATAACATGTACATTCCCCATCCAGGGATAGAACTGGGCACATAATAGGAGGAGAGTGAAACATTCGGTAGGCAAGGAAAGCTTAAAGGAAACCTACCACTTAAAAATGGTAGTTCTAACCCTCAACCCGAAACATATTTTCATTAATTCTAGAAACCGCCGATTCCTTTATTAAACTGTTCTATACCTTATATTGCAATCACGCTTCAGCGCACCATGATACGGGCTCGGCACACCATGCGTGCGACCGTGTGTGTGCCTGATTCGGAAGTGCCGGAGAGCCGGTGACGTCACCGTCACCGGTGACACTCACGCCACTTCGCCCAGCCAGCTTCGCACATGGAGTTACGCAGGCGCGAGTGTGCCCGAGAGCTTGGTGACGTCAACGGCTCTCCAGCACTTCCGAATCTGGTGCACACACGGTTGCGCGCATGGTGCGCTGAAGCGTTTTTGCAATATAAAGTATAAAACTGTTTAATAAAGCAATCAGCGGTTTCTGGAAATAATGAAAATATGCTCCGGCACCAGCTCTCCCTGAGCTGGTGTGACGTATTTGAGGGTTAGAACTATCATTTTTAAGTGGTAGGTTTCCTTTAAAGTGATATCTACTGATGGAAGCACAAGTCCAGTGGGGGAGAATCATTAAGACTGCTGCATCATGCATACACATAAACCTCTTAGTAATTCTCAGGGGTGCACCGGCTATGAGGTGAGTTGAGACTCTTGCCTCAGGCAGCATCTGTAGCAAGAGGGGTGGCAGCATCAGGGGAGCTGAGAAATAGCGTTTCTTCACTTCAGATGTCAGCACGGTTGCATGGAGAACCCACATACTAAAAAAGTAACTTAATACAGGATGGGGTGGTGGGGGCGACGTTCTATAGCCTTAGGCAGCAGAAAGTTCAGGTTCAGATTGAGACAAACATGGGCCCTGGGCTGAATAAATATGTTATAGATCTTACAAGTCTGGAATTCAAGTATGGTATTAGAATCAGGTTTCTTGGGATGGGGAATAGCGGATACGTCCTTTCCTCATGCTTTCAATCTATGGTTTCAGGACCTATGTAGGACCTTCAAAGGTCCAGAAATGGCTCTCGTGTACATGTGTAATGAGAGCAGGAAAGATGTGCAAGTTTTCATGGGTGAAGGTCCTTCTCAGTATAAAATCTAGTGGATGGTTTTGGTGGCCATGGACCTTCTAGTAGGCTTGGGCCCGGGGCTAGCACCCAAATTGTCTGTATTGTAATCCACTACTGGGTTAGAATTGCACATAAAATACTAATGATCTTTTTCGTCCTTTCTGGCAGCTTTTTTACACAGCCTGGAGATGTCAACACTAGCGCACAAGTGTTACATCAACCCATAACCGTAAGTTGTGTTGTACTTCATGCAATAAGCCTCAGTGCTCCATACACATAAACCAGAGCTTCATGGTAAAATCTATGGACTCAATTTGAGTCCTATCCTCCAGCCATCTATATACTTAAAACATTTTTTGTCCCCATTTTCTAGATTCTGTTTCCTGGAGGCTTCGTGAAGGTATCAGCTGTTTCCACACTGCGGGCTGGAGATTATATACTTGAAAGCCAATGAAGAAGTTACAATTTTATGTCTTAATGATCCTGTAAAAATTACAATAAAACATTATTTAGGATTCTGTGTCATAAAGACCTTTCTGTTCTGTTTTTAAATTAAAATTTTTGTGTCTGTAGGATTAAGTCCCTCCCCTTTTCCCGTTTCTGCTTTTCTGGAGGCAAATGATCAGGTCCCAGGGGCAGGAAAGCACTACCTTTACACAGTGACATGCTAACTTTTGGTCACATGGCCTTCCCTTCCCAAGAATCAGTGCGGTGTTGGATCATTTGACCAGTGTCTGGGTTGAAGCTGCTATGAGGAGATCCATCACCTTCAGTTCCACTACTTGACTAACAATCATGAACAGATGAAGCAACAATTCCTCATCCTAAATGTGTTTTTTTTCCTGCTTTTTTAATGCAAAATAATAGTAATAATTATAATAATAACATAATAAAAAGCTGAATGGAATTGAACATCACCTTAATACCGATTTTTTTTTTACCCATAATTTGTAATATTTACTATTTTGTCTCATTCCGAAACCTGGAGTGAATCCGGCGGGCATTGCTCAAGTTGACACAAATATATACATAGCAGATAACCAGATTATGATACATATTAGCGCTACCCACCTTGTTTTTTAGCTAAACTTCGACTCTATCAGCAATGCTTTGTTCCCCTGTGGATACAATGTTAAGATTGTATTCTAGACTCAAATACATATATTCACAAATGAAATGCCAGAGATCCTGAGTCCACCAATGAGTGGACTTCAGACAACAGGAAGTCACCTGTATTGAAACAGGAAGTAATCTTCCACGGTCTGAGAATCCCTGATTGCCTGGTGAAACCTTCAGTGCTGAAAAGACCAAGCGTGGAATTAAGATTTTAAACAACAGGCTTCCTACTTTGGGAGCAAGAAGTCCTTGAGTAGCTCTGTGTGAGAAAAAATTATACCTCCATACCACCAGGTAGAACACTTACAACACCAGAACCAAGTTAAATGCATATATGGCACCAGAACCAAGCCTAGTACTGACAGTAAATCCAACATGTACACCGAATAAATAATAGCTGGAGCCCATCTGAATATATAAATATAGAACCAAGCTCTGTGTTAAAAATATGGAGTATTGAATGTCAATTTGTGAGCTCATATGTAACGCCCGCACTTCCTGTATGGCTGATCGGGGGAGACATCTTCTTTTTTGACATGGCTGCCATTTCAGCTTCTTTCTACTCCTCTGCAGATTTAGGAAGACACGCATATTTTAGGTTCCTCACTTCATCACCATCTCTTCTACTACTCTGTTGTTTACTGTTATGTCCCCACAATAGTCAATATGATATAATTCCTCTCATAGTCGCCAATATAGTAACGGCGCCATCACACAGTAGCCAATAAAGTCACATTTCCACCCCAAATTTGCTACTCTAGTCATAGTGCCTGAAAATGGTACCCACCAGTCACAGTGCAACACAGAAGCCAATAGTCATAGTGTCCCCCATAGTAGCCAATAGTCACAGACATCAACAGGAGCCAGTAGTCACAGCACCAGCCACCAGCAGCCCTCGACAGCAGTTAATAACAGCACCTATTCAAAGTATCTAGTAGTCACAGTGCTTGCCCTCAGTAGCTAATAGTCACTGTATATATCCCAAGTATCAAGTAGTCACGGTGCCTGCCCTAGTAGTCACAGTGTGTGCCCCCAGTAGTTACAGTGATGCCCCTAATAGCTACAGTTACAGATACATCAAGGATGTTTCACCAGGACACTGGCGTAGAAGCCCTGAAATAAATGCAAATACCAAAGTATTGCTAGCACTCGTGTTTTTTTCCCCTCTCTGCCACCTCCATGCCAGTGGAGCATGGAGGGGTGGGAAGGGGGTACGGCTGGCATAGATTGGGGGAGCAGTGCAGGGTATTCCTGTACCACTGCACTAGCTGCATAAGATAAAAGTCACCGTCTGCTCTTACTTCTATGCCTGGCTGCACAGGCCCCCGCCGGATATATCTTGAGGTCGTGCCCGAACGCCAGCATATGATTAATGCCCAACATTGGGGCTCATTTACTAAGGGTCCGAACGCCGCACATTTGTCGGGTTTCCCGAATATTTCCGTTTTGCCCTGAATTGCCCCTGGATTTTCGCGCACGCAATCAGATTTTGGTGCATTGGCGCCGGCTTACACGCGACAGAAATCTTGTGTCGCAAGATCAAGCACTCACATGCACCAGGAAGAAGCAGGTGAACTCCGGCGGACATCAGCGGAGCAGCGACACAGGAAGGAACTTGTATGCACGATGTTAGTGAATCGCGCCGGACCCGAATCCACGTCGGGCAATGCAAGCGGAAACGCAACGGGACTGGGTAAGTAAATCTGCCCCATTGAGTCAGGAAGTGAGATAAGGAAATTTGCTTTAAGCTTTTCTCTGGATCTACATAGTCTGAACTGGATGTACAAAATCTTTAATCTTTAAGTTAATATTTAGACACTGTGGGGCTCATTTACTAAGGGTCATGGATCGCACTTTTGTCAGATTTGCACGGTTTTCGGGATTTGTACTGCTTTGACAGGTATTTAATAAGTGTCTGCGCTGGGATTGTGTCGCATGTGGCGCTAGCTTCCATGCGACAAACTGGAGGGAGGGTTGTCGGACGATCCGACTGATTCAGACTGAGCACAGGATTTAACTTTGAAATTGTCGTAAGAGAATGCACTTACATGCACCAGGAAGAAGAAGGTGAACTCTGTCGGACCTGAGCGGGGAAGCGACACATGCAGGATATCGGGCGCACGATCTTAGTGAATCGCAGCACAGGGCATTATCGTCGGACAATGCACTTTCGGTGAACTGGGTAAGTAAATGTGCCCCTGTATTTTTACATTTTGTGGCAGAATGTATAGAAACCTTATGGAAATGACCTACTTATCATACTGCCCCTTTCTGCACATATCCATAGGGACTCCCATACTCTCATCATAACAATATCCAAGAAGAAAACATAGTATAGAAATGTATCCTATTTATTCACCACTTCCCATTCCAAGACCAGGAGACACCCACCAGAACAATGTGTCACTGACTCCTAATAACACCATATCCACCAGTTATATATCAGCATCTGACAGATGATACATTTCTGGGTGACAGTAATTAGAGGATAAGCCATTGCCAGATTATGAATTATTATTATGGTGTGTTAATTGATAGATTGTGGACCTATATAATGTTGTGCCATCTGTTGAGCGAAGTTTTCTGTAAAGCAAAGAACTTTGAGTAACCTTCAGGATCTGCTCTCCAGAGCTTTGGACTGCATACATTTACCATGGCATCTACAAGCATCAAAACTCATCAATGGATTCTACCTTTATTACTGGCATTGTGTCTCCCATCATCAGGTAAGAGATATTCATTGGTTGTAGTGCTTAGGTATTGCTATTAATTATGGGTTATTTGAAACATTTCATGATCTCAATCTTGGGTTGGTGATAGGGGGAGCTAAGTGGACAAGGTTTTGGGGGTAATTACCTATTTGTCTCAAGAATATAGAAGATTGGAAGGTAATTGCCCCTTTTGCCAATGGATGGAGATGACCATGAGGAAATCGCTTATTTGGCCCACTTTAGGTGGAGAAGATCCTGAGATAAGTGCTCATTTGGGCCATCTTTGGTGAAGTACATACAGGCAGTTGACCCTTTTGTCCATGCTAAGTAAAGAAGGTCCTCAAGAAATAGTTCATTTGTACAAGGAAATTGCTTTTTTGGCCCAACTTTGGGCATACTGTAAAGCGTCCCATTAAAGTTACTCATTTGGCCCTTTCTTGGTTGGAGAAGGTCATAGTGTAATTGCCGGAGATAACTCTACAGTAGGTGGAGAGGGTCTCAAGCCGATTGCTCACTTGGCCTACCAGAGATGGATAAGATCCTGAGGTAATTGTGCATTAGACCCTTGTTAGGTAGTGGGAAACCCGGAATCGCCCCTTTGGCCCATTTAGATGTTTTATTATGGAGATAAGGGGATCACGGACCCTCATTCTAGAGATATGTATGGGTCCTGCTGCTGGAACTACATCAATTTTTTTTTTAAAAGTATTTATTTTTGCAATTTTGAAATTTTATACAATTAAAATAAACAAAATCGAAGAACAAGATTGTCTGTCACATATTTCTTTCCCCCCATTACAGGATTATTATACAACAGCCATGATAACAGTCAGGTTCTTGCTGCGTTCCAAAATTAACTGAGGGATATTACACAGTAAATGACAGCAGGATACTGTAGCCAGACATCTTGATACAACACAAATAACTATTGACACAAAGACAATCAGTCACACACACACACAAACACACACATACCAGCACGCTCAGTCTCCTTCATCATGGAGAGGAGTGTATATCACACGTGATTATAAGGCAGTATGGGGAGTCGCCCACCATCTGGACCAGATGCGATCAAACTTCTGGGGACACTTCCTGTTGGTATACAGGGACCGGTAGTGGGGAATGACGCTGTTAATAAGTAGTATCCATCTTTTTAATGGAGGGGGCTCCTGGTCCTTCCAGGTCATCACCACCACTTTTCGGGCGTGGTATAAGACAAACCTAAAGAAAATTTTGTCATAGTGGCCAATGACAACTTCATTTATGATCCTGAGGAGACACACAGAAGGAGACAGTAAGCGTGGGAAATCAAAGTGTAAATTTAGGAACTCCAGCACTTCGGACCAGAAGACATGAACCCTAGGGCAGGACCAGACACAATGCAGGAAGGATCCGACTTCAGCCTGACAGCGAAAGCAAAGGTCATTAGGCATTGCTCCCATACGGAATAGTCTAGCAGGGGTGAAATATACACGATGGAGGAATTTAGATTGGATCAGGAAGTCCCTCGCACTCACTACAGATGTGAAGTAGGACAGTTCGACCTCCCTCCAGTCATCATCTGACAGGTCCGGGATATCCTGTCTCCAGCGTTCACAGGCTCTATCAAACGGTCTGGACTTTTGCTCTTGTAGGAGAGCATAGCACTGAGTGAGTGGCTTAGGGAGGTCCGGGGTACTCATCAGAGTCTCTAGTTTGGAGAATTTCACTGTCAGGCTGAAGGAGCCGAATTGGGCTTTGAATGCGTGTCGCAGTTGCGTGTAATGGAAGCTAGCCGTATTGGGTACAGTATGTCTCTCCCTTAACTCGTTAAAGCTGAGTAATTCTGCTTCCGGGGATAAGAGCTGACCCACAAATTTCACTCCCGCTGCCCCCCACATTGTCCAGCCCGGGAGGGAGAGGAAGTGAGAAAGCCACGGATTGAGCCACAATGGAGTCCTAGGCGAGAGAGGGGGAGAGCTGCCTGTTTCTACCAGGGATTGCGCCCTACGCCAGCACACCGCTACCGTACGTAGGGGAAGTGGGGTATCAGATGGGGACTTATACCTGTACAGCAAGTTTGTAAGGGCCTCGTAGGAACCTACCAGGGCACCAGCCAGTGCAGTAGCTGCATTACCCATGTCTAAATCTATCCACCACTGGGCATATACTAGCTGGGAAGCCAGGTAATAAAGATACAGATCCGGGGCAGCCAGTCCACCCCTAGACTTGGGAGCTTGAAGCAGCGCTAAACTGAATCGCGGGGCACTACTCTGCCAGTAGAAGGACCTGAGAATGCCGTCTATGCGTTTAAATAGGCTCATAGGAAGCAGTATAGGACAGGCATGGAAAAGGTATAGAAATTTGGGGAGGAAGATCATTTTAAATATGTTAATACGCCCGTACAAAGACAGGGGGAGAGTGGACCAGGCTTTTAGACGCGATTCGGTTGCAGTTATCAGGGGTGTAATGTTTAACTCCGTAAATGCCTGGACCTTGCGTGATACCTGGACTCCCAGATATTTAAATGTGGACACCACCTGGACTGGGATGGGGAGGGAGTGTACCCCTACATCAGATAAGGGAAAGAGGGCCGATTTGTCCCAGTTAACCCGAAGGCCTGAGAACCCCCCATAACGTTCTATCAGGGACAGAAGGGATTCCAGAGAGGGGCCCACATCCCCAAGGTATACAAGTGTATCATCAGCATAGAGAGATACCTTTTCAATGATAGAACCTCTAGCAATGCCCTTAATGCCCTCGGAGTGGCGGATCGCCACAGCAAGGGGCTCAATGGCGAGTGCGAAGAGGAGGGGAGATAGTGGGCAACCCTGTCTAGTGCCCCTGGCCATAGGGAGAGTAGGTGAGATGTTAAGATTAGTCCGTACCCTAGCCTTGGGGTCGTTATACAGTAGTTTGACTAATGCTGTAAATCGAGGGCCAAAACCCATTCTAGGCAAGAGGGTCCATAAATATGTCCATTCCACGGAGTCAAACGCCTTACAATTGTCTAAGGACAATATAAACCCAGGGTCTGAAGACTTCTCTGCCTCTGCAATGTTCAGGTGTAGTCTTTGTATATTTATGTCAGTTCCCCTCCCTGGCATAAAGCCTGTCTGGTCCGGGTGAACCAAGGATAGTATTACTTTATTAAGCCTTGTCGCCAGAATTTTTGCTAGTATTTTAACATCTGAGTTTAGGAGGGAAATTGGACGGTATGAATCGGGAAGAAGCGGGTCCTTACCAGGCTTAGGAAGAACTACAATAAGGGCCTCTCGCATGGAGTCGGGGAGGGAACCGCTGTCAAACGCATCGGAGTACAGTCTAAGGAGATGGGGAACCAGAGTCTCACAGTTATCCCTATACCATTCACCACCCAGCCCGTCAAGTCCAGGTGTCTTACCGGGGGGCAACGATTGGATGGCCCCGCTGCCCCCCACATTGTCCAGCCCGGGAGGGAGAGGAAGTGAGAAAGCCACGGATTGAGCCACAATGGAGTCCTAGGCGAGAGAGGGGGAGAGCTGCCTGTTTCTACCAGGGATTGCGCCCTACGCCAGCACACCGCTACCGTACGTAGGGGAAGTGGGGTATCAGATGGGGACTTATACCTGTACAGCAAGTTTGTAAGGGCCTCGTAGGAACCTACCAGGGCACCAGCCAGTGCAGTAGCTGCATTACCCATGTCTAAATCTATCCACCACTGGGCATATACTAGCTGGGAAGCCAGGTAATAAAGATACAGATCCGGGGCAGCCAGTCCACCCCTAGACTTGGGAGCTTGAAGCAGCGCTAAACTGAATCGCGGGGCACTACTCTGCCAGTAGAAGGACCTGAGAATGCCGTCTATGCGTTTAAATAGGCTCATAGGAAGCAGTATAGGACAGGCATGGAAAAGGTATAGAAATTTGGGGAGGAAGATCATTTTAAATATGTTAATACGCCCGTACAAAGACAGGGGGAGAGTGGACCAGGCTTTTAGACGCGATTCGGTTGCAGTTATCAGGGGTGTAATGTTTAACTCCGTAAATGCCTGGACCTTGCGTGATACCTGGACTCCCAGATATTTAAATGTGGACACCACCTGGACTGGGATGGGGAGGGAGTGTACCCCTACATCAGATAAGGGAAAGAGGGCCGATTTGTCCCAGTTAACCCGAAGGCCTGAGAACCCCCCATAACGTTCTATCAGGGACAGAAGGGATTCCAGAGAGGGGCCCACATCCCCAAGGTATACAAGTGTATCATCAGCATAGAGAGATACCTTTTCAATGATAGAACCTCTAGCAATGCCCTTAATGCCCTCGGAGTGGCGGATCGCCACAGCAAGGGGCTCAATGGCGAGTGCGAAGAGGAGGGGAGATAGTGGGCAACCCTGTCTAGTGCCCCTGGCCATAGGGAGAGTAGGTGAGATGTTAAGATTAGTCCGTACCCTAGCCTTGGGGTCGTTATACAGTAGTTTGACTAATGCTGTAAATCGAGGGCCAAAACCCATTCTAGGCAAGAGGGTCCATAAATATGTCCATTCCACGGAGTCAAACGCCTTACAATTGTCTAAGGACAATATAAACCCAGGGTCTGAAGACTTCTCTGCCTCTGCAATGTTCAGGTGTAGTCTTTGTATATTTATGTCAGTTCCCCTCCCTGGCATAAAGCCTGTCTGGTCCGGGTGAACCAAGGATAGTATTACTTTATTAAGCCTTGTCGCCAGAATTTTTGCTAGTATTTTAACATCTGAGTTTAGGAGGGAAATTGGACGGTATGAATCGGGAAGAAGCGGGTCCTTACCAGGCTTAGGAAGAACTACAATAAGGGCCTCTCGCATGGAGTCGGGGAGGGAACCGCTGTCAAACGCATCGGAGTACAGTCTAAGGAGATGGGGAACCAGAGTCTCACAGTTATCCCTATACCATTCACCACCCAGCCCGTCAAGTCCAGGTGTCTTACCGGGGGGCAACGATTGGATGGCCAGTTCCACCTCCTCCGCCGAGAGCGGGGCATCAAGCTCCGATGACTGTGCCGATGTGAGTCTCCAAAGTGGAAGACTGTCAAGGAATCTGGAAATCTCGACGGAAGAGGCGGACAATCTGGAGCTGTAAAGAGAGGAATAGAATTCATAAAATACCATGTTAATGGCCCGGGGTTCTGTGATCAATGCTCCGTTACCATCAATAATAGAGGGAACGGAAGCACAAGGACGTTCAGCCCGCGAGAGATACGCAAGCAGCTTCCCGTTTTTATCTCCGAATTCAAAGATGGACGCCTCCCTGGCTAGCAGGCGCTTGCTGGTGCGCTCCTTCACTACAGCTAGATGGTTCCTCTGCGCCTGAGCCCAAGTCTTTTTATTCCCCGGATTAGGTTTCTTTAGATACTCCTTTTCTGCGGTCACCAGTGCGGCGGTCAGCC
Organism: Engystomops pustulosus; assembly: GCA_019512145.1. Taxonomy (NCBI): domain Eukaryota; kingdom Metazoa; phylum Chordata; class Amphibia; order Anura; family Leptodactylidae; genus Engystomops; species Engystomops pustulosus. The sequence continues at coordinate 13,994,942 of CM033650.1, read as the reverse complement.
TTTCCTCCTGCGCATTTAAAGACTTTCTATGGCCAGCTACACCTGACATGAATGCTCCCCGCACCGAGGACTTGTATGAGTCCCAGACTAGAAGGGGATCAGGATGGGTTGAGTGTACATCCCAGAACTCGCTGTGCGCTGCCCTAATAGTACTCTGGACCGCAGGGGACAGGAGCCAAGCCGGGTGCAGGCGCCATAAGTGGGAGTCGCTGGGGGGGCCTATAAGGAGACTGATGAGCAAGGCGGAGTGGTCTGACGCACTGCGCGGGCAATAGGATACCTGATCAACATGCTGCAACATATCAGGGGAGACAAAGGCCAGGTCAATCCGAGAGAAGCTCTTATGAACAGAGGAATAGAATGAGTATTCTCTCTCCTGAGGGTGCTTACAACGCCAAACATCGGCGAGGTCTAGAGAAGTGAGCCACTCATTCAGACGGACCGAGCCTGTGTCCAGACCACTTGTACGATCCAAGGAGGGATTAGGGACTGCATTGAAGTCACCAATGCAGAGTATCGGACTGGGAGGCATAGCAGCCAGCTTACCGGATATTAGGTGCAATACAGCTGGATCAAAGGGAGGAGGGACATAAATAGACGCTATAGTAAAAGTAAAGCCCCACAAGACACAATGTACGATCACAAAACGGCCAAAGTGATCCGGTGCTACCTGTATGACTTCTATGGGAAGCGCTTTGGATATGAGTATGGATACTCCCCTGGCGTAGACAGAGTAGGAGGAATGATAACCTCTAGCCACCCATGCCCGCTTCAGAGACAGGACTTTCTGACCCGTAAGGTGTGTCTCTTGGATACATACAATGTGAGGGGCCTGACGCTTAATGACATCTAACATCAGAGACCTCTTGAATTTGGAGTTGAGTCCCCTCACATTCCAACTCATTACCTTAAGTGAAGACATCTTAGCGGAAGGGAAAGGGGTGTGGGGAAGGAGACGTGAGCAACCAAGCATTCATCCTTTCATACCACAGAGACATAGACAGACAGACAACAGTGAGCATAACAAATATAACAGAACTGTACTAACAATCCCAAGAATACAAACCCCCTGTCTAACACCCTAACAGCAGTAGTGTAGACCTATACCCACTAACAGTCAAATAGTAGAACAGTGGTCCCTAACTCAAGACAAACCTACACCATTTGTCCCGGGACCTTCAACCCTTAATGTATATGTGATCAGGAGGTTATTAGGCAGCCATATTTTGCGAGAACCAAAGAGGAGATAGGGGAGGGGGGGGGGAAAGGAGGGAGACGTAGGGAGGTAGTGGTAACAGGAAAGGGGGGAGGGGAGGAGGGAGAGGGGAAAGTGCCATGTGTGGCGCACTGGTCGATATCACCAAAAAAGAGAACACAATCATTCACTGGGTACATTTTGTGAGGTACGCAGTATGTAAACAAATAGTAGATAACTGTAATAATGATCTGGGACCCCTAAATATCTATTCAAGACTAAGTCCAGCACTGTCATTGCATATCAGATAAAAGGATATGAGTCCAGTCACTCAGGAGGTGCAGGCCTCCCAGCAGGAGCCCGCGGGGCTGCATCAGCCCAGTGAAGTGCTTCGGTTGGGCAGGTGAAGAACCGAGTCTTCTGGCCGTCCACAATTCGGAGCTTGGAAGGGTACATCATGGAGTATTTATACCCCTTGTCACGGAGACGGGCACGGACCTCGGTGAATTGTGCTCGTTGTTTCCTGACCGATGCAGAGAAATCAGGGTAGAAGGACACTCTGCTGTTGGCATAGAGAATTTCTCCTTTGGTACGGACAGCCCTAAGGATAGAGTCTCTGTCCCTAAAGTGCAGCATTCGGGCCAAGAAGGGTCTTGTATTGCCCCCTGGGGGGCCAGGGCGGGATGGCACACGATGGGCCCTTTCCACTGTGAAGAACGGGGAGAAGGTATCTGCAGGCAGCATATTTTTGAGCCAATTTTCAAAAAAGGATACAGGGTCAGACCCTTCCACTTTTTCGGGGAGGCCAACCACTCTGACGTTGTTCCGCCGCAGGCGGTTTTCGAGGTCATCAGCTCTGTCGATGGATGCAGACATTTGGCGCTGGAGCTCTCTGATCTGTGTCGGCATAGGCCTCTGGACATCCTCCACCTCAGATATTCTGCGTTCAGTTTCGGTGATTCGCTCTTTAGCTTTGTGGACATCATGCCTTAGCAGAACAAAATCCTGTCGCAGCTCATCCACCTTGGTGACCAGTTTGGATTGGCACCCGTTTATGGCCGCCAGCACCTCTGCAAATTTGCGGTCCAGTTCAGTGGCCGCGTCAGGCGGATCAGCACCCTCTTCATAGCTTACAAGCTGCGGCGGGCTCTGGGAGCCTTCAAAGAGGGAGGGAGAGGAGTTTGGGGACCCCTGAGGAGAGCAGGGCTGTGTGCGGGAGAATCTCCCCAACTTTTTGGCAGCGTTTGACTGTATCTTTGCAAGAACGGCTTGTGATGTGGAGCATTCCTGCGCATCCAGGGGTTCCAGGGACTGAAATGGAGGATCTTCATGGACGGATTCATCATCCGATGGAGGCGCAGACACCCCGGACGCTGCTTTGTGCAATTTAGGTTACCCATGGCGCCTGGGCAGGGGGGGCCAGTGATAAACAATCGAGGAGCCTAGCGTCCAGTAATTAGCAGAAATAGAGTCAGGGCCCACGTGGGAAATTGCAGCGGCACTGCAAGGGTTAATATAAAACAAAACCCAGGAGCAGGGGATCACTGGGAGTATGGTGGGCTGCACAGCTTGGGGTCCCCAGGTGAGAGGAGGGCAGCAGGGGAATTACTTCCCTACCTTATTCCTGGCTGCAGTCCGGCAAGGGAGAGGTTAATCCTGCGTGCCTAGGCCTCAGGCAGCGCAGGGGAGTCCCGCAAGATGGCGCCTCCGGCAGGATACAGGGCTGGCTGGAGCGCTGCCGCGATCCTCAGAGTGGGTCAGCAGCACAGCGGGTCGGCGGCACAGCACGACGATCGGAGGGGGGGGGTTCCCTCCCCCGGTATTCAACACCGCTCTGGTGTGCAGCCGCGATGTCGGGCGGCTATGGTCCCGCCGCCGCGCGGGACACGTGGGAGGCCGCAGGAGCTGGAGTGCGGGAGGGGACCACACGGAGCCGGTGACCGCCGCGATACCGCCACCGAAGTGTGGGGGCAAGTACCCGCGGCACCGGGGAACAGGCTGGAGGGGGTACAGGTGGAGGATGGCTGCCTAAAGAGGGTGATAGGGTGCCAGGTCCCGGGAGCTCCGCGGTGCACGTCCTCCTAGGTCGGCATCAGGCCACGCCCCTGGAACTACATCAATAAGCCATTTATTATAAATGGACATTCCCTCTATCACTCTGAATTCCACAAGTTCTGATCTTGGGGTGTTCCTCAAAGAGGGTAGAGTTCACTGTCTTGGTAAATTTGTCCGGCATCATTATGACCCATTCTTCCCTAGCATAAAGCATTCCAGTACAAGAAGTGTGCACTTACCTTATGTAATAGTAAAGGTATGGTAAATTACAACATACAATTTAGGCGGGTTTGCTGTTTTATACTAGTAGATAAAGAAAAATCCTGATTCAGATGTAGGTTCAATTTTAATATTGTCTTCTCATGTCAGTCATGGGCAGTCGGAAAGTTGAGCACTGATATCTGGGTATGAAAATGTAGTAAAAACTGAAATAACGCTGAATCATCTTTAGTAACATTATCCTATTTCATTACAGTGTTTCTCCAGATCACTGGTAAGTATTTACACCCCTATGTAATGACATTATATAATGTGACATAGAACAGGAGAAGATTATGAAAAATATAATATTATGTTTTATTACTAGTTGTGCTCAGAGCCGGATTAAAATTGGTGGAGGTCTTCACTGAATGTACAAAACTACATAATACATCCTAGACCTATATACAGCCCCCAGTAATACATCCACATATATATACAGCCTCCACCTAGTAATATATCTATACAACCCCCCAGTTACGATTATATACAGTCTGCTGCCGCAGTAATACTACATATATATATAAATATATATATATATATATAGATAATATATATATATATATAAAGCCTCCCCATAAAACTATATCTATAGACAAATCCCCCAGTATTACATCTAGATACCATCACCCCCACAGTAATACATCTCTATATACAGCCTCCCCCTTGTAATATATCTATAGACAACTAATACATCTATATATACCCTCTTCCATCCACAGTTATATATCTATAGATAGCCCTTCCTGCAGTAATATATATCCCCCCCCCCCCCGGTTGTTTAGATCTATATACAGCCTCCTCCACCCATGTACATAATAATTATAGATAAATATTATCTATACACCCCCCCCCCCATATACTGAGATTTTGCCCAGTATATGTTCAGGTACAGTTCAGGTACAGCTCTCCACCCGTTTAGATAATCGGACAGTAGCCTGTATACTTGGTGTGGGCCTCTTTTGGCCCTGGCTGCTGTCCATTTTAGAAAGTGGAGATGACAGTGAGCAACTAGTAGTTTGTGTCTTTCTCTCTGTCAAAACAAATTGTTGATACATGCCCCTGATAATTTGTGTAGTCATTATAGATTTTTTTTTTGGGGGGGGGGATTAATTAGAGCTTGTATGTGAGAGTTATTGTGTACAAGCTCTGAAAAAGATGCAGTTCCCGATGTACAACCTGTTTCCCCCCTTACACCACCTCTACATTAAGTGGGCATGGAGGTGTGTGAAGGGGCGTGGCCAGGGGCTCAGTAGGTGGTGAGCATGGGGTAGGAATGTCTTGCACCAGCTCACAGCTGCCCACAGCGCCCCTGTGCACGCCACCTTTCACACCCCTTCTTACCTACTGGAGTGGAGGCGGTATAAGGGAAGAATTAGAACTTCCTGGTCATTCTCAAAATAAATTGGGGCTCAAGTCCTGATAAATCTTCCCCTGTGTCTTTACTTATGAAATGATGTCATCTGCATCAAATCTAATAAAGGGATTTTTTTTCTCTTTTCTCAGTTCCGACTACAACTACAACTACAGGTATGTGCCATCGTGTCATAAATGCTGCTACTTTACAGTATAGAAATCATAAACATACAGAAGATGGATAGATACAGGGGGTACGGGAAGCATTCAGATCCCTTTAAATGTTTTACTCTTTGTTTTATTGCAATTGGTAAGAAAAAAAAAGGGGCCACATGTATCCCTCGTTTTTTCTGTTGTTTTTGCGCCATTTTTGCAACTATATGCCAAACTAGCCGCGCAGCAAAAATAACCAGCTTTCCCTCATTTATCCTACCAATCCAGATGGTTTGCTGCGCCTAATGATATTCATCACTTGCGACTTTTCATTTAGGCGCAAAAACGGGCGCAATAACACTCCAGCCCGAAGGTGGCGTTAACCTTTGCAGAGCAGCTCATCCCCAGCAGCAAAGCTCAGCCAGACACTGCAGACACTAGTACAGATAATACAGACATTAGATACACTGCAGACACTAGTACAGATAATACAGACATTAGATACTCTGCAGACAGGAGCTGCAGACTCTATTTACAGTTCATCACCTTCTATTTACAAAACATTCTGCAGAATCCTCAGCTCAAAGCAAGAGAGAAGAGAACTTTGTAGAATGTTGCAGATACTACAGACAAGTGTCCCCCATGTAATTCTGCACAGTATCACCAGTGTATCTGAGGGGGATACTGTGCAGAATTACAGGGGTGCAGCAGGAGATCAGCACAGGGCGATCCCCTCCAGAAGTAGCCACTGCTGAGGAGGTCACTGGGTGCTGGGTGTCACACACGTGGGTGCTGCTGTGAGTGTTATCTTCATTCTGGGCTGTGGGAGAAGCAGAGAGGAGCTTGTAGCAGGATTACATGTAAGTGCCTGAATCTAACATTGCGCCTAAACTGCGCCAAAATTGCGCCTAAACTGTGTAAACTGATTAATAATAGGCAGGAAATTAACTTATCACGGATGGTTGTAGCTTGTGATAATTCTGGCGCAGCAGTGCGCCAGAATTTAGGCGCAACTACTACACTTAGGCGCACAAAAGTGACAAATGTGGCCCAAGGTCTTTTATTTTGCTCTTTAATGTGCCCTATGCCCCCTAGTAATGTGCACTCCCTCCCCAGTAATGTGCACTCCCCCCAATAATGTGCATTCCCCCACCCCAGTAATATGCACTATGCCCCACATCTTGACAGTAAGAGACTGAAATGTTGATATTTTTGCGCCCAGGGATAAGTATTCAGCCCCTGGTGATAAGTATTCGGCCCCTGGTGATAAGAATTCAGCCCCTGGTGATGAGTATTCAGCCCCGGTGATAAGTATTCAGCCCCTGGTGATAAGAATTCAGCCTCTGGTGATAAGTGTTCAGCCCCCGGGGATAAGTATTTGCTCCCTGGTGATAAGTATTCATCTCCTGGTGATAAGTATTCAGCTTCCGGTGATAAGTATTTAGCTTCCAGTGATAAGTATTTAGTCCCTGGTGATGAGTATTAGGTCCCTGGTAATGAGTATTAGGCTCCAGGTCATACTCAAAATAAATTGGGGCTCAAGTCCTGATAAATCTTCCCCTGTGTCTTTACTTATGAAATGATGTAATCTGCATCAAATCTAATAAAGGGATTTTTTTTTCTCTTTTCTCAGTTCCAACTACAACTACAACTACAGGTATGTGCCATCGTGTCATAAATGCTGGCACTTTACTGTATAGAAATCATAAACATACAGAAGATGGATAGATACAGGGGGTACGGGAAGTATTCGGACCCCTTTAAATTTTTCACTCTTTGTTTCATTGCAATTGGTAAGATAAGAACGGTCTTTTATTTTGCTTTTTAATGTGCCCTATTCTCCCCCAGTAATGTGCACTCCCCCCCCCCCCAGTGATGTGCACTCTGCCCCCCATCTTGACAGTAAGAGACTAAAATGTTGATATTTTTGCCCACGGGGGATAAGTATTCAGCCCCCGGGGATAAGTATTCAGCCCCTGGTGATAAGTATTCAGCCCCTGGTGATAAGTATTCAGCCCCCGGTGATAAGTATTCAGCCCCCGGTGATAAGTATTCAGCCCCTGGTGATAAGTATTCAGCCTCTGGTGATAAGTGTTCAGCCCCCGGGGATAAGTATTTGCTCCCTGGTGATAAGTATTCAGCCCCTGGTGATAAGTATTCAGCCCACGGTGATAAGTATTCAGCCCCTGGTGATCAGTATTCAGCCCACGGTGATAAGTATTCAGCCCCTGGTGATAAGTATTCAGCCCCTGGTGATAAGTATTCAGCCCCCGGTGATAAGTATTCAGCCCCCTGTGATAAGTATTCAGCCCCCGGTGATAACTATTCAGCCCCCGGTGATAAGTATTCAGCCCCCAGTAATAAGTATTCAGCTTCAGGTGATAAGTATTCAGCCCCCGGTGATAAGTATTCAGCCCAATATAGGCGTAATTTAGTTGCGATGTTAGATTGGGGCAGTTACATGTGATCCTGCTACAAGCTCCTCTCTGCTTCTCTCCCACACCCCAGCATGAGAATCACCCTCACAGCAGCACCCAGGTGTGTGACACCCTGCACCAGAGGTATACCTAGCCTTTTACTAATGCCTGAGGCGCACTTTAGAAAGATGCCCCCCCGTGACATATAGAGTGGGACACATTGTGAATTCTCTCACCAAATCATTACAACAGAGAAAATGCAGTGTAAATTATACATGGCAGCAGCAGCATTGCAGCATTTAATATTCCATGCTGTTTACCGGAAAAGTGGAAATAAATTTCATTTGCAGAACTGACAAAAAAAAAACGCAATTGCGACATTTTCTTGTGGTCTGTTTTACGGCTGTCACTGTGCAGTCTAAATTATATCTCCCCTTTAATCTTTAGGTCAATGAGATCAGGGAGATTCCAAATATTTTAACATATATGAAGGACTATTTCATACTTATGGAGCTTTTTAAAGTATCATTTTTTGCTGGATAAGACGATCAGTACCATTGCACCTCCTAAGTACATCCTGAGTTGGTCAGGTATAGTAGGGCTGAGTTGGTCAGGTGTAGCGGCACTGAGTTGGTCAGGTGTAGTAGAGCTGAGTTGGTCAGATGTAGCCAGGGGTCAACCAAGCATTTCTGCGGCCTGAGGTGAGCCATAGAAAGACACCCCCCCCCCCCCGCCATATATGTAATATATCAGATACAGCGTGCCGCTATTAGGTATAAAATAGATACAGCTTGCCGCCATGTAGTATGAAATGCACACAGCATACCGTCATGTAGTATAAAATGCATACAGTGTCCCGTCATGTAATATAAAATGCATACAGCATACCGCGATGTAGTATAAAATGCATACAGCGCACAGCCATGTAGTAAAAGATAGATACAGCGCACCACCATGTAGTATAAAATGCATAGAGTGTACCGCCAAGTAGTATAAAATGAATTCAGCGTACCGCCATGTAGTATAAAATCCACCTCACTTCTCTTCTGTCCTGCTTTGAGCTGAAGCTTTTGCAGATTGTTTTGTAAGTAGAAGCTTGTGAACTGTAAATAAAGGCTGCACATAGTGTCTGCAGTGTCTGTAGTGTCTGCTGAGCTCTGCTGCTGGGAATGAGCTGCTCTGCACAAGAGCTCAGTGGGGGACATTCATCACACACTGCTGCTTCTCAGTTTACGCCACCTTCAGGCTGGAGTGTTTTTGCGCCCGTTTTTGCTTCTGAATGAAAAGTCGCAAATGATGAGTATTATTAGGTGCCACAAAACATCTGGTTTGGTAGGATAAATGAGGGAAACATGGTTATTTTTTCTAGTTTAGTCGTAAAACTGGCACAAAAACAGTGCAAACACTATTAAAAGGCAGACAAACAACAGAAAAAACGAGTGATACATCTGGCCCTATGTGAGTTAATTATGACTGTCACAGCAAAGGGGCTGGATACTTATGACCATGTAATATTTCAGTTTTTCTTGATTAATCATTTAGCAAAAATATTTACATTGTTGTTTCTTCTGTCAAGATGGGGGCAGAGTGTATAATAATGAGCAAAGAAAGAAAACTTTTTTGATCTAACCAATTGGCTGCAATGAAACAAAGAGCGAAAGATTTAAACTAAAGGTTTTGTGAAAAGAACAGTTTTGAGGGAGGTGAAAAAGCAAAGCCATCTTCCTCTGCCAGGTTTAAGATCTTGTGTTTTGTGAGAGCTAGCTGGAGTATATTGATCAAGGCCGGCATTCGGACGGAAAATGGGTGCACTCTGTGCCACAACAAGGGGGTATCATGACCAATGGAAAAAAAATAGAGCAGATGTTTCAAGTGCTGATGCACTGTATATATATACAGTTTGCTCCTCCCCCACTAATACACCTATATACAGCCCCCTCCATATGGTGCAAATTGCCATTTATCTTTTCCTTCTGTTGGTGTTTTTGCGCCTTTTTGCTATGTAATAGCTTTTTTTTTGCATATTTTGCGCTTTTTTTGAATGCTACTCCTCAATTCACCTTGTGTCATTGTGCCCTATTTGTCATTACATTGCGCCTCTTTCCAGATGTTTGTGCCCGATTTATTATACTATTGCGCAATAACATGCCAGTCCTGACCCTGCTTAGGAAAGGCAATGGTAATTATAAGGCACCAAAAAATCCTGCATTTGACAAAGAGCCAAAACAACAAAGACTCGCAACAGGCGCAAAAGAGTGCAGAGAAGGGGGAAATAAGATAAATGACCGCCTATATGTTCAGGTCACGTTCTCCGCCCGGTTCAGATAATTGGACAGTCACCTGTACACTTGGTGGGGACCCCTGGGCGCATCATTCGGCCCTTGCTGTGCTCGGTGGCTGTACTGTACTCTTCCTCACTGCCCCTTTTTGTAAAGTGGAGACGGCATTGAGCAACTTGTAGTTTGTATCTTTCTCTCTGTCATAAACATTGTTGATTTTGTAGATTTGAGGGTGGGGGGTGGGATTTATCAGAGCTTGTACGTAAGAATTCTGGTGTACAAGCTCTGAAAAAGGCACAGTTCCCCCCTTCCACCAGCTCTACATTAAGTGGGCATGGAGGTGCGTGAAGGGGCGTGGCCAGGGGCTCAGTAGGTGGTGAGCATGGGGTAGGAATGTCTTGCACCAGCTCACACCTGCCCACAGCGCCCCTGTGCACGCCACCTTACACACCCCTTCTTACCTACTTGGAATGGAGGTGGTATAAGGGAAGAAATAGAACTTCCTGGTCATTCTCAAAAAAATTGGGGCTCAAGCTCAAATCTCCCCCTGTGTCTTTACTTGTGATATGATAGAATCTGCATCAAATCTAATAAAGTATCTTTATCTTTTTCTCTTTTTTTCAGCTTCAACTACAACTTCAACTACAGGTATTTGCCATCATGTGATAAATGCTGGGAGGGATGGAGGGATGGAGGAAGGCTGGGATGGTTGGATGGATGAATGGATGGATGAAGGGAGGGAGGGAGGGATGGAGGAAGGGAGGGAGGGATGGATGAATGGAGGGATGAAGGGAGGGAAGGAGGAAGGAATGGAGGGGTGGAGGAAGGGAGAGAGGGAGGGATAGATGGATGGATGGAGGGAGGGATAGATGGATGGAGGGAGGGAGGGAGGGAGGGAGGGAGGGAGGGAGGGAGGGAGGGAGGGAGGGAGGGATGGATGGATGGATGGATGGAGGGATGGATGGATGGAGGGATAGAGGATGGATGGAGGGATGAAGGGAGGGAGGGATGGATGGAGGGAGGGATGGAGGAATGGTGGGAGTGAGGGATGGAAGGATGGAGGAAGGGATGGAGGAAGGGATGGATGAATGGATGGAGGGAGGGGGGAGGGATGGATGGATGGAGGGAGGGAAGGATGGAAAGATGGATGGAGGGATGGAAGGGTGGAGGGGGAGATGGATGAATAGATGGAGGGATGGATGAATGGATTGAGGGATGGATATATATAGAACATATGAGGAGCTGGAATTACCGCGGCTGCTGGCACCAGACTTGCCCTCCAATGGATCCTGGCTAAAGGATTTAAATTGTACTCACCACAATTACAAGGCCTCGAAAGAGTCTTGTATTGTTATTTTTCGTCACTACTAAAGTATATGCCTGTTATATAGAACATATGGAACCATTGTTAGTTTTATACTATTCCTGTTCTCAAACATAATTAGTTGTGATGCTCTCAGTTATATAATTATCATGTCTAATGTATTTTTTTTTTTGCTTTCCAGCTACAACAGGTATGTATAAGATTATTCTAGCTAATACTCACTAACAAACAGGTATGTGACATTTTGTACCCCAGGCTATATCTAGTGCCCACTGCACAGTCTAGCACAATACACTCCATACCCAATTGGGTTTCAGGCAGCATAAGGGGCAGCATAAGGGGCAGCATAAGGGGCAGCATAAGGGGCAGCATAAAGGGCAAAAAAGTCATAATTCCTTGTCGATTGCCAAGTATTTTGACTTTATCAAGGCTTGTACACCAGTGCAAACCTAAATAAATTCCATCCCTGGAGAGCTGCCTGCTTTTCTACATTTAGATAGATAATAGATACAGAAATACAGAAGATAGAGGATAGATATGTTATGTGTTTTTGTCTATAGAATACAGGCTGCCATAAAAATATTCTGCACTTTGATATCAATAGCTGGACTATTGTAATAGGATACAGAGGGGCAGATTTACTTACCCGGCCCATTCGCGATCCAGCGACGCGTTCTCTGCGCTGGATTCGGGTCCGGCCGGGATTCATTATGGTAATTCCTCTGCCGTCCACCAGGTGGCGCTGCTGCGCTGAAAAGCATCGGAACGCTCTGGAGTTCACCGAGCCGGGCTAAGTGAAGGTAAGTGCAAGCTCCGTGACAGATTTTTTGTTTTAAATGCGGTGGTTTTTCCGAATCCGTTGGGTTTTTGTTCGGCCACGCCCCCCGATTTCCGTCGCGTGCATGCCAGCGCCGTTGCGCCACAATCCGATCGCGTGCGCCAAAATCCCGGGGCAATTCAGGGGAAATCGGCGCAAATCGGAAATATTCAGGTAACGCGTCGGGAAACCGCGAATCAGGCCCTTAGTAAATGACCCCCAGTATGTGATCTTTATGTGACTGGTTCCTTCCACATGTACAGTGATAGATGATACCACTGATCAGGGCCGAGGTCCAGAGCTTCTGGGGGGCCCACATAAAGTTGTACATAAGGAATCCATGGGGGTGAGGGGGCTTTATATAAAATAACCATGAGGGGGCTGTTTGACATGATAAACTAGGGAATATTTTAGGGAAATTGGAGACTTTTATACATTTTTAATGTTGCCACGTGAGTTCACTGCAAAGGGGCCCACTGAGGCTCTGTCACCTGGGGCCTTCTGAAACCTGGGCTGATCCTGCCACATTACATACAAGGGAAATTTATCACAGCTTGTATGTCTGAATTCCGACGCAGCCCTGGCGTAGAATTGAGCTGGATATACTGTGCGCCTGGAAATTGCTGCCGGTTATTAATCAGTATATTATTTATTTATAACACCTGAAAGATCCAGGGGTCATACTCATATGATACCTACCCCCCTAAGATACTTCCTTCTGCAATAGGAATCCCCAGACATAACCAACACACTATAGGGAACACTAATGTAGTACAGAAAATCTAACTAGAATTTTCAGATGTATTATAATTTTTGCTCTTTCTTCTCCAGCCACAAGTATGACTGAGGCAGAGGTGGCCATCTTGGTTTTGGTTGTTCTGATCCTGGTCTTTGTTCTCCTTCTGCTTATTGGGGTAAGACTCTGAGGAGATGCGCCATTCTTTTAAAACAACAGACAAGTTCTCCACTACCACTGTACAAAAAAGTAAATCAACTGTTTCAAGGCCTAGATCTGCAACAGGGAGCCAGGGGGTATCAAGATCACCATTCAAAAAAAGGTCATTCTTGATACATGCCTCCACTGTAGGTCAGAAGAATCTATCATGATTATCAACCTCTGTAGATTTCTAAAGCGTAAACCTTCACTTGAGATCATCTTTTACATTGTGTGTGTGTGTGTGGGGGGGGGGGATGTGGTGAACATTTTTCTAATATATCTTATTAACCACTTCTGCTTAGTTTGTAAAAAAAAATCAAGCTCCTCCCTCCCATAGAGATGTTTATTCCAGCCTGTACAGTGTGTGTCTATGCAGGCTGCATGAGCTCCCATCTAATCTCCCTGTGTTTGATTACACAGCTCTAAGAAGGGAGGATAAACCTCTTCACTTTCAGTTGATTTTTTAAAATACTGCTCATAGCATACTACAGCCAGGGAGAGAGTAGAAAGGGTTAACACTCACAGCTGTGTAACAAACAGGAGTGGAGAGAAACCCATCTTCAATCTGGTAGACAGATTTGCCAGAGCAACGTAGAAGGGAAATTATAACTAAGGGGCACATTGCTGCCTTTTCTCAATGACCACGCACATAATCCCCCCCCCCCCCCTCTAACCATAGTAATTATCAAAAGTCATCTGAAATGACGGTTACTCTTTAACTATAGATCTCGTTCCTAACAATTGTCTATTTTGTATTTTTTCAGCTGTGTCTTTTTGCCTTGAGGGGAAGCTCTTGAAATTCTTCCTAGTGTCTGCTCCACCCTTCTTATAGATGTAAGTCTATTTCGTAATCTGTGTACCCTCTATGCTTATAGATAGGGGGTTCACCCCCATAGTGGTGACCTCCTATTGTGACCAACATTATGGACCAGAACTGAAAAAAAAAACACTAAAAATATCAAGGGATAAATTTTTTTGGTCATAAAAAAAAAGTTCCAGTTCAGATGTCCATCAATTAGTAATAAATGTATCCACCAAAATATACGAAAACCATCTAAGTTTTTTTCTACCTGACAGATGAAATTATCCACATCACAGACGAATTTTCACAGAACTGTACAAGTTGTACAATGGACAATGCATCTTGGAAACCGTTGACTTCTGCATCAAGTATTGTGATATGTTTCGCTGAGAAATCCAAAAATTACCCCCATGTTAAAAAGTAGAAGATAAATCTGATGTATAATAATTATGAATAAATAATCAAATCTCAATTGTTTGCTTTTTACAATTAAATTACAAATACATAGGGATTCGTTTATCTTTATTTGTCTTCTTTTTCCACTATTGTTAACAAAAATGCAGCATTTCACAGATAAGACCAACCTGTCTCTATCCGTCCTGGTGTACACAATTTTGGTTGCCCCTGCACCTGACCCTGAATCTTTTGACTTTCGGGTCGGGTAGACATATTGTTCTTCTGTCTGCATTGCACTGCGCTCCTCTCTGCCTCCAGACCCCAACCTTTTATTCCATTCCAAGCTACATGCAGATAAGATCTTTATCCAGGGGAGGGGGAGGAGGCACAACAGGGCTGACAGTGTATGTTATGGCTGAGATAGCAGAGTGGAGAATGTCATGTGTAATTTCATGGACCTCATCATCTCTAATCTCTGATCTTTCTCATTTCTCATTCTATGTGTCAGATACTATCAGAATGTTCAGAAGCTAAATGAAAGTGTACATAAACCCTGTACCCTAATAATCTAAGGACATTGTCAGCACACAGCATCTCATGGCACTAGAGAGATCATGAAGTGTCTGCTTAGAGATTCCACACTCACACCCTGAAATTTTACACTGACCATCACTGAGTGATAGGAGCTAAAACAGCAATAAAACTGAGTAAAATTGTAAAGTAAGGGGTGAAAAATTATCTTTATTGAGGTCACTAGGGGATTATTTTTTGAGAATTTTCTTTCATGTGCAAACCCCTTTGAGGAAAACTTAGAAAATGCTACGTTTTTGAGACATTTTTAACATATGTCGCAATAAGCTGGCTTTGTGATTATTTCTGCACTTCTACAGTAATGTCCTGGCACTGAAGCCCTGATAAATTCACCCATTTTCAACTCTTTCTATCTTTTTTATAAGCTTCATCCCGTTGATGTTTGAATCAGTTGGAAGAAGTTACAATTTTTTTTCTCTTTTTCTCTGTTATTTTTCGTACTATTAAGCATGTTAGTTTTGGTAACCATATAGTGCCAAATTGAATATTTATTTAGGCATACGGGTGGTGCCTGGATGCTTGATCCAGCTCAGGACCACCCACTTGACACATGTTATTAGCACATATTATTTCAAGGATTTGGCATAGGAAACAATTGGCAGCAGAAAACAATATAGGTAAAAACGCTCTCATATACAATCTTTGTTGAGTCCAAATCCCTTCTAAGGCCAGGGTCGATTTTGCCTTTTTGATGCCTAAATGCTGCCCCCCTGCTCCCCCTCCCCCCAGCACCATACCTCTGATCTCCTGCGATATTCCACTGAATTTACACTCAAATTTAAAATAAAAAGTTACAGGTGACAATCTGCTCCATCAGGAAGAGGACATTACAACTTTTCCTGGACATGATTTACAACTGCTGAATTTGCTGCCAAATGTGTTCAGCTCTCCAAAGCCCATCTCCACACTGTGCTTCTAAAAATACCACAGTCCCTTACATCAAATACAAAACTTACAAAAAATAAAGCATCTGCAATGCCCGGGTTTAGGGTTGCCCCAATTGCATGCTGGGTCTGTCAGGCACAGTAAAGGTATCACCACATGTAGCTGCTCTCTGGAAAGGATGGTAAGGTGTGGTGCAGCCCAATGAGAAATAAGTCCAGAGGGTCAGGGTTTGCAGTTTCCTTCTTTATTGAAGAAATTCCTGTGCAAAGCAATGCAAGCAAATCACTAGTCTGGCTTCCCCAATCTCCTCCCCGGCAAAAGAAGGGTTGATGCTGAGGAAAGGCTTCAGCTAGCTGTAGCTCTCTTTCTCAGGAGGCTGATACCCTGGTCACAGGCTGGAGCCCAAGGTCTATAGCCAAAGCGTTCTCCCTTAGACCTACATTAAATCCCCATAATATTCTATGGCAGCAAGATTCTAAAGTGTAAACAACTTTCCAGAAAGCACCTGTCATTAGAGATGAGCGAGCACTAAAATGCTCGGGTACTCGTTATTCGAGACGAACTTTTCCCGATGCTCGAGTGCTCGTCTCGAATAATGAGCCCCATTGAAGTCAATGGGAGACTCGAGCATTTTTCAAGGGGACCAAGGCTCTGCACAGGGAAGCTTGGCCAAACACCTGGGAACCTCAGAATAGGATGGAAACACCACGGAAATGGACAGGAAACAGCAGGGGCAGCATACATGGATGCCTCTGAGGCTGCTTAATCACACCATTATGCCAAAATTATGGGCAACAGCATGGCCATGACAGAGTGACCGAATGAGGCTATGTAGCATCTAAAACATCCAATAATTGACCCTGACACTATAGGGGACGACATGCAGAGGCAGCGGCAGCAGTGGCAGGCTAGAGAGTCTCATTGCGACATACCCTAAATGGACTCAGGTTTCACCAAAGGAGGTGAAATGATTTCCTATGTGAACAAAAGGTTGACGGTATATTTAGTCGATAACACAGCATGGTGGCGACATAGTGACCAAGTTCCATAACGTATCTGGTGAAACACCCGAAACACAGCTCTTTTGATAAGGGGACGACATGTGGAGGCAGCCATGGAGACGGCTTCCATGATTAAGAGCGACAGTATGGGGCATTCATATTGCGCTGCTATGATTGCAACTTCAGGTCTCCAGCATGGCGGCGACAGATGGGCCGAGTTCCACTATGTATCTGGTGAAACACCTGAAGATTCTGCTCGTTTGACAAGGGGATGATGTGCTGCATATCCTCTCGTGCTCCAGCGCCTGGGGTATAGAGAGTTGAAATGAGACATTGGTGGACGCTGTGGAGGATCGTGGAGGCAAAATGGACAGGAAACAGCAGGGGCAGCATGCATGGATGCCTCTGAGGCTGCCTAATCTTGGGATGGAGCTGGCGGTCCACTGCCAGGCGAGCTTTCGCCTGTCCAAGCCCCTGTCTCTAGGCTACTCCCCAAACAGCACTTCTAAGAACCTTTTGTATAAGATCAAGTGTAGTAGCGTTCTTATAAGTTTGGGATATGGCGGGTGAGGGGAATGTAAACAGATGCGCAAGAAGCGCTGAAATAATATCGGTAAATGATAAAAGTTTGCCAGTATATTTTGTGGATTACACAGCAGGGGTCATTCCCTCAAGATGATAGACAAGGTGACATGTCTGAGGAAGGGGAGACACACTCATCACTCCACTGGGTCATTCCCTCAAGATGATGACATGCCTGATGAATGGGAAGACACTCTCATCACTACACTGTGGCACTACGTTACGGCGTGAACAAATCCACTTGATTTTGACACACATTGGGGCACATTTACTAAGCCCCTTCAAAAGTTTTCTGTCGGACTTTGCATGTCCTTTTTAGTGCAAAATGCCTACACAGGTATTTACGAAGTGTCCGCACCACATTTGTGTCACCCCTGACTGCTATGAGGCGTGGCTGCACTAGACACCATGCTACACAAATTTCTGCACCAAAGGGGGCATTCCAGTCCTCATTCGACCCTCATTCATGTGCCAGATTTATCAAGCAAAGTCCGACAGAACTGCGTTGCACGCCCCATGTTAAAGGTGCACCAAAATAAAGTACTGCACTCTGTCGGAGCAGTGCAGGGGGAGCCAAATTCATGAAGAACGTGCATCAGAAATCCTGAATCTGGCGCCCCCTGCATACTACACAGGTAACTGCACATAGTACAGACTGCACTGTTCTTAGTAAATGGACCCCTTTGTGCTGTCCTTCTTGGAATTATGGAGAGGGAGGTAGATAAATAACTTTTGCAATCAATCATGTCAAGATATTATCAAGCACATGAACAAGTAACAAGTGTTATAATAATCCGATAACGATTAGTAAGCACGGGCCGCGCTTCAAGTATTTTTAGTGTTCGCGTTCAAAACAATCGCCGTCTGTCTCACGCGTGAAACACAGCCTTAGCCTCAGGCCTCTCCACCTGGGTGGATGATTTCCATGTCTGATACTGCACAAGTTACCACGATACGTTGGAGAGCAGCGGAGGAGTAAAGAGGAGCCTCTAGATAGAATATACAGGTCCAGGCACACGATCAGAGGTGTAACTCCAAGGGGCTAGTTGACATGGCAGATTTTCAGAACAGATTTTAAACTTTGACTCCAATGGGCTTCATCCAGTCTCATATTTTGAGCATGACCCATAGATCCACCACTGGTAATATATATGCAAATAAGTTACAAGCAGACATGCATTTTATATGTTTAAATATTTTATTATATATATCTAACTACATATGTAAAGGCATCCCATATTATATATATATATTTATATCATTACATTAGATCAAAAACCAGAGCTTCGAGATCCAGAACGTATTCCAAGGTCAGCACTACACAGGTGGTGTTGTACTTCTTGATGTTGTCGAAAGGCGTCAATCTTATTTTCCAAAGGAGATTCCACCCTGACAGCTGTCACCACCGCCCCGACACATGCCGCTGCATAGAGGCTGGAAAACAATAAAAATGGGATATAAATAGTAGAAATATGGGATGCAGGGGGAGAATGAAGACCATGAAGAACTAGTACTAAATTTTAGGACTTATGTTATCGTGAATGCATGTCATATGATGTGAAACCACTAGTAAAATTGTAGACCTTACTACGTGTTAGCTATCCATGGAGGTCTTCTAATGGTTTTTGCAAACCAATGGTTGGAGGAGGCCAAGCAGGACCGCTCCTCCTCTCTTCAAAGGTCCTAAAGTGGTGGTAGGTTCTATTGAGAGCCAAAGATTACTGTTATGGAGACTACAGGCAGTCCTAGGGTTACGTACAGGATGGCTTCCATAGGTTTGTTCTTAAACTGAATTTGTATGTTAGTCGATACTGTATATTTTATAATTGTAGATCTAGACATTTTTTTTTTTGCCCCAGTGACAAGTGGAGTTGTTTTTTTGCCCCAGTGGAGTTTCAAAAATTTTTGCTGTAATAGGATCAAGGATTAACCATAAAGCTTCATTGCAGACATCTTTCAGCTGATCATTGCAATCTGAGACTATAGTAAAGCATTCAAAGAGCTTCACCAGAGGTCACAGGGGGCAGAGGGGTCCGTCTTTAACTTGGGTTTCCTTAAGAAGGGGACCACCTGTACTGTTATAGAGGTTCAACTAGAGCGAAAAGATTGTTTCTCTTGATGGACATTTTTACAATTGCTATGAGTCAATTTTGACTGCAATTTTCTAATATTGAATACTTACAGCAAGGCAGCATGCGAGGAGTAGTGCGGCCAGAAGGATCGCCAACATTACAATGACAGCGATAGCCCAATCAGGTGTTCCTGAAGAAGGGATACATGAGAGTTACAATCATTCATAAAGCAACGGCATACTTTGCACAATCATTACTGGTTATTGAGGGCTTGTAGATGTTTCTAAATGTGCTACAAGACATCAGCATGATGGTTGTAGTCCAGCCTGGAGAACATTTAATATTTCGAGGAGCCAGGCTGCACAGCTTTTATACATAAAGAAGATGTTGGAGAACATTTGACACATCCAGTAACTAGGAGGTAAACCGTTGATTTACAGAGAATCCAGGGTGAAGAACATGTGATGTATGGGTGATCCAAGCTGGAGAACATTTTTTAATAAAACATAGAGAATCCAAGATGGAAAACATTTTATGTATAGAGGATCCAGGCCAGAGAACATTCACTTATGGGAAATCCAGAGTAGAGAGCATCCAGTTTATAAAAGAGCCAGGCTGAAGAAGAGTTGATGCATGGAGGAACCAGGCTGGAGAATATCTGATGTAGGCAGGTCTGGCTGAAAATGCTTCAATGTAAAGAGTAACCATACAGCAGAACATTGATTTATGGTGAATCCAGGGTAAAGAGCATCTCATTTTTAAGAGGAGCTAGGCTGGAGTATATATGCAGGATCCAGGCTAGGAAATCCTCAACAAATAGAAGAGCCAGGTTGGAAAACCCTCAATGTATGGATGACCCAGGCTGGGGGGGCCCTCAACGTATAGATGAGCCAGGCTGGGGGGCCCTCAACATATAGATGAGCCAGGCTGAGAGACCCTCAACGTATAGATGAGCCAGGATGGAGAACTTTACAAAGTTCCATTTTTTGTTAGAGCCCCTATTTAATAACTTGATATGATATACACAGTATAGATACCTACCATTATAGGTGCAATTCTGTGCCTCTGTAAGAAAACAAAAAGCAGAAATTACAGACATGTTTGGAGAATGCTGTGTACAGACTATACATAAGGATATGGGAATCACTATGTGCATTGGTCAATATTTTTACAAAGGTTGTGCTTTCTATATGGCACACTAAGGTTTGCGATTGTCAATGGACACTTACAATGGAGAACTGGTATTATGCTACAGCTCCTATTCTGGTGTACTTGACCAATCCTGTTCTTACAGGATCATCCATACCTTATGGATACCTTATATTTCACTATATTTTCCAACAAAATTGGAAATGCAGGGCAGCTACAACTGATATGAACAGTTTACCAGAATCAGTAGTGGTTTTCAAAAGTCTAGACTTCAAGGTGACCCTAGAATCATGGGACCTCATTGAATTATTGGACCTATTTTGAATTTTTTTTAGGTATAACCCAAGATTACAATATCCTGTAACAAGACAGGCATTACTAAGGCATCACTGAATCCATAAGAATTGTGATGCACAATTACCATGGACCTGTTTTTCTAGAATCCAGAGGTCTCTACTTACACATCTCAAAAATAGGTCAAACGGCACAAAAGAGATCAAGGAAACATTTGAAACATTGAAGAAAATTGTGTTTCACCTATAAAAAATATTTTCAAAGAATAGTAATCTTAACATTGGTGGAGAACTTGCATTACATCTACGGCATCTAGTCATCACAGCAAACCCTAATATGATGGCTCCACTAAAGTAACTCAGATGTTGGAGAACACCATAAGCTTTGCCCTTCAGACTTGAACTGTTGAAGATTATAATGGGTCAAAAAAAGGGGCATAATATAGAAGATGAAACTTAGAAATAGGAGAACTTTTCCGTCTTCTATAAAGATTTAAGGTGATGTGAAGAATCTTTGTTCTGCACATCCTTTGGGTAAAATATTTGGTTACAGTTAATTCTACACATATAAGGTTCTTACCTGCCCCCTGTAGACTGACGATGGCACACAGAGCCAAAAATAAGAGTCCAGACTTTCCCATTGAACGTGCAGCTGCCATGTTGCTCCTCAGGTCCTTTGGTGAACAAGTAGTATATTCAAGATAATTCCCAATGTTCTGATGGCCTCTCTCCGGGAACATCCACTTTTTATAGTCATCAGCCAGTAATAACACACGGCCAATCACTGTGTACCCAACACATTCCCAAAAAGATGAGTGTAACAATTATTATAGAGTAATTGTAGAGTGCAAAGGCTGGTATTTTATATAAGATTTTATTGCTCGGGCATTGCCATTCTTAGTAGAGCAATCATTTTACGACGGAGGTCAAGGCAATTGTAACAGATTTTATGAGGTTTACACAGTTACCAGTACACAATCACAATCCTTGACATATCAACATGAAATATTTCTTAATAAATTATTTTTATTAATTTTATGTTATTGCAATAAGGTGGAATAGTTTTCTATGACACAGCAAGAGTCATGC
Source organism: Engystomops pustulosus (assembly GCA_019512145.1). Classification (NCBI taxonomy): domain Eukaryota; kingdom Metazoa; phylum Chordata; class Amphibia; order Anura; family Leptodactylidae; genus Engystomops; species Engystomops pustulosus. Next base: position 13,973,291 of record CM033650.1, on the reverse strand, counting down.
CAAAAAAAAAATTACAAAAATACAAGTGTTGCCTTTAAATTTCTAATGTAAGAGAAGTATCTTGAAATTTTGAAGGCTTCTCCTTTATCATATGGGATTTCGAATACTACTCAGCTCACATAGGACGGGGGGATCTTTAGCGCCCCTCTAACAGGATTTCAAGTTACTTGCTGATAGGTTTTCAATGTGGTATCCCGCATTGATCAGTTGTTCTCACCGGATTATACATAGGGCACGGCACCGAAAGCAGTTGGCTCCATGCTCTAGGTCAGTGGTGGCGAACCTATTGCACTGGTGCCAGAGGCGGCACTCGGAGCCCTCTCTGTGGGCACCCAGGCAATCACCCCAGAATGAAGTTCACCAGACAGTACTCAAAGAATCTTCCTACAATGATAGGCAAATTTGTCCTCCCCCTTTCAACTGTGTTAGTGTCCTTAGGAGAGTGAAGGATTGAAAGTTGTCAATGAACAAGAAGAAATAAATTACTGCTTAAACTGCTGTGCTGGCACTTTGTAATAAATACATGGCTTTTGGTTGAAGTTTGGGCACTCAGGCTCTAAAAGGTTAGCCATCACTGCTCTAGGTATTACCCGTGCCATAACTACACCATAGACGCCCATAGAAGTGAGTTGGAGCCACGGCTGCAGGTTAGTGATTCCCATCCACCACACAGAGAGTAGAGCCAACCGCTTCCGACTCCATGTTTGTGTTGGGTCAAGCAGCTGATCTAGCTGACTAGTTTGGAATAGACCATCATAATTCCTGAGCAACTGGTGTAAGCCATGATATAAATTGCATGCAACCCTAAAAGCCACCTCCTTGCTTATCGACGGTCACAATAAGCCAGCATACTTTTGCCGCAGATTCTCTTTCTACTCTCTTTCTCTAAGTTTCGAGCACATGACCTGCCACATCTATGTCCAACACACGTGCTTGACTTTGGTAAGTAAATATTGTCAAAAAGGGTAGAAAGGGCATCTCTTTTTACTTAGGGTACAATTGCCCACATTTATCAAAAACAGTGCAGTTTGTACTATGTGCAGTTTGCCTGTGTAGTGTGCACGGGGTAACAGATTTAGGATTTGTGTTGCCTGTTCTTCATGAATGCACTACTTTTTTTTGTGCACCTTTAACATAGAACATGCATCACACTTCTGTTAGACTTTGCAAGATAAATGTGGCGCACGGTCCGACTGCGCACCAGAACATCCCTTTTGGTGCAGAATTTTTTTGTGTCGGGTATAGTGCAAGATATTGCATATGTGTGCAAGCAGTTTTCACTAAAAAGAACGTGTAAAGTCTGACAGAACACTGGCCCATGGGCTTTAATAAATATGGACTAATAAGTATGGCCCATGGGTTCAGTTGACCCACTTCATCCAAAGACTGGCCTCCTAGGACAAAAGGCTCTTTCCAGGGCACTAACTATGTTGGCCCCTGGTCTGATTAGGCCAGTCATTGGATGAGGTGGGTGCCGAGACCCCTTAGAGCTTCCTTTCACATACCAGAAACCAGAAGTACTGAGGTAACGCAGGAACAAGGAGCTGGCACAAGGTAAGCATGTTGATCTTTTCCCGTCCCAGCCCTTGTCTCCTGAGGGTTTTCCGTAATCATCCCTTTTCTTGTCGTCACCTGATTTGTGATTTTATGGAAAATTAGAGAAGCTAATTGATACAAATGGAATCTTCTCAAACTTTACAGGTCTTTGGGAAGTAGGAAAAGTATTACTGGAAAGCTTATAATGTGCCCTAAACAACGTGGTTTCACGTGTGATAGACAAACTCCTGCAGGGGCCTTTTTAAGGTGTTTTTTGCTTTTTAAGGTATTTCATGGTAAACTGCCCCAATAATCTATTTTTAAAGGCGGATGTATAAAACCATAACCTCAATTATCCCAAGCCCATAAAGATGCAGCATGTGCCTCTCACACGTCTGTATACCTACCGTGTCTGTATTACTTTTTATAACATTCCTCATACACTCACCAGGAGCCTTTCCTCTGCATCACTTCACATTTTTCTGCCCCTGACTCATTTTACTCCCAAATACCACAGTGGGTAGAAGATTCTTATACACTCATGAAATTTGAGGAATACGTCATTACTGTAATGGTCGACCATCAAAGACAATGGAGGGCGGGTGGTAAGACCTAACATGCACCTAATGTATTGGGCCCAATATGGCCTGCATTTTCGCCACTCTCAACGCACCCCTTTTTTGTAAAGTGATGATGACAAAGCAAAGCCTCCATTTGACCAAAATGTTATATCTTTTATTCACTATGGCAACAGGGATTGATACAAGCCCACCACCACGTGAAAAAGGGCCTGCCCATATAAGACTGCCCTGGCCCTGTTATAGCCGCTACAAGTCACTTCCTACATATGGTACTAAAATCAAGCTTTATGGGGAATAGAGGATGCACCCCTTCTTCAGGGCCTTAGGGGGAATGGTCCTGAAATGTCTCCTGTGTATATCTGTATTGAGAGCAGGAACAGATATACAAAGATTTCATGGGTGAAGGTCCGTCTCAGCATAAAATTTGATGGGTGGTTTGGGTGACCATGAGTCCATTTGAATACGTAGGCCACCCAAACTGCCCATATCCTGTACTGGAAAGAGCTGATCCACATCAGCCCCATGCCAGTAGAGATGGGCACACAGCCTGGTCATAAGTCATGCCCATGCTGCGCCAGCAAAACAAGATATGATAATTTACTAATCCCAAATCGGAAATTTAGGCATCACATTAGTGTTACATAAATAACATATAAAAGCACAAAAAACAAACCACATATTATCAGTTATAAAGGTTTAGACAATAGATTATTTGGGCTTCTATGCTTGAAATCTGTCATACAAGCCTTTAAATAGGTACACAGCCAGGAATTCCACTTATTTCCCCCATTTCTCCACTTCCGTGGCAAGTGGAAGTGGAGGGGTGTGAAGGGGGGTGCGCTTGGAAGCTCATTGGTAGCACTGCCTATAGCGTGCACCCTTTCATGCGCAATTCTGTGCCAGGTCAGACCCTCTGGGAGATCTGGTGGTGCCCTCGGTGGGGAGACCATCATATGCTGGAGCACTTAGCACTAGCATATGATAAATGAGCCCCAATGTGTTCAGTTAATTGGGCTATTACATTATTAACCCTCATTACAAGTCTCTCCTTTACACGCCAATGATAATGCTAATGGAACAAAAGATTTGAGATATCGTTTACTGAAACTTCTATGCTAGGCCCTTCACTAATTGATACATCTTGATGAATGACACCCATTGATCTTTCTACTTATATATCGTCTTATATAGGGTGTTAAGATGGAGCTGAGTTTGTCACAAAATTTGACATCTCAGAATTATCCCAATTTAGAAATACGAGTAAGTGACAAACCCAGTTCTGCTGCCTAGTAGTCATTGTCCCAGTGGTTTCTGTTCTAAATTTGTGATTGTGTGAAGATCATGTCATGGTGACTGAAGTGTTAGAAAATCTGTGGGTGACTCACCCGTGTTGAGGTAAGTACTCAGTGGTTTTTATTGGTTTTCGTCATTTAGTAATTGTGGCGTGTGATGTTGAGCTTCACTAGTCATTACTGGGGTGACGTTGCTGTGTATTTGGATGTTTTGGCTACTGGTCTAAATTGTATCTGGGGTAGTGAGCTCATGAATACACAGGACCCATGAGGATAATGACAAGGTAGTGCACAAAGAAATTTCTGACAGATCCTCCTTTGTGTTAATTTTGGTGGTTCTGTATGTATTGTACATATTTTTATATATTAAACAGAACATACATGTCCATATGTGAGTGGATCCTGCCGACAACCTCCAGTATACAGACACCAGACACATATTTATCTGTCTTATTATTTCAGTTTAGTTTTCTTAAAAGTCAAATAGCAAAAATGTGTTTTTACAGTATTCAGCAGAAAAATAGTGATTACCAGTAGAGATGAGCTGACCCGATGGTAGGATTCAGTGTTTGGGTTCCACTACTTGACCCGGAAATATCCGGCAAGCTGATGCCCCTAGTAACTAGCCATGGCTATGATTGGCCAGGGGGAGTTGCATCCAATTGACAAATGACAGCCAATCTGACAAAGAGAAGCCCCTAGCAACAATCCAAAGCTATGATTGGCCAGGAGGAGTTTTGGAATGGATGTTTGGCCACCGATCCGGCAATATGTCTGGGTCAGACAACTGAATTTGAACGCTGAATCCGACTATCAGGTCCACTCATCTCTAATTTCCAGTATGCCTTTTATATTATAGAGAGACTTTTGATCAACCGTATGTAGCCAATTATACATTTGGGTAAAATTCCTGCAATATAGATAAATAATCACTGTGTAAAATATCATTGTTCACTGTTGTGCTTACATTATGGGGTGGTTTTTATCATACGCTGGCACTAGGTGGACCAGATTATGATGTTCCCAATGCCCCCAAGCGGCACCAAATATATCAGGAGGCTCCGGCCTCTCACTATATATTTGGCGGCGTGGGCCTGGCATATTTCTACATAATGTCCTGCCTGTTATAGAAATCCGCTATAGTCTGCACCTATACTTGGATTTGTGTTATAGAGTTTCTTGGATGAGACTATGTACTATCTCATATATATATATTCCTACTATATTAAACTTTCCACAATTCCAGATCTTTGAATCCCTCCATGGAATATTTCTAGGATATAGTTGTTACATATGTTGCAGGAGATTCTGTAGTTGAGATGACATGGTCAATCAATAGAAGAAGTATTCACGAGTGCTAAAAAACCACCTGTAATAAGAAGAAGAATGTAGAGAGTTGCTGAAGAAGACCCACGAGTCGAGGTGGAAACATGTTATTTCTCATTATAAAAAAATCTGAATGATGTGAAGATATGAATAATTAAAGAGGCTTTGCAGGATTCTTATTTTGATGGCCTACCGTCATTGGGCAGATTTGGTGGTTCTGTAGCCTTAAGCAAACTTATGACATTGGGGGCAATAATGCGCAGCTCCATACCGATTGGCAGAGTAGGGAGCCTATCATAATTCTTAAGTGTTTCAGTGTCCTATGGAGGGCAGTCTAAAGCACATAGAAAGGAAGCAGATGAGTGTCTCACTTTTTTACAATTGGTCAAAAAGAATTTGAGGCATCCCATCATTGTCTGAAAGCTTTTTTCCCCCACAATGTTATGGGTTGCATTCAGGGGCGCATTAAGGCTACCATGTGTTTTGGGCATTATGATTATTATAGCCTCTACAAGTCTGGAATCACTTCCTACATATGGTACTAGAAGCTTTTTGGGAAATGGAGGATGCGTCCCTTCTGCCGGCTTTCAATCTGTGGTTTCAGGACCTTTAGAGGTCCATAAAAGGCTCTGAAATAGCTCTTGTATACATGTGTATTGAGAGCAGGAACAGATGTATCAGTATTTTATGGGTGAAGGTTCTTCTGAGTATAAAATTTGGTGGGTGGTTTGGTTGGCCATGGGCCCCCTAGAAGGCTCTGGCCCCGGGCTACCATCCAAATGCCTATTTTATAATCCACGACTGGTTGCATTTTGGGCAAGTCTACCCCAACCTTTGATAGGAAAGGTCAGAATTGGGAATCCAAAGACCTTTGTTTATTCTAAATGGTTATGTTGAAGGAAAGTTTTTTTTTCTACTATATATTTTCCCCCTAACCTTAAAGAAAGTAACAGAAGAAAAATGTTTGCTTTATGGGATTTATTTATATGCCTTTACATACATGAACAATAATTTAGCTATATACACATCTCCAGCATTAACCTCTGGAATATAAGGGTACATGCGCTGAAAATGATCAAAAATTATAATTCTATAAATCTAAAAAAAACTAACATGGTGCAAATTCATAAAGAGACTGGACAATAATACAAATTCGGTAGATGAATTCAAGGATTCTGCGTTAGTGATGTTAATTTCCCATGCATCCACATCCGCCTCCGCAGTCGTTACCTCCTCTTTTGCACATTAGGGGCTAAAAGGAAACAGGAAAAAAATTACTTTTAACAACATTTTATTCAAAACTTTCAAATACAATAAAAAAACAGCTGAAATAGAAACTCACAAAAAGGAAATACAAAACGCATCTAATAAAATGCAAGCTTTAGGTTGATGGTTGTTGGGGGACGATTCATTATAACTAGTAATTTCTCACTTCAAATATTTTATACTCAAGAATTTATTCGAGTTTAGGAGTCCAGAGCTGATGATTGACAGCTAGTTTTGTAAGAATAAGGAGATAACTGATTCACTTAGTAGGACCACCCACTAATCTGAAATTTTCAAAATGGCTTCCTTAGTTAAATAGTAGGATAATTGTGTGGAGAGAGTATCCATGTGGAAGTAGGTATGCCTGAGAAGAGAGGTAATTGCCTGACAGATCATGAAAACTCCACAGTATATTGGTCACTAAGCTTTGGTCACTATGCTTGGCTCTGGAAAGCCCAGATGATGACTTGACGGGTCAACCTTGGATCGTTTTTCCACAGAAGTACTTTACAGTTGCTGGGACCCAAAGTACCAGGCCTTCAAATTATAATATATTATGAATAGCAGTGATCACTTTATATGAGGAAAGAGAAACCCTACGGGCCACCTAGGATTTCTAGGTATTAGGTTCAACTGTACCTTCTAGACATAGAGTGATTTTTAGTGATATAGAATAGATGGAGAACAATCCATATCTGAATGTGGCTTTTATGAATATTTTGTATCTACAGTATGTCAATTTGCTTACCACAATGCCACAACTGCACAACATGGCAAGCAAAAGCAGGGCCACCATCACAATGATTGCAATAGCCCAATCTGGTACATCTAAAATAAGAAGAAATAACAGTTGATATAAAGTATGGACTATCAGACGACATACTATATCATAAACAACTATTACATATACACAAGTGTTATTGATGAACAAATAGTACCTGATAAGCTCTTGAGCCCCCTCTACTGGTGAGCACAATTAGCCAAAATGTTCTAATTTCCTCTATGTGTAGGGCAGTGGTGGTGAACCTATGGCACTAGTGCCAGAGACAGCACTCTGAGCCCTTTCTGTGGGCACCTTGGCCATCACCCCATAATGAAGTTCACCAGACAGAACTCAAAGAATCTGCCTGCAGAACCTTCCTACAATGATAGATGAATTTGCCCTCCTCCTTTCAACTGGGTTGGTGTCCTTGGAAGGCTGAAGGATTGAAAGTTGTCAATGAACAAGGAGAAATACATTACTGCTTAAATTGCTGTGCTGTCACTTTGCAATAAATAAGTGGCTTTTGGTTGAAGTTTGGGCACTCAGGCTCTAAAAGGTTTGCCATCACTGGTCTAGGGGATTTGGAATATGTGAGTGATCTTTGACCCCCATACAACTTCCTACACATTTCTTACAGAAAAACTGAAACACAGAATCTTCTTGACTATGAATGTTTTTGTATTTATTTATATTCTTCCTCGAATTTTGTTATACTTTAATATGAATTGTTATTTAGCTTGTTAATATACTTACGGTGATTATTATAAGTACAGTTTTGAGCATCTGTCCAAAAAAAAAAAAAGAAAGAAATACAATTTAAATATTTCTCTAATTAAAATTTTATGTAAAAAATGCATTGATGAAGCACTTTGTGAATCACATAAATGATTATTTTCAGAATTTTTAATATTTTAAAATCTGAATGACAGAAATGTATTGTATTTGTATTACAAAAAGGTCCATTATGCTCCAATTAACTGCAAAATTTATTTCACACATTTAAAAACTTATGTTACTGAAAATATCCATAAACTATGTAAAGAAGATTTTCATCTTATGTTTATTTTCCCTCAATAAATCAATATTTTTTTAATTACTCACTTACTAATTATTTAACTTTTCTGTTGAATTAAAATTTTTCCAATGAAATTTTTTTTTTGTACAACAATGTACAAAATGTAATGGTGACTTATTAGTCTTTAGTTACCCACTTCTATGAACCTATAAAGTACAAACCAGAATTTAAATTTTAATCAAAGCTTTACATAGTCCATCGAAAGAATTAAAAAAAATTTAAAAAATGTTCTTATTGAAAAGTAGGTTTTAAAATGTTAAATTAAAAAACTAAAAAATCTATGTCTAAGACAATAGCCAGGTAAATTTAAAAAAATGTGAATAAGCTGAAGCCTGAAGATGTAACCTAAAGTAATTCCAAGTTACTGGAAGAGCCACCCCACCCCATAGAAAACATACCTGCACTGTGTAGACTCAGGATTGCAAAAACGGCAAGAGACCAAAGTGCGGTCTTAGTTATGGACTTTTGAGCTGCCATGTTGGTTCCAATGACAAGTTGAAGGACTTCTTAGCACCGGAGGTTACCGTGAGGATTCTGATGCTTACCGTCTTGGATCTCCTGTTTTATATAGTCTATCTGGACCCAACCATGACGCAGTACATTACAAGACATTCTCAAATGTATGAGTGACAGATAAAGATAGAATAATTATATAGCTCAGACAACTGGCATCTTTTCATTGAGTTTTTATTACCAGGAACATGAACTACAATATGCATCTTTCCAGTGTACTTCAAATATAGGTCAACAATTCACTTTATTGTTCAACGTGTTCTACTAATTGTGGAGTGAGACATGTGCACAAAGCATTAAAAAAAATTCTGTGTTGTTTATTTAAGCATTCCTACATATCTTGTATGTTGGATCCTGACTTTGTGTGTAATTAATTGGTGAAGAAGTTGACCCTTCTTAACCTAAAAAAGAAGAAGACTTAGTTTCCCCACAGAATACCGTTGCTAAGGATAATCCAACATGGACATCTCATTGTAGACCAAATTAATGAAGCTAGAGCAGCACACGTGATCCATAATCCATCCATTCATAGATTTCTACCTATTAATGTTGAGATAACCAGGAATGTCGGGATATACATTTACCGTATATACTCGAGTATAAGCTGACCCGAGTATAAGCCGAGACCCCTAATTTTACCACCAAAAACTGGGAAAAACTACTGACTCAAGTATAAGCCGAGGGTGGGAAATGCATTGGTCAAACCCCCCCAGTAGTATACAGCCTGCCAGCCCCCAGTAGTATACAGCCTGCCAGCCCCCAGTAGTATACAGCAGCCCCCTAGTAGTATACAGCAAGCCCCTAGTAGTATACAGCAAGCCCCTAGTAGCATACAGCAAGCCCCTAGTAGTATACAGCAAGCCCCTAGTAGCATACAGCAAGCCCCTAGTAGTATACAGCAAGCCCCTAGTAGTATACAGCAGCCCCCTAGTAGTATACAGCAAGCCCCTAGTAGTATACAGCAGCCCCCTAGTAGTATACAGCAGCCCCTAGTAGTATACAGCAAGCCCCTAGTAGCATACAGCAAGCCCTTAGTAGTATACAGCAAGTCCCTAGTAGTATACAGCAAGCCCCTAGTAGTATACAGCAAGCCCCTAATAGTATACAGCAAGCCCCTAGTAGTATACAGCCAGCCTGCCCCCACGGCCCTTAAAAAAATAAACTTATATACTCACCCTCCGATGTCAGCACGGCTCCCCGATGTCGGCGCGACTTACCTATGTTCCCGATGTCAGCGCGTCCCGTCTTCTTTCTTCTTCGTGGCTCCTCTTCTCTCTTCCGGCATGGACGCGGCCATCTCTTCTTCCAGAATGCGCATACTATGACCCGACAGAAATCGGGGGCGTGGCCTTTGGACAAACCGACGGATTCGGAAAAAACACGGAATTTAAAAAAGAATTTGTGTCGCAAGATCAGCACTTACATGCACCGGGAAGAAGAAGGTGAACTCCAGCAGCGACACCTGGTGAATTTCGGGCACACAGACCTTAGGGAATCCCGGCAGAGCCGAATCAGCGTTGGAGAACGCGCCATTGTATCGCGACTGGACCGGGTAAGTAAATGAGCCGCATTGTCCGGAGACAGCACCTTCCCATCCCCATCAATGGTGGTCATTTCCTTGACATCATCATGATATCAGAGTTTATATAACTACACTCTCTGGTTCTGATCATGTAATAAATAGTTTGATGGTTTTATTTGACACTATATGGTGCATGTATAGTGTTATTATACTATGATATGCAATTTTTTTTCTTCTTTCCATAGAATTAAGACCAACCAAACATTTTGATCATGGTCCTCACAGACCTAGCATTGGTAGATCAAATTTGAATTCCATTTGAGTAGAAAAGTAAGGATTGTGGAAGAAGATTTGATTCATTTCTAGTTTGTTTGATGTTAGTTCTATGGAGGGAGCAAGGTAGGTGGTTAATAGACACCAATGACAAATACTAAGCATCCAGTTCCAGTGGAAGGCAAGATGGTGAGTCAACTGTCTTGATGTCCCTATAAACATAGGATTGTTGGATGACTTATGGAATAAATTTGGCCACATCTTCACTGATTCCGAACATCTTGCACCTAATTTTCTAGGAATGTTTCAGTGTCGATATATCTAATACCAAATAAACCAAATATGTCCTCGTTTTACTGTAATTCTTATACCAAAAAAATGTACATAATTCTTTTTTTTTTTACCAAAAACATTTTGATGGCATCCAGGCAATGACACAGTACGTATTACAAATCTCAATACAATGCATCTCTCAGCATAAGCACATTGGTGAAGAAAGATGGCAAAATATCCCCCCCACACACACATGAATTTAAAAATATAAGAATTACTGTAGCTAAGGTTGGTCGATGGCTTTTCTAAAAGGACAACCAGCTAAACTTATGGCTATGAACTCACTAAACTGGGGTGTTCAAAGTGAGGGCCCCTTTAATTTTGTAAGAGAACCGCCATTTAAGGCGCATTATATGGATCACCAAAATACATTGTATCGACAACAATCATGGCAAAATTTAACAAAGGTTGTGCAAAGGGAGTATGGCTACATATATTGGGATTGATACCTCAAGATAATAAATAGTTCTTTAAAGCATTCATAGGAGCAATACTGGCATCTACACACTGGTCAAATGTACAAATATGACCTACAACACATGATCTATTATTATATATGGATGTCATATGGATGTCCCTCCCACCGACCACAAAAGATATCTTTGATAACAAAAACGACCAGATCTGTTATTGAAGTATTGGCCTTCCAGCACATTATTATGATTATTGGGCAATAATTTTAGTATTAATTTCTTGGTTGACTTTATTTAGAAGTCATTGGTTTGGTAGCAATTTCTGGCGCAGAGCCAGGAATTGGGACCTCTCCGCCCTCTGCGCCGGTTGAACAAGAAGTGGTAGCGGAGCGTAGTAGGAAGTGATCCGGCGGGTGGTAGGGAAGGGGAAATATTCATATGCTGGCACACGTAATGCCAGTACATGATAAATGTGCCTCCAAGTTTCTATAAAAATATGTTATATATTTAATGCTGTGATTGCATTAGGCAGTACTGGGGTATAAGCTGACCAGAGTTTAAGCTGAGGCCCCTACTTTAACCACAAGAAGCTTAAAAAACATATCGACTCTAGTATAAGCTACCATTTAAGCTGCAGGTGCTACAATTTAATAAAATTCCCAGCAGAGCCCCCTCTTCTATAAAATTCCCAGCAGAGCCCCCCTCAGTAATTCCCAGTGCAACTCCCCCCACCCGCATTAATAAAATGCCCAGCAAAGCCCCCCTCGCTAATAGAATGCCCAGCACAGCCCCCCTTAAAAATAAAATGCCCTACACAGCCCCCTCAGTAAAAAGATGCCCATCACAGTCCCCACTGTGGGAAAAAGAAAAAATAACTACCCCATGATGGCTCAAAGTTCCTGCATTGCTCCAATAGTTCCGTTTTTTGGGCAACCCAGTTCATCCATGAGTTTCCTTCTCTGATCATAGTACATCTCTAATAATTACCATGAGACATCACCTTCTGTGTTGTCTCTGGTTCCAAAGAGGCCACTCACTGGATGAAGCGGGTCTTGTGATACTCTAAAACTTCTGATACAAATGGATGTGTTCTGTTTTTTTCCCCATCCCGACCCGAGACCCCTGGGGGTTTCCATATTCAAGAAAAAAAACTCTTTAAGTTAATTCCTAGCCTTGTTCACCTACAATGATTGTAAATTGTACAGTGTGTACAGACATTTGAGATTTTCATACAACTCAGACAGATGTCAATAGTAAAATGCATATTTTTATTGTATTTTATATAAATTTACAACATCCATGGCCTTCACCATAAAATCAATGGTACACATGCCAGGAGTGATATTTTACCTATAATAGAAAAGAGAACAAAGTAATAAAGAGCGATGGTTAGGGGGGAGTCCATATGGAGTCAAAAACTCAAGAGAGTTTGGATTTGCTGGTGTTTGAGGTAGAAGATGATGGATCATACAAGACAAAGAAGGATGTGGAGGTCCAACAGCTACTTATCCAGAATATTTGTCCAGACTCAGGATTCAGGGGACCAGCATAAGAAGAAGACTTCCATCTAAAAGGACCAGGATGAAATAACAGAGAAGGCTTGCGAGATCTCCTTTTCCTGTTACTTTCCAAGTGAAAATCCACAATGGCTGTCTCCTCCGTGGCTCTTGCACATTAAGGGCTGAAACAGATACATTTACATTATGAGAACATATAGACCATGCTCCACCAGTCATCATTTGTCATGGACCTCAGCACTTAATTGATATAAGAGGTCAAATTAAAGATTATTTTAATGGCAAATAGGTTGTCCTCTGTGGACAATTTAAAAAAGTCAGATAGATGCATCCGTATTAAGCGGAGAACGAACTGTCCTTCTACAGCAACTACAAGTGATCAACTGTAATTTGTAAGAGAACCTGCTCAATTTTCCTACAGCTCCCCTACAGGAGAACTTTAGTACTACACAGAAACCAATTTACTTTCCACATTTTATGTTGGGTCCTCCAAAGCAGAATATATGGATTGAACTTTGATTCAAGGTTGTTTAATTGGGTTCTTCTAGCAAACCCTCAACACTGTAACTCCACCTACTAATGGCTAAAAATAGATTTTAATTATTAAAAATACTTATTAACTACAACTCTTTAGATGTGACAAACTCTGTTCTAGCAATTTGTAGATTGTGTTAACTCCTCCAGCCGACAAGATGAATAATACCTCAAGGTCCTTTGATCTTTTGTGTGTGCCTCAGTTAATCCCTATAATTTTCTTGTCAAAACCTTGTCTCCCGGATAGAACTAAGGAGCAGCTACGTATGAAGAGCGAAAGACTCACCACACAGCACAAGCTGGCAAGCATGGAAGCCAGGATCAGAGATGTCAAGACGAGGAGGGCCACACCCCAGCCAGGCACACCTGTAGAGAGAGGAGCATGCGTCAGCCCAAGGGGACGGAGCAAGACTATATGCCTTGTATTTCTTAAATAATAGACATTTCTGTATGCAAATACATCATTAGAGCCCACTTCTTCCCCTCAGTTCAAAGAGGCCTTGCTTGTATAGATAGGTGGAATCCTTGCTTTATATGAAAATGTTGTGAAACCCTTGTATGATATGAAAAGGTTGTGGAGGTATTGCTTGGACTGAAGAGAGGTGGTACCCTTTATTGATCTAACGAGGTGGTAGACCGTTGCTTGAACTGAAATGAGGTGGAACCTTTGCTTGATCTTAAAAAGATGATGGAGCCCTTGATTGATCTGGAATAGTCCAAAAGGTTTCGCTTGCACAGGAAGGAGGTAGAACCCTTGCTTGATATGAAAAGGTTGTGGAGGCATTGCTTGGATTGAAAAGCGGTGGATTCCATGCTTGATCTAAAAAGGTGGAAGACCCTTGCTTGATATGAAAACATTGTGGATAAATTGCTTGATATGAAAAAGTTATAGAGCCATTGCTTGGACTGAAAAGAGGCTGAACCCCTGCTGGATATGAAACGGTGAAAGAGCCCACTTAAAGGAAGTAGAACTCTTGCTTGTTCTGAAAAGGTGACAGAGCTCTGGCAGACAAACGACAGGAGGTGGACACTTATTATCTCTTGGGGTCTATATGATAGCATTCAGTCATAAAATACACCCAATAAGGTGTCCCTTATATGGCACCTTTGAGTGATAGACAGTAATGGTCTCCATAGAATTTATTAAAATTTGCATACAATTTCATCATGAAATTCCACAGAAAAAAGTAGTAGCATCAACATCGTCAAACAGTTTGCACCAGTAGTGGGCTGGCCATTTCAGTTTTTACTGTATGGTCATTTCATACTCACCAGTGGCAGTAGAGTTTGTCTGGGCCTCTGCGGAGACAAAAAAGTATACACATGTCAGAAGATAACTTGTAGATGGAACTTCCCTTTAAGTCCATTGTTATTAAAGAGGTTATTCAATAAAGAGGTCAATTTACTAGGTGAATCTTTACAGACTTAGAAGGACCAACTTGAAAATAGGACTATTGGGCCATAAAAGCAGGTCATTCCATGAAATGGACAGTTTTAAACAAACCCTTCTCATCTGTCTGGTCTAAAATCTTGTTGTTGGAGCCTCTAGTGATCAATTAGTAGCATAAACAGAACCACAATGCTTGTATAATACATGTGACCTTCAACCAGTCTAAATAGACATCTGTATCTATCCATCATTCTTTATAGGGTCTATGGTCCTTCAGAATGTCTAATAGGCTGTTGAGTTTTCTATCTAGATGTAGTATCTAGAGTTTTCTATGGCTCAGTAGAAGAACATGGCTGCCTATGGTTGTTTCTTCAACATCTAAGTCATGGATGCATCAATGGAAAGGTGAAGCTTAAAGAAGTCAAACAAATAGCAAGATATTCTACAGAATACAAGACCACTACAAGACCAGTGTGGAATCCATGGATACATTATACAGATCAGTAACAGGGGTAAGATAAATCCTCACCTGCTCCTCGTAGACTAAGGATCATACAGGCAGCCAGCACATAGAGACCGGCTTTGCACAGGACACGTTCGGCTGCCATCTTGTTGGGTTGGGTGGTTGAGCTGGAGCTGTTATTTCTATAAGTATTGACTGTGATGTGATGCCCTTCTTCAGTGAACCTGGTCCTTATATACGGCAGGATGACGGGACAGTCACTACAATAAGTGGAAGAGGAGACACCCAGGTCTGCATGACCATTATGTTAGCATTCTGGAGAGGATGAGTGGAGGGATTTGCAGGATTAGAGCTAATCATACTGGAGTGTGACTGGTTTTAATGGTTTAGGACTGATGTGTGATTCTCTATATTGTATATTTTGCTTATATTTATACAGTCAGGACCATAGATGTATGAGATGTCCTTCATTTATAGAATTTTATTATGGTTTACTATAATAAAATAGAGAACTGAATGACACCTTAAGACCAGGGCTAAATATTCCATACCTATTCCAAAAATTCAAGAAATACATGGAAAGTTACAAATATTTGAAGAAATGTAAAAAAGTAATTCCAACCCATAAAGATACAGGACAACCTGGTACCTGCACATAGGTTTGTGTGGAAATTAATCATTTTTTTGCTATTGGGTGGCTTTTGCCAGTTGTAAGATTTAGGTTTTGCTCAATGGCATCATTCTATATATTCTATGATACCTTGTACCCTCAAAACAGAAGATATTTATATATAGGGAATGTCAAAAGTCCCAGGTCCCCCTTTTATTTCAGAAAAGGAGAGGGACATATCTGATCCTCTAGCACGTAAGAGGTGAGTGGCCTATCTGTAAGGTTATATCCAGATCAAGGCCACCATCTTTATTGTTGCCATAATGGATCAAGAGAAAGTTTTCGAATGAGAAGATGGTCATCTAGCCGATCAAAAAGACCAGAATTGTCTAAGAAATTGATTGCAGCAATCAGATCTGTAATATACATTGTGGTTATTGACACTGAGATTCTCCGTAGATTCTCAAATGGGTTCATAATGGTTGGATCCAGTGCCTTTCGATCTTTGTCAAGAATTAGGAACATGACATCACATGGATGTTACAGCTTTATCTGATGGCATCTTTTGAACTACAAGAGTTATTTCAGATCTGATTGTAACAATCCATTTCTGGTCCTCTTTGATATATTACATAATGTCAGGACGATGACGTAAGCCGACACCTGGGACCAGAGTTTAAGTGGTACCTGGTTTTCACCAGAGCCCGTCACAAAGCGGGTTGGACTTGCTGTGGCTTGGCACCACCAGGTCGTTCCTTGGGCGTGACTCTGTCCGCGGTGGCAGCCAAGGCGTAGTGCAGAATCGTCAGGCAAACTCTTGGTCTGGGACAGGCAAGAGGTTGAGACAGGCAGCACAGGATCAGAGTTGGGAACGTAGCAGTAGGTCAGGACAGGCAGCACGGAATCGGAGTCAGGAATGGAATCGAGGTCACAACAGGAAATCGGCATAATCGCAAGCGGCTTGGAACAAAGCTTTCACATGGAAGCACAAAAATCCAGCAGGGGATACAGGAAGAGGCAGGGATTTATCTTGGCAGGCGGCTCCAGCGGCACGCGCGTTCCTATCTCCTAGCGCCAGCTCTTTAAGATTTACAGCAGGGAGCGAGGAGGCAGCCGCTGGAGCCGGGGGAAGTCAGTTAACAGGCAGGCTCCGGTGGCACAGTAAGACACGCAGGTGCGCCGGGATATGAGTCCCAGGGGCACCTGTGGCCATGACACAAAACCACTTTAACATTGAAAAGAATTGCCCTTTATCCATTACAGCCGTCGCCATGTTCTATATAACGTCAATTAAATATTTTGTTATTATTTTCCTAAAGCTTCTATGGGCAGCATGCGGGTCCATGGTCCATGGACAGCAACAAGGGCTGAGTAGTCTAATAGTTTAGTGTTACTCTTACGATCTGAGACCAACCCACCAAATGTAACTTTGTTCATAGTAGTTGATGGTTAAAAATTACAGGAAACCATTAAAAAGTTGGCTTAGGGGGGCTGTAAAAAAATACTTATACTTACCATCTCTCCCGTTGTCCCGTGCCGCCACTTACTTGTGTTGTGCTCTCTGTTCAGACAACTTCCACCCACCTCGCATGCCCACCTGTCCCACAAGTGTCAATGTAAATTGGGTGCGGCGGCAGGGGATGGGTGGGTTTGCCATACAGGTGGAAGTTATTGAAGCGGAGCTCCATGCCAGGCAGGCAGAGTTAGCTGTAAACAAACAGAAGTGCGGCACCGACGGAAGACCAAGCTGCACAATGGGCGTGCCGGTGAAGGTAAGTGTAAGTTTATATTTTTTTACAGCCAGTCCCTTTAATTATCAATTTGATTAACTGGGACACAGAAATGTTGGCAAAGCAAAAATAGCCTTAAACTTTTTGTTGCTGTTGTTACAGTAAGTATTTTTACCTCCATTTTTTATTTTTATTACCGCTTTGACTTTTTTATCGTATCGATATCAGTAACACAAGAAAACACAAGAACAATATTTAATAATCACAATGAAAAGGAAATATTGGCACAGCAAGGTTTCCTACAATATTTTACTTGTATTAATTTGATCTTTGGTAATAATAAAGGGCACCCACACTGAAAAATGGACCCAACCCCGAATTTCATTAGTACGTCTGGCTTGAGTTTGTCCCAACCAACCCCTCCCCCCACCCTGCAATTATCAATTTAAATGACGCTGGTGACATTATCAGTGGCATTGAAATAGTTAACACTCGCAAATTGGTGCAATTACCATAGATACTTAAAATGCGGTTTGCCCAGACCTGAGTTTTAACGGGTCATCACACGACTAGTTATAAATAATAATAATAGGACAAATGCATGATAGTAAAAATTAGGAAAATTCACATTTAATTTTATACTTTTCTTTTTATTGTATTGTTATTAGTACAGGCAGTCCCCGGGTTACATACAAGATAGGGTCTGTAGATTTGTTCTTAAGTTGAGTTTGTTTGTAAGTCGAAACTGTATATTTTATCATTGTAATCCCAGCCAGAACTTCTTTGGTCTCTGTGACAATTGGATTTTAAAAATGTTGGGTTTTCATAAGAATCAGGATTAACAGTAAAGCTTCATTACAGACACCTGTGATAACTGTAATAGCTGATTATTGTAGCCTAAGGCTAAAGTACAGTAAATTACCAATATCCAGAGGTCCATTTGTAACTAGGGGTCGAGTGTTCTTAAGTAGGGGACCGCCTGTATTAATAATGATGATGATCCTGGTATCGATAAGCAGAGGTTTCGGCTGTTTAGTACAGATATGTTGTTTGCAGTCAGGATGATGATGATGATGGGTGACGTGTCATGTGTCACTGTCATCACACGTCGCCTCCTTTTTTGAAGATGTTATAAATAAACATAAAAACATTTCTTAGATCATCACATAAGTCACCACCTGCTCTGACTATAACCTCACATATCATCATTTACTTATTATTCTATATTTTCTGCTGTTTTGCTGAGTAGACAGTTTTTAAACTTTAATTTTTTAATATGGTAAAGAATCCTCTAATTAGGTTTATTAAAAAAATCTAGTTCTATCCCATTTATAATGTAAATTAAAAACTTGGAATCTCCAGCTCCAGGAATAGTTTAGACACATCATAGAACTTCATACAAAAAAAAAGGTCAACACTATAGATGTGTCTGTTTAGGTGTAAGGGGCAATGCTCCTCCTGGGCTGGTCTTCTAATTTTAGGACCACCCACTACAGCTCATTGGCTGTTGAGACACTATTTTGCATCACCACTATAACAGAACCATATAGGGCAGCCGCAGATCCAGACGTCCAATCAAAAAAGGGGGATGGAAATAAGTGTGAGTGTGACATGTAACCCATCCATAAGGGCTATTTTGTGGTAGAGGCAGTCCCCGGATTACATACAAGATAGGGTCTGTAGGTTTGTTCTTAAGTTGAATTTGTATGTAAGTCGGAACTGTATATTTTATCATTGTAATCCCAGCCAGAACTTTTTTGGTCTCTGTGACAATTGGATTTTAAAAATGTTGAGTTGTCATAAGAATCAGGATTAACAATAAATCTTCATTACAGACACCTGTGATAACTGTTATAGCGGATCATTGTAGCCTAGGACTAATGTACAATAAATTACCGATATCCAGAGGTCCATTTTTACCTAGGGGTCGTATGTAAGTCGAGTTTTCTTAAGTAGGGGACCGTCTGTATTTGGTCCTGCAGGGGAGGTCCTGAGTGTTGTGGTGTTGCATTCTGTGTATAAAGTTGTGTTGCTGGAGGATATTGTGTGAAATATATTTTAGTACTTGGTTAGCTGTGAGGGATATAAGTGGTTCATGATATTATTAATTTAGTTGGTCCCTCCTAAATTTACAGTAAGGAAATTTAATTCCTGAAACTTTTTATAGTCTTTTTGAATATGTAATTGTAATAATATTTGTTATATGTTGTTTTATGTTCAGGCTTATCTAAGAATACTTAGGGTCAAGTTATAAGGTTGTATTTTTTGGGTTGGGTTCTCTCCATTTTAAACTAAAAGTGTTTCTTTGATGACACCTGGGTAATGACACCTCTGATCACGAATATCCACGTAACCTGCCGAAAGGCTGTTTAGTTCCTGGAGTTGCAGGTGCATGTGTAATATTAACATTGAAATATCAGCGGATGATTTCTAACAGGAACAGTGTCATAACCTCCATTAAAGGAGCATTCCCATGGAGACAAGTTTCTTATATGTACTCAGGATAACAAAATAGCACATTCTCTAATTCACTGTTATTAACAAAAATGCAGCATTTCACAGATATAAGTCCAACCTATCTCTAGCAGTCCTGCTGTACATAATTTCAGTTGCCCCTAGACACGACCCAGTAACTTCTGACTTAGGGTTGGGCAGCCATCTTGGATGAGATTGTGCAGATGAGATTTCTGTCTCTCTCTGCTGTGTGGCTGTAGCCCCATCCCCTGCACAGAGCTTAGAGACACTCACTGATTACATCCTGCCTGGAGAACCTGAGCAGAGAGAAGCTGCAAACTACAAGCTTCAGGCACATTTCTGTGAAATGTAGCGGAGCTCACAATGTAACAAGCTACAAGGAGATGTGTGCCTGCCTCCCTCTTCCCCCAGATCACTTATCTCCTTGTAGCTTGTTACATTGTGAGCTCTGCTACATATGACAGATAAGTGATCTGGGGGAAGAGGGAGGCAGGCACATATCTGTGAGATGTAGCAGAGCTCACAGTGTAACAGTGTATTGGTCTATCAGCCTCTGTGTAATCATCTCATGCATCTCATCATCTCTCTCTCTATGTGTCAGTGTGTTATTACAATGTCAGAAGTCAGATACACTATGTACCCTGATAATCTAACCACATTGACACCCCACAAAACTAGATGGGTGATAATGTGTCTGCTTAGAGAGGCCCTGCCCACACCCGGGAATCTTAATGAGCAGCCGAGGGAGATATAGGAGCTAAAATAGCAATAAAAATAAAAAGTAAAATTGTAAAGTAAAGGGTTAAAAATATTTATTGTGGTAACATCACTAGGGGATAGAAATGGTAGATTTTTCTTTCGTGGGAAAACCCCTTTAATGTGTAAATGCCCTCCACCTTACACCCAGCGAACATTAGCTATCCAGCCCTTGATGATCATTGAAGGTCAAGGAGACCTCAGGCTTCTATTTTCTCTGTCTCTTACCACTAATGTGTCCTTGATCTTCGCTGATGATACAGTCTTCAATGAAGACCAGCATACCAACTGCTTTCACTGAAGTTGTTAAGGGGATTCTCCAAGAATTTGATTTGAATAATTTCTTTAGAATAGCTCATGAATACCGTTGGGGGGTACTAAACCCAACACCACCTTCGATCAACTGATTACAGTAGCTGTGGCACCAGTCATGCAGAGTGCCCATCATCAACACGCCCCCATTCTTCAGATATCAGAAGAAGTGGTGTTGAGTTTAGGAGTGAACCTAAACTCTCTGCTGCCTGAGACAAGGTATATACACTGTCCTATCCACTAGTAATATATCTGGTTATTTTGCAGTAAGTGGGTTCTCCATGCAGCGTCAACAATGCTAACTTCAGGTATGAAGAGAAACTATTTTAAGTGGCAGGTCCTGCTTTTTAGCAAATAACTGTGCCCCTGATGCGGCCCCCTTTAATCTTGTTGCAAGTGGTGATGCCTGAGGCAAGAGGCTCAACTTGCCTCGTGGCTTGTGAACCCCTAGTTGAGCTGCTGTAAATGGGCACAGCCACTTCGCAACATACATACAGTAGTTGTCTGCTTTCTGGATTGATCCAACTTAAATACACCTTCTATGCAATTTAACTGTTTATACAGACATCAGATGTTCTTTGTGGTGATTTGACCGCTCCACCAATATAATTACCTATACCGTAGATCATAAATATCCAAATCCTAGAGAAACACCTACCTACAAATGGTGACAATCACAGACTGCATATTGATGTTATTGGCTCCACGATCCATATATGTATCATCCCAGCAATAACAATATGGAGTGGTGGAGACCATGGTGCAGATGATGCACAATTGGTGAAGATCATTTTTTTCAAATCTGTAGTGTTTAGTCAGTGAAAACCAGTAACTACATTGTAAGGGATTAAATAATCCAAAAGGGAGTTTAAAAGAGCTTTCCAGCCTTTTGTGTCTGTTGGTCTACCCTTAGATAGCGGGTCTACCCTTACTTAGATAACTCATCAATACCAGATCAATGGAGGCTCAACACCACAACCACCCTGATGGATGAACTGTACTTGCCTGCACCATAATGACACAGTAAGGAGAGATAGAAAAAGAACGTTCCATCCACTCTGCAGTGGCCATGGTGGGGTACTGCAGCTCAACACCCATTTGAGGGTTTTTTCCACCTTTCCACCTTATGGTCAGACCCATTTGTGATTGTGCAGGAGGAGGCTGGGTCGATGGACTATGAGAGCCCATGTGTTGGTTTATGTACTCATACATCTTCATCCAGCCAACATTATTTGCATATTGAACAGATCAATAGTATCATAAACACACACTGCCAGACGGTGATGCAACAAAGCGTTCCCACTGCTAAGGATTGTTCTTAGTAGCCCTAGTGGAGCATCTATGGCTTTAAGTCTCCACATGCCTTTAAGGTGGCCGTAATTGGCAATCTCTCCATAAGGAGAACACCTGCTGTCTGATCCTAGTCAATAGCCTCTCACACAGTCAAACCAGTTCCCTGCGCTGTGCTGAGGAGACCCAAACAGGTCAAAACAGCGCTGTCTATAGTTGGGAGTCTGTTCCTTCTCGAATAGATATACAGGTTTGGCTTAATCCCACACCGTATTTTTAGACTTCTTGTAGGTCATACTTGGTGTTAAGGGGGCTGCCTTTCAAGGTAGCAAAAGGAGGCATTGTTTTCCAGTTAATACCTTGGAAAATGTATTTGCATACTTCCCAGAATTCCCTAGTGGAGCATCTATGGCTTTAAGTCTCCACATGCCTTTAAGGTGGCCTTAATTGGCAATCTCTCCATAAGGAGAACATCTACTGTCTGACCCTAGACTGAAAGGCAGCAGTATGGTGTCTTATCAATCGCGCAATTTCCATGTATGGACACTAGCAGCATTATTACACATGATCTGTATAGAATAAGGGAACTCCCCTTTAAGAGTTGTTGGAATCTCAACAATATGATTTCAATTTGTTATTGTCAAAAGTCTGGCCTACCTCTTTTATAATTGGAAGAGGAAGACGGGGGAGTGCACTGACACATCTTACGGTGCTTTCACGTGACCTATCATTACACATTATAGTATTGGAATGCTCCGCCACTAAATATGAACCGGTCCTGGGAATAGTTACAGGAATCAGTTCTATTCTTCATGTTACTGACAGGCCTGTATATGCTGTGAGGTGGGGTGACACATTTATAAGGGCTGAGGCTCTGCTCATAAATAACAAAGCATAAACTGCGCTCCGTGATTGAAAGATCCATCATTATCCACGTGAATCACCCCGACGATGCATGAAAGCAGGAAAAGGGTCATAAACCTACTGACAAACCGTCTACGTCAGAGCATTCACGGCATTGGAAGGAGTAGAGAATGAAGCATCCGTGTGATAGAATGGGTTGTGTTTGTTGTGAGGTTTGATGGAAATCTACCATACTTACCCAAGTAGATCCAGTGGTAGATTCCACAGAGCACGGTGATTCTGGCAGTGATATTGATTAGTAGAACTATGGACTTCTTCAGGCAAAAAGTAGACTTTTTAAATTATGCAGATTACCCCCAAGTTATACTAGGGACATCAACCTGGCCTCTGCGAGCTCCGGTAATTATGTCACACGCCCCCAGAGCACTGCTGGGATGCCCGCCTGGCGGCAGCACTCTGTGGGTGTGTGACAGCCATAACCCCCAGTCCGTCTCACTGATAGACACAGAGAGAAAGGAGGGGGGAGCAGGATGAGTCATAATCTCCTGCTGCAGGTCCCTTAGTGTATAGACATGTAAACAAAGAGAGTCTGCACACAGCACTAAAGGAAGCATCAGGTATGATGAATGAATTGGTGAACATTCAGGGATTATTATTATGGCAGTAAAAAAACATGGGCATTTTTTGTAAAAGAGTGGCCATCTTTAATTGTACTAATCAATACCACTTCCAGAATCACCAAGCCCAGGGGAATCTACCACTGGATCTACTTGGGTAAGTAGATTCTAGATTTAAAGGGGGCTCCACTATAAAAATTCCCTTTTTTAAAATCATAAGTTATCCTGACACTGGAAACAACAATAATTGGTTGTAGGATAACCTAGGAGTAAAAGTTCAGGTTTACAACAGTGCCTCCACTGGTAAAATGAGGTATTACACAATGCCCACTAAAAAGTTATATAAAGATGCACAAGATCCTCCAGATAAACTCACTTCTCTTAATCCTTAATAGTGCACTCAAAACATTTACATAAAACCTCTTCATCAGGACCAGGCAATTTTTTATTAGAAATAAACTAAATTTTGGTATAATTTTCAATTTGTATTCTAAGTTACATTTCTATTTGATTACAATATGAAAATGGGTCATCACATTAGGGACACCTACAGATCCTAAGGACTGTATCCAATATGGTCATCATGGATCCCATGAATACATGATGGATCTTCTAAAGGAGGTGCAGAATGCTGCTGTGAACATGGTCTAATATTTTTTTGTTATCGAGCCAATAATATAAGAAATATGTTTTCTACAAATAATCCTAATAATCACCTGTCTAGTGGGACAACTATGTGTCAATGGATAAATGGCGGTCACTACTGCATACCATACATCTCCTAAAAATTTGGCTGAACTTCAATATTATCAATGTTCGTTGGATATTACCGTGTTTTTTCTTTATTTTATACATATGGATTATATTCTCCAGGAGTCATTTGCACTACCTAAACTAAATCTCTAGCTCCTCCTGATTATCTGACCGTCTTAAGTGATGTCACCTATGTCATGATGTCACAAATTCTCTTGATTTGTGAAATATGTCTATACCAACACTTTAAGTGCAGAAGAAAATCCACTTGATCTAAACCCAGAAGAATCAGCAGGACGTGTTCAATTCCCCAACAGCGCCACCACAGAAAAATGTAGGAATTACACAGTTCCTATTGAAATCTATTGCTAATCTGCTAATCCAAGTAATGAGTCCTCCAGAGTGAGAGGTGGCATTTACAGATGCTGTACACTCTATCTATATCTAAAATGACCCCTCCATGATTAATTCAAGATTTGGAAAAAAAATATTTAAACGGAGTTACTGAAAAATTGTTCTGAGTGTATTAGAGGGAAATTAGACCCCACAGTGTGGGCGGTGCCAAGGATTAAGATCCATATAAATACAGGCAATCCCCTACTTAAGAACACCCGACTTACATACGACCCCTAGTTACAAACGGACCTCTGGATGTTGGTAATTTAATGTACTTTAGCCTTAGGCTACAATAAACAGCTATAACAGTTATCAAATGTGTCTCTAATGAAGCTTTATTGTTAATCCTGGTTTTTATGACAATCCAACATTTTTAAAATCCAATTGTCACAGAGACAGAAATTTTTTTTGCTGGATCTACATTTATAAAATATACAGTTCCGACTTGCATACAAATTCAACTTATCTTCTCATACATAACCTGGGGTCTTTCTGTGTTGGTGAGGAAACCCATATCCACTAGATTAGCAAACCCTGTTTTATGAGTTACACTATCTACAACCCATGTTCATGACGTTTTGATGTTAAAGGGGTTGTCCTATAATAGACACAGAGGAGTCAATGGAAATAAGTGTTTGGAGATTGCTTGGAGATGGTGGTCACTGTGATCACTACTGATCACTACTAGTGGAGGACTAAGTGTCCTCCTGAATCCTTCATTTACCAATTCTCCAGTGCACCCCAAAGCAACCTGATACACAACCCTTTCCAGACATGTCTTTGGTGGGACCAAGGTTTTCTTTATTGAATGAACATTGCCTTTCTTTTACAGCTGCACCACAGGTAGAAAACGAAGATTTACATGGTGTGTATTGAAATTAATTTGATGTCCACATAATGCACGGACAGGTTGGGTCCTCTGGTCTGTAGTCACTTATAGGCATCTAATTTTATTTTCTATTATTATTCTATTTCTATTAACTTACATTATTTTTAATACTACCGATTCATCCAAGGGAAAAAAAATCCATGGCCATAAAGTATAAATTTTAAAAAAGCAATAAATGAAGGGGAGTCCACAATCGTTTATTTCATAGACATGAAGTTTATTAAGTAGTAGCATGATGGCTGATAGGGAAATATATAAATAGTCATAGTCAGTATCATACAATAAAACAAATGACATATATAATAGACATACAGTGAGTGCTATGCCCCAAAACCATAATATCACAGTCATAATAAATTAGAGAAAGAGAAGATTTGGGGATAAGAATGTACCAAGGTTGTGATGGGTTAACAAGGACGTATACAGACAAATGGAAAATAGAATAAAATATGTGTAAGACGTATGTAGATGTCATTGGGTGGGGTTTATCTTGAGGGCCACTAGGGATCTGCTCACAGTATTGCCTCCATCTAGACTTCCATCATTCCTTAATGTTAGAATAATGAAGCAATGGGTTCCGACACATTGGGGATTATTTACTAAGGGTCAGTGGAAGCACTTTCATCGGACCGTCTACGTTTTCAGGTTTTGCACAGCTGTGGCAGGTATTTAATAGGGGATTGTGTCGTATGCGATCGGATTGTAGCGAGGCTGCGCTGCTTTCATGCGACAGAAATCGTGGGGGGGGGGGGCGGATCGTGGGTCGATCCCATTGATTCGAACTGAGCATGGGATTTAACTTTCAAATTGTGTCGCAAGATCAAGCACTTACATGCACCGGGAAGAAGAAGGTGAACTCCGACGGACCTGAGCCGGGAAGCAGAATATCGGGTGCACGGTCTTAGTGAATCACAGCACAGGGCACTTTCTGTGAACTCCTCTGGACGGGTACGTAAATGTGCCTAAATGTCATGGCTTGTCCTACAGAAGCTCCAATCTAGTCTAAACTATGTCTAATAATGAAAAAGTAGCCGTTCAGCTCATCTCCTCTGATGCCTTCATGGATATAGTTGAGGCTCCATTCTCACATCCACAATTGGTGGCCATGAGCTAGCCGCAAAAACGGCAGATAGGTCAAGGTCACCATTGTGGTGCATTATGAAAGGGCACGGAGTGGTTTATCACCAAGCCGAGTTATGCGGCCGCATCATGAAAGACAAGACAGGTCCTTTTCCTACCCGTACGTGCCGCACAACTCTCTATGGAGAGAAGAGGGGTGAGCACCTTACGGCTCACATCTTCTCACATGGACGCACGAATGAAGCTGGGATCAGTAGAAATCCACAAAAACATGAAAACCAAACAGATTTCCAAATCCAAAAGATCTCAAATCTTGTAAGATACGAAACATGGCAGTTACCTTGTTCAATTAAGCCATTATATTTTCACCATCTTATAAATAAAGTGTGGTTTTATAAAAAAAATTTCATCAGGTTTTGTCCAACTCCGGGATTTTTCTGTCTCATGCTCTGTACATACCTACTGAACCATTGATAAAGAAAAAAAATTTTCACTTTCGCCTCAGATATGTTCTGTGTACTACAAATCTCTAATCTGCTTCGCTTATGGAAAGAATTCTTGTAAACAGCACCCCTAGTGGTCTGGCATGGTATTCCAGGTAAAGAGTTGTGCTTTCATATCAAAAGTTTAATTCAAAAGCAAAATGTTAATATATATATATAATATAATAAATTTAAGTAGAAATTAGTGGAATTCAATGGAAACCTGATGAAACCCTGTAAGCAAGGAAGTTTCTTTCAATGTAATGCTTGTAAAAAGTTCTAATAATAACTTTTGAGCAGTTTCACAATCTGTATTATTATTATTATAATCATGACCATTGTCACCGGTATGACATCGCCGACCATTAGTGTAAGTGCATTGTGTCTGACTATTTCTATATAATAAGCTCTATATGGGAGTTCTGCTCCGGAGGCTTGAAATGCAGGACAGCAGCAGAAAGAAAAGAAGATATAAGACTGTGAACCCCAGATATAACATAAGTCTATCATTCCCAACATTTCAATCTGTTCATGGCAGAGGATAGTCCATCTTGTGCTTCAATCCCATTGGTCTTGCAGCAGAAAGGCTACGAAACAACAACAAGCTATCTGTTAGAAAATCCCATAAAAATTGTTATTTATCAACTAACTAGAGATGAGCAGATCTGGGAAAATGTTTGAGATGGTTGGATAATGATCATGGGGTAAAACACATGTGTCCACACTTTTATCTTAGTGTCCACAAGATATATCATAAACACATGATACTGAACCAAGGGCCACATTTATCACTTTTGTGCGCCTAAGTGTAGTAGTTGCGCCTAAATTCGGGCGCACTGTTTTGCCAGAATTATCACAAGCTACAACCATCTGTGATAAGTATATTTCCTGCCTCTTATTAATCACTTAACTTTAAAACAGTTTAGGCGCAATTTTGGCGCAGTTTCGGTGCAATGTTAGATTCAGGCATTTACATGTGATCCTGCTACAAGCTCCTCTCTGCTTCTCCCACAGCCCAGAATGAAGATAACACTCGCAGCAGCACCCAGGTGTGTGACACCCAGCACCCAGTGACCTCCTCAGCAGTGGCTTCTCCTGGAGGGGATCCCCCAGTGCTGGTCTCCTGCTGCACCCCTGTAATTCTGCACAGTATCCTCCTCAGACACACTGGTGACACTGTGCAGAATTACATGGGGGACACTTGTATGTCGTATCTGCAACATTCTGCAAACTTCTGCAAAGTTCTCTTCTCTCTGGCTCTGAGCTCAGGAGTTTGCAGAATGTTTTGTAAATAGAAGGTGATGAACTGTAAATAGAGTCTGCAGCTCCTGTCGGCAGTGTATGTAATGTATCTATTATATGTTCCAGTGTCTGGCTGAGCTTTGCTGCTAGAAATGAGCTCTTCTGCAAAGGGGCTCAGTGCTTTCTTCTCAGATAACGCCACCTTCGGGCTGGAGTGTTTTTGTGCCCGTTTTTGCGCCTAAATGAAAACGTTGCAAGTGATGAAACATCTGGATTGGTAAGATAGATGAGGGAAAGCTGGTTATTTTTGCTGGGCGGCTAGTTTGGCGTTTAATCGCAAAAATGGTGTAAAAACGGTGCGCCTGAATGAAAAGGCGCAAAAACAACAGAAAAAATGAGTGATACATGTGGCCCCAAATGTATAGTGGTGCGTCGTGTGGCGCACCACTATTGGGAGAAAATGGACGTATACGAATGGCGTTTAAAGTAGGATCCATTTTATTTCAAAAGGACAAGTAAAAACAAGACAATGCATTTTGCACCTTCTCTAGGTGCTTCCTCAGGTGTGTATCTGATGATGTAGGGTGGCTGGTATGATAGATGCAGGTGCCTCACCTATCTCAAGACCCTCTGAGACCCTCAACTGTCTCAGGAAAAGGGGTCCACTTACTACCTTCCCATGGCCAAGCTGAAGGGAGAGTGGCCACACATGCACAATAAACTCTACATTGCACCTGGTCATGGGAAGGGCCCCTGGTCTCAAGATAGGTGATGGTCCCTGAGGTCCCTATATTGAGATAAGTGAGGGACCTGCATCTATCATGTATTTATGACACATCTTGTGGATATATCTCTTTGAAAATACCCCTGTAACCTTTATAGATAAATGTCACGAGGCAAAGTATCACAAAATTGTGTTGTTTCTAAAATCCAGTCACCGTCTGTCATAAAATACTGGACACCTCCAGACAGGAGAACGGGTAGGGCAGGACACATTTGTATTTCCTTCATATAAGACAGTATAAAGTCTATTTCATCCTCCATCAACTCGTATAAGGGACAAAAGGAAATCTACTACTTGAAAAATTTCTCAAATTTGCTCATCTCTGATTGTAAATGTGAGGTTTATCAGGATCTTACCGCACAACAGACGCAGAACAAGATGCCCGCCAGAAATATGGACATCAGGACAAGGAGAGCGATTCCCCATCCCGGCACAGCTGGACCTATAGAGAGATGACGGATGTCACAACACTGGGCAAAGGCAATTACACATAGAAATGTAGGGAGCAGTGATAAGGACTGGTGGTCATCCGGATTACTGGATGTTATGCCTATATGGCCCTGTATTTCCATCTAAAAAATACCGGGGATTTATCATGCAATGGTGCATGGTGCGCGGCCAGTATTTGTGTCTGGGGTTGCACCACCGGTGTTTTTGGCGCAGGCTATGGAAATAGGCACAATAGAGTTTGTGTACCAGGATTCTAGTGCACAAAATAAATCCACACATCCCCCCCCCCCCCCCCCAGTGCTTTAGTCCAATTTCAAAATGGCCAGGTTCAGCCCAAGAAACACACAAGTGACCCAACCCATAGTAAGTTATGCTGCAGTTAGAATCCCACAGACATTATACTTAATATCATATCCTGTGCCTTATATATGTTATATAATTTCTATGTAAAGGTCATATACATCCAGCGTAACCCCCATAACTCACCTGTGGTTGTGTTGGTCTGAGCATCTGGATTAAAAAAATAAATAAAAAAGTACCATGACATGTCTTTTACAATTTATATACATATATATATAGATGATAGATAGACATAAGATAGATAATTAGATAATAGATATATAGATAGATGATACTATGATACTTTACTTTAACAGTTTAGGCGCAATTTAGGCGCAATGTTAGATTCGGGCACTTACATGTGATCCTGCTGCAAGCTCCTCTCTGCTTCTCCCACAGCCCAGAATGAAGATAACACTCACAGCAGCACCCAGGTGTGTGACACCCAGCACCCAGTGACCTCCTCAGCAGTGGCTTCTCCTGGAGGGGATCCCCCAGTGCTGATCTCCTGCTGCCCCCTGTAAGGGTGCATTCACACGCGGTATGCCCCCCCATGCGGGCATACCGCGTGTGCTGGAGAGGAGGAGGAGGTGACCCCTCCTCCCTCCATAGAAAACAGCGGCGCATGGCCGAACACTCACAGAAAGATAGAGCATGCTCTATCTTTTTGCGGTGTGCGGCCCGGATCGGTGCCACACATGTGTGGCACTGTATCACCGTTGTGCTGTTATTGCCGTCTATGGGGATGTACATGCGACCGCAAATTTGCAGCCGCATTCAGACGGCCATGTGAATGAACCCTAATTCTGGCCAGTTTCCTGCCCACATTTCTCTGTATTATCTGCAAAATATCTGCAAACTTCTCTTCTCTCCTGCTCTGAGGCTTCTGCAGATTGTTTAGTAAATAGAAGGTCATGAACTGTAAATAGAGTCTGTAGTGTGTGTATTATCTGTACTAGTATCTGCTGAGCTCTGCTGCTGGGGATGAGCTGCTCTGCACAGGGGCTCATTGTTACTTATCAGATAACGCCACCTTTGGGCTGGAGTGTTTTTGTGCCCGTTTTTGCGCCTGAATGAAAAGTCACAAATGATGAATATCATTACGGTGCAGCGAAACATCTTGATTGGTAGGATACATGGAGGGAAACATGTTATTTTTGCTGTGCGGCTAGTTTGGCGTTTAGTCGCAAAAATGGTGCAAAAACGGTGCGCCAGTATGAAGAGGCGTAAAAACAACAGAAAAAACGAGTGATACACCTGGCCCATTTTGCTGTAAGAGAGGAGAAGTTACAGATATGTAAAAAAAATATTAAATGAGTTTTTGCCTTTTTTTATTAAAATTTACAGGAAATGGAGTTTGATAATATTCTCAGATCCGTACAATAAGAGCATAATCACTCCCAGAGATGATCCTATGGAAAATGATGAAGTCGTTACTGGAGAAATTTTAAATTTTAAAACTACGCTGAAGGATTTTTCATGTTGCATAGAGGGAATTTTTCATTTGGGAAGCGAAGAACTTTGTTTTCAGTAATGAAAGGGGAAGTTTTTTTCAGGTGCACCTGCTCAGAGTAGGTGTATTTTTGCGACTTTTTTGTGACTTTTTAGGTGAAAAATTGTGATAGATGCCGTGCAAACATCTGTATAGCAGCCGCTCACTATGTCAGATAGGGCGCAGGGACTCAAAATCACTAAGTGCCGAACTTTTGCTTGCACCCAAAATAGTCGCAAATTATTTGCCAAAAATGTGCAAAAAACCTGCAAAAACTGTCTAAAAAACTATGATCAATGTCCTCCAAAGTCTCAAAGAAAATCTGCATTTGAGAAAGAGCCAAAACTACAAAGACAATAAAGGTGAAAAAAAATAGACTCACAAAAGACGAAAAAAGCGGCCAGGGAAGAGGGAAATAAGATAAATGACCACCCCATAGGTATATATATATATATATATATATAGATAAATAGACAATAATGGACAATAAAATGATAATTGATAAATAAATATTACATACATACAAACATACTTAGATAAGAGATAGATAGATATGAGATAGATACATAGATATGAGATAGATAGATAGATAGATAGATAGATAGATAGATAGATAGATATAGATATATATGAGATAGATAGATATTATATAAAAAGATAATGAAATTCCTGACCTGCTCCCTGCAGACTGAGTATCACATAGGCGGCTAGTAACCACACTCCGGCTTTGCACACGGTACGTCCGGCGGCCATGTCTGTATATTCCACAGGTGGACGGTTCTGGAGGACCTCAGTTGGACAGATGCTGATCTCCCGCTGATATCTCCCACTTCTCTTCCTCTCATTATATACAGCACAGACCTGCCGATACTAAAACCTGCAGGAATTTCAGCCTAACCCCAAATTAATAGTGGGGGATTAAAAACTAATTCTGCTGGGAAATGAGTAACTTTATGAGATAGGAGACACCTTGTAAACCCTTCACCTTTTTTGACATCTTCACTTTGGTTCTGACTTCTAGAGGAACGGGTTTCCCGCTGATCCTACGACCTCCCCAGGAATATTATTAGTGTTATTGGAGGACACCTATAGAGATAAGCATGGCCATATATTTTATATATATATATATATATATATATATTATACTGATCACTGGACTGGGCAAGAGGGCATGCGTCTCTGGGCCAGATCCAAAAACATGGAGGAAGTATCAATTATTACAGTAAGTTTACGATACGGTATAGTTACACGTGGAGTGAGAATAATAATAACTCTTTATTTCCGTAGCGCCATCATATGGGACATATACAAACATTGCAGAGTACAAACATCATATATTACAATGGGAGTGAAGGTCCTACAACAAGAGCTTGATGGGGCTCATGAATACCTACCATGAATCGGTGTCCTGCTTGGAAGAAACCACCCAAAAAGATCAAGCGTCCATCACAAAAAAAAAAAATTAAAATGGGGGCCTCTAGGTTAGGGTGACTTACCAAACCCATCCTTTAATAACCCTTTCACAAAGCCAAAAAATACATAGGATTCCTTCTCCATGATCCAAAAAAGCAACTGTAGGGACTACCTGTACTCCATGAACGGGGCGGTTCATGAAGTACAGGTAGTCCCTACAGTTGCTTTTTTGGATCATGGAGACCATCGCTTTTATGACTCAGAATACAGAATAGTTATAAAAGTTGATTTTAGAAGGAAGGAGGCGATATATAACAAATATAAGAAGATTACCACAGTTACGGTGCCTCGATCTAGGAGTAAGTGCCCCAATGGATTCTGAAGGTCAATTTCCTTTAAGTCAGACCATTCGGACCCTACAAATCGTTTATATCAATGGAAATGTTGAGAAACAGGCAGGTTATGGTGTCTTTTATCCTGTTGTCAGGGTTGAATCTAAACTCTCTGCTGTCTGAGGTTAGCCTCAAGCCAGCACCTCCTCTGCCTCACCTAGTAGTAATATATCAGATGAAATTTTTTTTTAGTATGTCGGTTTTCATGCAGTGTCTCATACCCATGCTGACATCTGGTATAAAGAGATACTATTTTTTGGTGTCCAGTCCTTCTTTATAAAAGGTGTCCCTAACACTGCCCCCCATTATTCTGCAGTTGATGCAGCCTGAGGCAAGAGGCTCAACTCGCCTGATGGATGGTGCACCCCTTGTTAGTTGTTACTTGTCAACTACTTGTTAGTTGAAACATTAGGAATTTCAGTGTGGACCGATCATAAACAATCATCTCTCAGATGCTAGGGGAACCACTTGATACCTTCTCTCGTAGATCATGACCTTAATCAGCTGCTGTCACTAGATCAGGAAATGACTTGTCCTGATAGGCTATCTCAACCATCCAATCAAAACCATCGCCATCCTCACAGAGAATCTACCTCAATTTCTGAAGATAAATTTTCCCTCCAGAAGTTTAACCCTTTAACCCCTTAACGCTGAAGCCACTTTTCACCTTCCTGACACGGACCATTTTTTAAAATCTGACATGTGTCTATTTAAGTGGTTATAACTTTGGAACGCTTTAACATATCCAGTTGATTTTGAGATTGTTTTTTCGTGACACATTGTACTTCATGCTGGTTGAGAAATTTAATAAATATATTTAGTATTTATTTATGAAATAAATGGAAATTTGGCAAAAATTTTGAAAAAAACAATGTTTTCCAAATTCAAAATTTTCTACTTTTTGGAAAGTTGGTCATAGCATTAAAATAACTTGATAACTAACATTTTCCATATGTCTGCTTTAACTTGGCATCATTTTTCAAACATCTTTTCCTTTTTTTAGGATGCTAGGAGGCTTATAACTTTAGGTGCAATTTTTCAGATTTTTACGAAAATCATCAAAACCTACTTTTGGAGGGTCAATTTAGTTAGAAGTGACTTTATAAGGCCCACATGACAGAAACCCCCCACAAATGACACCATTTTAGAAACTACACCCCTCAAAATATTCAAAACAACCTTTGGGAATTTTGTTAACCCTTTGAGCGTTTCATGAGCGTGAAAGATAAATGAAAGTGAAATTAGAGAAATGTAATTTTATCTTACTATAGATTCATTTAACACTAAAATTTGCACCTTCACAATGGGTTAAAAAGGAAAATGCATTTTACAATGTTGAGGGCAATTCCTCCTGAGCATGCCAATACACATTTTGTCACTGTACCCTGCTGTACGGGCACAGGGGGGCACTTGGAATGGAAAGAGCGTTGTTTCGTTTTTGCAGGGCAAATATGGCTGAAAAAGTTTACATGTGTCAGGATGCATTTGGAGAGCCATAGTGGTACCAAAACAGAGGAAAGCCCCAACATGAGACACCATTTTGGAAAGTACACCCCTTGGAGAGTTTAGCAACGTGTAATTTGTGTATTTTCCCCAATAGGTGTTTGATTCAATTAGGCCCCAAAAGGGAAAAAAGGTGAAAATTTTCTCAAAAAAGTCACTTTTACCCCAAATTTTTGTAAGCCACAAGGGATAAAAGATGAAACAACCCCATAAATGTGTAAAACTATTTCTCCTAAGCACAGAACTGCACCACTTTTGCATATAAAGTGTTGTATGGGTGCACAGTAGGGCTCAGAAGGGAAAGTGGGGCTTTGGCCTTTTAGAAGCCAGATTTGACAATCATCCTTTACATGTGTCAGGATGCATTTGGAGAGCCCTAGTGGTACCAAAACAGAGGGGAACCCCAACAAGTGTCACCATTTTGGAAAGTGCACCCTTTGGAGAATTTAGCAAGGTGTAATATGTGTATTTTCCCCTACAGGTGTTTGCTTCAATTAGGTCCCTAAAAGGAAAAAGGTGAACATTTTCCCAAAAAAGTCACTTTTACGGCTAATTTTTGTATCCCATAAGGCATTAAAGATGAAACAACCCCAAAAAATGTGTACTAGCATTTCTCCCGAGTATAAAATTGCCCCACACATGCAAATAAAATGTTGTATGGGTACGCAGTGAAGCTCAGAAGGGAAAGAGGGGCGTTGGCCTTTTAGAAGCCAAATTTGACAGACATCCTTTACATGTGTCAGGATGCATTTAGAGAGCCATAGTGGTACCAAAACAGAGCGGAACCCCAACAAGTATCACCATTTTGGAAAGCACACCCCTTAGAGAATTTAGCAAGGTGTAATATGTGTATTTGTCCGTAAAGGTGTTTGATTTAATTAGGACTTAAATAGATAAAAGGTGAACATTTTCTTATAAAGGTCATTTTACTCCTAATTTTATATAGCCACAAGGGATAAAAAAATGTAATAACCCCTCAAAATGTGTAAACCTATTTCTCTCGAGTGTAGAAGTACCCCACATGTGTATATAAAATGTTGTATGGGCGCACAGTAAAAGGAAAGGGGAATGTTTGCCTTTTAGAAGCCAAATTTGACAGAAATGTTTGACATGCATTTGGAGAACCCTAGTGGTATAAAACAGATAAGAATCCGAAAAGTGACCCTAATCTTTGAATGCACACCCCTTAGAGAATTTTGCAATGTGTAATATATGTATTTGCCCCTACAGGTGAATGATCCAATTAGGCCCGAATCATTAAAAAGGTGAAAATTTTCCTATAAATGTCACTTTACCCCTAATTTATGTAAGCCACAAGGGATAATATATTAAATAACCCCAAAAAAGGTGTAAACCTATTTCTCCCGAGTGTAGAAGTACCCCACATGTGCATATAAAATGCTTTATGGGCGCACAGTAGAGGAAAAGAGGGATGTTTGTCTTTTAGAGGCCTTTGTAAGAAATCCTTCACATGTGTCAGGATACATTTGGAGAGCCGTAGTGGTACCAAAACAGAGGAAAACCCGAAAAGTGACCCTAATTGTTGAATGTACACCCCTTGGGGAATATAGCAAGGTGTAATATGTGGTGTAGTGTAGTGTAGTGTAATGAGCATTTTGAACATATAGGTGGTTTCCAAATATGATGTGCAACGGAGTCCAAGATGGAAATTGCAATTATTTCTGGAAAGTTCAGTGCCCGTTATGTGGCGCCCCTTATGAAATAATGGAGGGGTATAGGGAGCAACGGGACATAATAGTTGTTACAATTATTCATTTTACCGAAATTAATTCACAATAGGTTGGGCGTGAATTGTGAATGTCTAGTGTATAAGGAGGTAGAATATACCAAGGGACCAACTAAACTTTTGTCACTCTGGAGGTGTCGCAGGTCTCTTAGTAGTATGTAGTGTCCATCCTAACTCCTCTTTTGGAACAGACTCTTTATTGAGTCTTACCATTAGAAGCAGCACAATTCACCGGGAAAATGCTGTCCTGGCAAAACACAGGAACATCTAAACCAGAGGTACTGGGGCCCCGTCCTTCTTGTCCCAATATTAGTTTCCTAATATCTTCCTCTTGAAAACGGAGAAATGATACGGCAGGACATGCACATTGGAACAGCTCGTAAGAGTTGTACACCATAATCTGTACAATGTGCACGGCCAGCGCTTTTGTACCAAATCTTCGTTTTAGTAGGGAAATTATCGCCAAGTGTTGCTCTTATTCACCCTAGCGATGCCCATTGTGACGAATATTGCTGCTTTTGGCTGGACCAAATCGACCAGCAAATAGCGGCAAACATGGACAGAGGGGGGCAACAAAACCCCTCTGGACCGCAAGGCAAAATTGGTGGCTGTCAGGAACAGCCGCCACCCTGCCCCGATCACCGTGTCTATAGACATGGTGACCGGTATTACTGACGTCATAAGTAAATTCGCTGCTATCGGCTCGTCTTAATTGATGAGCCAGTAGCAGCGATAATAAACTGGGGGTGTGTGGGGGGACGTAACCCTTCTGGTCCATGGGGCAGGATGGATGGCTGTCAGGAACAACCACCGTCTTACCCCGATCAGTGAACAGCCGCCGTCTTACCCTGACCGGTGTTGGAAAGTCACTACCTGCCGCACCGTTCTATAACAACGCTCGTTGGGAATAGGCTATACAATCTTTATTTATTTTTTAAGCAATTTAGACAAATAAGGGCTTATTTTTTGCGAGACGAGATGCACTGTAAAAAAAACCTTAATTTTAGAGGGTTTTTAGCTTATTGAAGAAATTTTATTAACTTTTTACATGTGGAGGAAAATAAAATCATCAATTCTTGTTTTGGAT
The DNA here is from genome assembly GCA_019512145.1 of Engystomops pustulosus. Taxonomy (NCBI): domain Eukaryota; kingdom Metazoa; phylum Chordata; class Amphibia; order Anura; family Leptodactylidae; genus Engystomops; species Engystomops pustulosus. Next base: position 13,935,791 of record CM033650.1, on the reverse strand, counting down.
TTTTAGCATTTTTTTGGGGGGTTGTTCACTGTAGCATAACAATAATATATTATCTTTATTCTACGGATCACTACGATTACGGTGATACCTCATTTATATAGTTTTATTTTTATTTGTCCAATTTTATTGAAGGAAAACTAGAATAGAAAAAATTGCATTTGTTTTAGTATTGCCATTTTTATAGCAGCATAATTATAGTATTTTTTGGTTTACGGAGCTGGTTGTAAGCTTATTTTTTGCGTGACAAGTTGCTCTTTTTATTGGTATCATTTTGGTGCTTGTAACTTTTTCGGATCACTTTTTAGAACATTTTTTGTAAAGCAATTTGATAAAAAGTTTTAATTTTTGGCCGTTTTGGTTTTTTTTTTTTTACCACGTTTCACCGAGCGGGTCAACTGATTCGGATTATTGTACAGATTGTTACGGACGCGGCGATACCAAATAAGTGGGGTTTTTTCGTGATTTTGTGTTTTTTATACTTTATTACTTGTGTAAAGGGAAATGTGGTGTTTGGGGGGACTTTCACTTTCTTTTATTATTTATTTTTACTGTAAAAAACCTTTATTTATTTATTTTTACTTTTTTTACATTTACTGACATCTTAGCTTGAACAAGTGATCTTCTGATCACTTGTTCAAGCTATTTTACAGGTTACACAGTGCAATACAGATGTATTGCACTGTGTAATGTAAGACACTGAGCATGCTGCGCATGCCCAGTGTCTTACAGCCGGGTCCTGCCAGGAGGCAGGGACCCGGCACCGAGAGGAGGATCGCGCAGCCCCGGGCACCGGCAGTCCCGGGGCTGCGATCGGAGGAGCGGACCCCCCCGGTAAGCGCCGCGGGGGGGTCCGATTCACATTTAAATGGCTTTAAATGCCTCTAACACACCGCGGTCAGCGCGACCGCGGCGTGTTAGGGGTTAACACCCGCGATCGGAGAAATCTCCGATCGCGGGTGTTAGAGGCGGGTGTCAGCTATAACATATAGCCGACACCCGCAGCTTCTGGCCCCGGCTCCGTTCAGGAGCCGGGGCCAGAAGCTTGACGTAATAGTACTGCATTTTGCGGGAACGCACCTCCCGCGATGCAGTACTATTACGTCAAATGTCGGGAAGGGGTTAAGTTAACTAAATTGTCATTTTCCGATATCTCCCATGTGGATCCTTCCTAGGAGTCTGAGATCCTGCCATTCCCTGGCTGCAGCCTGTATCAGGCTGTTGGGGGGAGGTGCTCTGACTACGTGATGTCACCACTTAGTTTCTGTAAACCGACATAGGTGATAACGGGACATAGGCCGGGGATAACGGGACATAGGCCGGTGACAATGGGACATGGGCTGATGATAATGGGAGATAGGCCAGTGATAACGGGACATAGGGCGGTGATAACGGGACATAGGGCGGTGATAACGGGACATAGGGCGGTGATAATGGGACATAGGCTGATGATAATGGGACATTGGCCGGTGATAATGGGAGATACCACACTCCTGAGGAACAAGGCCCGAGGTAAGTAAGATTTCTTTATTATTTCCACACCACTTGGGGGTCCCTGGAGAGAAATAATGAAAAAAAAATTAACATTTTCCCAAATTTTTTACTAAAAATGCATTTGAAATTTTCAGAAATTTTTATTTGAAACAACCCACCGTTTCTTCTACCTCAGAAGAACTGATGATCGGGTCACAATAATCCCTACAGTATTATTTTATAGGGCAAATATTTTAAGACTTTTATATGTAAAAACAAGTCTTTAAATAGAAGGCACGTGTGAGCCATCGGGAATCCTAAATCCTGAGCAGGTTAGAATTTCCTAGTCAGGAGGCTTTAATGTTGATGATAAACGTTTGTTGTCCGACTACCCTATAAATCCCTCACACCATGAATCAGACACAGCAATGTATCCACAACACAGCGTGCTCCTCGAATGGCAGGTTACTGCTAATAGGATTGTCTCACAATTGAAATTTTTTTTCTTGTTGTGTTTTTTTTTTGCTTACGGTATTACCTATATATTATATTACATATAGTTTTACATGCTAAAAAAAACAATATACAGGCAGTCCCCGGGTTATTTATATTCTTTAGGTTTGTTCTTAAGTTGAATTTGTATGTCAAACTTACGTTTGTAAGTCAGAACTGTATATTTTATTTTACCAAGAAATTTTTTTTGGCTCAGTGAATTTTTTTTTTATTTTTACTTTTTGGCTGTCCAATGATCATCAATAAAACCTTTATTACAGACACCTTACTTCATTGCAGCCTGAGACTAAAGTTCAGTAAATTACCAGCATCCAGAGAGCTTCACCAGGTCACAGTGGGCAGAGCAGTCCGTCTGTAACTAGGGTCCTATGTAAGTCGGATGTCCTCAAATTTGGGACCTTTTGAATGTAATATAATAGTCCTTAGTATTAAAGGGAATTTCTGTGCTAAAAATATTAATAACATATCCGTAGATTAGATCCTTACTAGTGATGAGGGGACCCTTTCAAGTTCAGCTTTGTCGAGTTTGGCCAAAAAGTTTGGTTGGGTACCCAAACCCAATTGTGAACAGCCACTAGTAACACACGTGATTGGTGCGAGGATTCATTAAATGCAGCCATCATTCCTAGGATTGTCAGCTACACCGATGGCATCATTGGTGGAGCTGAACTCAAATGTCCAATGTCGAACCAAAACTTCTGGTTGAAGTATGGCTTGGGTTCAGGGATCGCTCAATCTTTGTCCTCAGTACCACCCTAGACCTTACTGTATTTGTTGTGTGACCTCAACTTTTCCAGACATTTGTATACTAAAACTTGTATTGCCTACTAATACCCAATGCAAAATGCTAAATAAAACACCCCATTGTAGCTATTACCAATGTGCCCCTAATAAATTTGGCTTTGTTTTATTAAAGGGGTTGTCCGAGTTTAAAAAAATATATATATGTGGCCGGGAGTGGGCTGCCTAAAACAATAAAGCTGTACTTACCTTCCGATGCCCTCCGGTATGCATTCAACTTCATTCAGCGTGGCCGGGAACGCCTATCCGTTCCTATACACAGCATTGTGTATGGGGGCCGGAAGGTTGTCGGGTCCGGCCAGAAGCTGAATGCAGCGCTGCTCCGGCGGCCATGTTTGTTTACATGGCGCCCGGACCAGAGCGACAGCAGCGCTGGATACCGGAGGGCACCGGAAGGTAAGTACAGCTTTATTGTTTTAGGCAGCCCGCTCCCGGCCACATATATATTTTTTTCAAAACTCGGACAACCCCTTTAAAATCTGTCCCACCATTCAAAATACATGGCCCCTGGAGATGTATATGTGAACTGTCACATATTAGCCAAGGGGGTGGTAAGCCTAGAGAAAATAAAAGGTCACCACCCCCTTGCGGCCCTATCTATTGAACGGGTGAATGAACGCCAAACACCAAAATCAGGGGCACATTAACAATTATTTAATGTTTGTAATTCAGGTGAAGGATCACCTTTAACATTATGGGGGAGATTTAGCGATGTGTCTACCCCAGTTTTCTTGCATAGAAGAACTGAAATAATTACAATTTATTGAGCACTGCAGGAAATTGTGACTATTCATGTGACTACGCCATGTGGCCATGGAGCTGGTGTGAAGTGGGCGTGGCTGCCGGTGATGTGGGCCGACGGTGGTCGTTTCTACCACATGTCTACGCCTGCAAACATTAAGCTGAATGTTTACAGGTTTTTAAAACTTACACTAAGACGGGCCTGGAGTAGTTTTGCCTGGTGGTGCAGCCGCCCAACAAATACATTAGGAGGTCTACGCATCTGGATGTGCCCGCAATGGCGAGTGGGCACGACTTTTATCATACGCCAGCACAAGGAGTATAAACCATGGTAAATGTCCCCCTGTCTGTGTATATGTGAGTGGAAATTAGAAAAATTAGAAACCAAAAGGGGTATCTGTATTTTATCACTGAGCCATTTCCATCAAATAAATTCTCTATAGATGTATATTAAACAAAAAAAGACGTCATACACTGATGTCATCTCTATAAATACCATTTAACAAAATGAATAGAATTCCAGAAGTTGAGAGACTACCCGATACAAGGTAGAGCGCCGCAGCTCTCTGCTGGCTACTAGTGGAAGCTATGTGAATTACACATGTCACATGGATGATATCCCTGCCGGTTGCCCTCATTCCGGTACAGTCAGAGAGGAATGTGTTAATTGTATGGGCGTAAGTGTAATTTACTCACATACATTTTATGTAGTGATGATTAAAGGGATGATGCGGAGGGAGGAGTGTTTGTTTTTCATGTATATAAATGTCTCAGTGAGTTTTTCTTAGCAGGCACTTGCTGTGTCTATGTGGAAAGACACAGAGAGCTGTAGCTATAGGGGGAAAAGGAGCATTTATCTGGGGTCTCTGCTACATGTAGGGTCACCAACGGGCCAGTATTATACAGGACTGGCTGGTATTTTCACTGGCCAGCATTTTATGTGTGCACTGGTGTAATTAAGGGCATCCTAAATTTTTATTCCCCATTTTTGGAGCACCTAATTTTGTGGTCTGTATTTTTTTGATGGAACCCAATTTAAATAAGACACCATTGTTCTAAAAAGTGCAGTTGGGCCCCATACTAATTTGGGGGGGAGGGGCTTAGGAAAGAAATGGGCAGCATTTTTAATATTGATGTCTGCTTCCGTGGCAAATGATTTCTGCCAGAGCCTTTAGGGCAGGGGTCGTGAATGTTTATTGCTTCAGAGACTATAGGGTACATACATTTTCCTGCTAAACAGGGGGAAAGAGGATTTGGTGGATGGGTATGGGGCGAGGGAAGAACTGTAGTGGTGTTGGTTATCTTAGATGTGGCAGGAGGAAGGCAGACAGAAAAAGTTTTGCACAGAGCAGGAGTGGCCAACAACTAAAAGGAGGTGGTGGAGGTGCCTGGTGACAACGATTCTGCTACTCAAAACTCCCACTGGCACGGGGACACCTATCACTTAGACCTAAAAGCCGTGTTCCCTAACCACGGGTCTCTGACCTAATGCTAAGCCAATGAGCAGTCAGCTGTGTTTCTTACCTCATCCGCTTCCTCCGGCTTAGAGCTAACTGCTCGTTGGCTTAGCATCAGGTCAAAGACCGGTGGTTAGGGAACACTGCTGTTAGGTACCAGGAGATAGGTGTCCCCCTGACTCGATGGAAGAGGAGTTGTTCATATCCATAATATTAGACTAAGTTTCCAAACACGCTGTGTGGTTATGACCTTATCTTCCGGTTCTCTAGTATGTACACAACCCTCACCATGTCTACATACCATTGGCCATGTGGCTCACATTCCTAGTCATACACTGTAATTGTTGATACATTACATGAACATTTGTCACCATTCAACGTATTGAAGGGGCTGTCCAGACCCTGCAATGTTTACCAAGAGTTTACTATACTACAACATAAATAAGTCATTACTTGGCAGTCCCCTTTGCTCTCAGGATGCCACCAATCTTGTATCTTGGCCTTCAACTATGGTGTTTTGACATAGACACGTGACCACTACCCATCATTCCCTGTATGCAGTGCCGTGACATGGGGTGTTGTGAGGTTAAATAGGTCCACATAGGGTAAACTCATGCTGAAAACCTCCCGCTAGTAATGGGCAACCCAATTACTGGGTGCTGCTAAGCCTGAGCTCTCAGATCCATTATTAGAATATGGCTCTAGGAGAAGACTGAGTCACAGCCAGGTCAGACAATTATAATGTAGAAGTTAATTATATGTGTCAAGTCATCAAGAGGTTAGTGCCTCCATTTATAGTCCTCCATTTCATGATTCATTTCATTCCCAAAACACAAACAAGAATTTAGGTACAAATAATCCAGATAAAAATCCAGGAGTGGATTCCCCTCCAAGTGTACCCTGTACGGACCTTCAGAAAATCATGCTAGGACTATCTACAACATGTACAGGAGTATTGGACTACTGTATATTATGGTGGTCTTTTCTACGTGGTGCAATGTTGTAAGAATGATAGAGGCAGACTATAGACAGCTCAAGTTGGCCTTCTACTGGTCACTAATGGTTACATGAAACTCGCTCAAGGCTCCACCTCCATAAATACAGTGGAATAACATGTTTGGGTGCCATGCATTCTTCTCTTCGAGAAAGGATTGGGGCCCCTAATCCCTCTTCCATTATCTTCCAAATTTATTGTTTGGATCTTATCCCGAGTTATCTAGGGTACACAAATAACCTTCAGAAGCCGGACCCAAAACTAAATTTAGTGTCTCCTCCTGCCTTTCTCCTTGGCGTGCATGTAAGCAAGTGACTGCCCACTTACAATAGCCAAACCACCCCCTTTTTGTACGCCAATCCACAGAAAGCACAATGGCGAACAAAGCAGGGGTCAAAAGGGATAGGTACATGACCCATTGTCGAAAAACATTTAAGGAAGATTTGGCTCTGATTATAGTGGTTCATGCCCACAAGAATGTTATGTAGTTCTCTGGATGACACTTTAAGGTTTTTTTTATTGGTCGTAAATTGACTCAAAGGATAGCAACCTATATGTGACACTAGAGAGACAATTCTGTTTCATTTTAACCAATTTGCATATTTTACCCCATATATAATTGTTCAAGACTCAATACATGAACTTGATCTCCACAATGACAAACTGTAGTCCTAATGCTGGAATCCATGGAGAGAGAAATGTGGCTCAGGTTCCACTAAAGTCAGAGCCTCTCAATTTCAAATACAGTTGTGTCCATCCTAAACATTTTGCTGGCATGTCAAGATCACAACGGATGTATAGCGGACAGCGAAAATAGAAAAATAATTAATTTGAATGATTGTTAAAAATGTTGTCATATTATTAATTCTAATACTAAGGTAAAATTTTTAGAGTTACATTTTTTCAGCCTACGTCCACCACAAGGGGTGCTCTTCTGCATTCTGCATGACATGCAAATATTGAACTAGTATGCAATGAACCCTCAAGCTCCCTCTAGTGGTGGCTGCCAACATTATTTAATTAACCATTGACTTTGAAGGGTCTTTGGTGCTTTGTATCAGTCAGGACATCTATTCATGTTGCAAGTGAAATCTACGCAGTGCACTCTGTGCCAAATACTTTAGAGCGTAACATGAAGTACTAGAACAGCTTCTTCTGCCTTTATATGTGAGGTTAGATGTCTTCTCTATGTCCAAGTATAGTTAAGGTGGTGGCAGATATCCAGCTTCAACATCTAAATAGCAACAAATGATTCTCAGGTGTGATTGATGTCAAGCTCTAGCACCACATGTATAATTTATTTTTTTTTACATCTAATAGATGGGTTTGAAAGATGATCTCCATGGGAGATAATTCCCTTTAATGGTAAGTTTTTACCTTCTAAATTGTTACCTTCAAACTTCTGAGAAAATGTATATTGTAGGACCAAGAGGAGGGTAATGGTAGTGGGGTGTAATTTATGTGTTGTAAATCTGTGGGGGTTATTTACTTACCTGGTCCAGTCGCGATCCAGCGGTGAGTTCTCTGACGCTGATTCGGGTCTGCTGGGATTCACTAAGGTCCGTGTGCCCGATATCCCCCAGGTGTCGCTGTTGGGTCGAGGTCCGCCGGAGTTCACCTGCTTCGTCCCGGTGTATGTGAGTGCTTAATCTTGCGACACAATTCTTTTTTAAAATTCCGTGCTTTTTCTGAATCCGTCAGGTTGTACGACGGTCACGCCCTCCGATTTTTGTTGCGTGAAAGCCGTTGCCGATGCACCAAAATCCGATCGCATGCGCCAACATCCCGGGGCAATTCGGGGCAAATCGGAAATCTTTGTGAAACCCGACTAAAGTGCGCGATTCGGACCCTTAGTAAATTATCCCCTGTGTGCAAACTAGAAGAAATAGTAACATTTTCTGGCAGTACCCCTACAGGTGAAATGTAGAATTACATTACAATTTAAATTCATATTGAAATGTATACACTGTGCATGTTATACAATGTTCTCGTGATCCTTCTCATGTACTTGCCTGGTGATCCAGAAGAGGGTGGTATTGCTGTGAAGTCCCAATAGACAATAGCCGTAGAGTAGAGACATATAATCTACAGATTGAGTCATGTGTCCTTCTGATCTGTCCTGTACTCTTTATATTGAATCAGTCACACATTCATGTCACCTGCAACACCCAAAAATAACTCTTACAATATAACAAATATAACATAAAAACTCCCACTTTGAATTAAGAATAATTAATGCACTGGACCCAGGTATTCTGCTGGGGACACAGGTCATTGCATTGCTGTGTCACAGAGGAGGCACTGCCCAGGGGCTCAGAGGCTGAGTACTAAGCAGCGCTCTCATTATCAACAGCTTAAAATAGTTTCTTGTATAATTTGGAACAGGTGAAGTTGGTGCCCCTCAAACCTGCAACAAATGACTGCCACCCCAAATGGTCGCACCACCGCCTAGTGATAGTGATGTTACAGCTTATCCCCTCCTCCTCCCTGTATAATGACCTCTATATAGATATCACTGACCCATCATGGCATCACTACTGACAATAGATGATGTCAAAGCTTATCTCCTCCCCCTCCCTGTACAATGACCTCCATATAGATAACACTGACCCATCATTACATCACTACTGACAATAGATGATGTCACCAGCTGATCCCCTCCCCCTTCCTGTACGATGGACAACTATATAGATAACACTGCCCCATCATACATCATACTGACAATAGAGTCCAGCTTCTCCCTCCTGTACAATGAACCTCTACTACAGATAACACTGGACCCATCATAACATTAATGAACATAGAGATGTCACAGCTTATCTCCTCCTCCTCCCGTACAAAGGACCCCGCTAATAGATAACGATGACACATCATTACATCACTACTGACAATAGATGATGTCAAGCTTATTCCTCCCCCTCCCTGTGGACAATGACGCCTATATATAGAATCACTGACCCATCATTACATCTACGACGAAATCAGATGACGTCACAGCTTATTCCCCTGTCACCCTCCCTGTATACGAGGACTCCACTATATAGATAACATGACCCTCATGCATCACTACTTGACAATAGATGATCAGCACGGACATTACTCCCTCCCTGATTACAATGACCTCTATAAGATAAAGACGACATCATATCAGTACATACTACATATGGGCACAGTAGCATAGTGATACATCAGCTACTACATCCCCGCTCCATCTTCTTTTTACCCAGTACCTTATCAAAGATCGATATGACCCATCATACATACTAGCTGACCAACTAGATGAATGTCGACGACGTTATCATCCTCCCACTCACCTGTTACAATTGACTCTGTTATAGAGACACTGACCCATCATTTACATCAATACGGACAATAGATGATTTCACAGCGTATCCCCTCCCCCTCGGTCGGTGTACAATATTTTATGACCTCTATATAGATAACACTGACCCATCATTACATCACTACTGACAATAGATGATGTCACAGCTTATCTCCTCCTCCTCCCTGTACAATGGTCTCTATATAGATAACACTGACCCATCATTACATCACTACTGACAATAGATGTCACAGCTCATCTCCTCTCACAACTCTATGCTTACTATGAGCTAGTTTCTGTTTACACAGACGCTTTAATAGAGCCTGACACAGCTCCAGGACCCTTACCACAGGCAAGATCGCACCACATGAAACACACAGAAAAAGTGGAAAGATAGCTACACCAACTCAAGGTGAGGGAACACGTAACCATCAGTCACATTTTCACCAGATGTAGCTGTATGAAAGTCCAAGCATAGAGGCAAAGGCCTACACTATAGAGACTTAAGAATAGCTTAGGTCTAGAGATGAGCGAACACTAAAATGCTCGGGTACTCGTTATTCGAGATTTGTATGTACAGTATATACGTACAGTATGTGTATGTGTGTTTGTATCACAGTATATATGTACAGTATGCGTATATGTATGTTTGTATGTACAGTATATATGTACAGTATGTGTATGTGTGTTTGTATGTACAGTATATGTGTACAGTATGTGTATATGTATGTTTGTATGTACAGTAGGTATGTGCAGTATGTGTATATTCGTGTTTGTATTTACAGTATATAAGTACAGTATAATATGTCTATATATCTATGTTTGTACTGTATAAACCAGAACCATATACAAACCTGTCATCCTGCCTTGAATTCCCGATTAATCCCTCATAAACCTGATGAGTTTGTCTTGTAGATCCTCCCAAATACAAGTGACGGGGGTGTGAGTGTGTCCTATATAAGGGACATCTTCTAGGATCTCTATTACAGCAATTGACTAATCCAAGTCATTTCCATCCAGACACAGACATGGCTGCAGAGTGCCCCCACCGTAGAGCTCTGCTCCCGTTCTTGGCCTTTATCCTAATTATAAATCTGCAGGTGACAGGTAAGGACCACACGGCTTTGCCCCCCCCCCCCCCCCCATGTATTGTTCTCTAACTTTAGATGTGCAATTTTGTTAATATTCTTCTAATTGAGGCTATTGTTAAAAAAATGAGCGAAGAGGCCGATTATTGTAGAAATTTACCATATTGTATATACAGGTTTTATGCAGACTTGGTTATCTCCATGGTAACAGACTACAAGGAAACTTGTGTAGTCAGATTGTAAAGGGATTTTCCTTTTCCTTCATCCAGAAGTCTGGGTTTGGATTTGGCATTTGTGTTCAACTCCCCTCTGGTAACACCCGCGATCATTGGTTTTGCTGGCGGCATTTGATGGGTAACACCTGCAATCAGTGGCAATCCTAGATGTTACCAATGGGGGTGAGCGTTACGGTTCTGCTACCGAAACAGAACTTTCTGTAAGATGTAAAACATTTTAATTGATACGATTTTGAAAACTGTACAAAATCCTTTGATCACTTCTTTTTGTCAAATTTTTTGGGGGTGGCAAAAATAAGCGTCAATTTGGTCGAGGTTTTAATTGTTTGGATTAATTATCTTTATATTTTGATAAATCTGCAATTTTGGGAAGTGGTAATACCTACTGTGTATCGATTATATTTCTATGTTTATTTATATACGTGTTCTGTGTAAAGGGGGTGATTTCAGTTTTTACTTCTTTCATTTTGGCTTTTCAATTTTTTGAGCCTTTTTTTTCTTTACAGTTTCTTCAGGTCTGTATTGTGTTTGAACCCTCAGGTCTCTAACGACTCACACAATGGCTGCCATTTACTAAGCAGCCTGGGCCAGTATTCTGCACTGCACATAGATACAAGTGTAAACTGGTTGCTACTGCTTCCTGTTTCCTTACTGGGGTGGAAAGTAGCCTTAGCTCCCAGCGCCCGGCCAGGCTAGGACACACCCCAGTAGCCTCTGTGGGTAATTTACATATTACTAAAATAAAGTTTTCAGCAAGTTAGTTTAGGTTCTAGGATTATTAGGTGACAGATTAGGGCAGAGGCAGGGAGGAGGAATCTACCACCACATCTACTTATAGTGGTAGATTCCTCATGGTAGGTTTCCTTTAAAGGAGTTGTCGAGAGGGTAAAAAACGTAAACATTTACTTACCTCTGGTACCCCACGATGCCATCTCTCCGGTCTGTGTGCCATGTAAACAAGCATAGGGCATAGACTGGAGAGATGGCAGCACAGGACTCCGGGAGGGACCGCAGAGGTAAGTACATGTTTATTTTTTTAACTAGCCCCCTCCTGGCCACCAATGGGATTTTTACCCTCTCAGACAACCCCTTTAATATCCTATAAGATTTATTAGACCTCAGTTTGAAAATTGTAATTGTATGTTTTTCTTACAGATGCTCAAACAAACACGACAAGTACAGGTATGTATATATATATAATGTCTATTTACAGTGCAAGAGCTATATACAGTAGAGTCTATTTACACAGTGCAGTCTCTACTTAGATAGCATTCTCTGTATACAGTACATTCTCTATACACGGTGCACTCTCTGTATACAGTACATTCTCTATACACAGTGCACTCCCTATATACAGTACATTCTCTATACACAGTGCACTCCCTATATACAGTACATTCTCTATACACAGTGCACTCCCTATGTACAATACATTCTCTATACACGGTGCACTCTCTTTATACAGTACATTCTCTATACACAGTGCACTCTCTATATACAGTACATTCTCTATACACGGTGAACTCTCTATATACAGTAAATTATATGCAGTACACTATCTACATGCTATAATATCTCTCTATATATTACATTTTCTGTACACAGTAGAGTCAATATACAGTGCATTCTATGTATACATTACACTTTTTATCTACAGGACACTCTGCATACAGTACACTCTATATATACATTACACTCTCTGTATACAGAATACTCTATATACAATACACTCTCTGTATACAGAGCACTCTCTATATATACAGTGCACTCTGTATACAGTACAGTCTATATATACAGTACCCTCTCTGTATATACACACTCTATATGTACTGTACAGTATATATATAGTACACTCTCTGTATACAGTACACTCTCCAAATAAGAGCTGATATCTCAGCTCTCATTCATTTAAGTAGGATCCTGGCTGCAGTAACTTGGGCTAGCCACTACAATGAAAGAGGCGCTGTGTGCTTACTGTTTTAATACTAAGTCAGTTTGTGCATATTAGTATATATTGGGGCAGATTTATTAAGCTGTCTGAAAGTCAGAATATTTCTAGTTGCCCATGGCAACCAATCACAGCTCAGCTTTCATTTTATCAGTGCTCATGAATATTTTAAAGGGGAGCTGTGATTGGTTGCCATGGGCAACTAGAAATATTCTGACTTTCAGACAGTTTGATAAATCTGCCCCATTATGTTCTACTACTACCCCCTACATAGCACCATTGTTTTAGGGGATATTGAGGGGCTTGTAAAGCCATGTTAGTCTGTGAATTTGTAATACTGTATATATGTAAACATTTTTGGAAATATACAATAGGAAAACGAAATCCAGAAGATGCTTATTGCTGTGGTCTTCTCTCTGCAGGTGTCCCTGGCTGGGGTATTGCCCTTCTGGTTCTAACATCCCTCATTCTGGCCTCCCTCCTGTGCAGCCTGATATGTGTGGTAGGTGCCGGATTTGTCTACGTTTGTATAGAAATATATTAAAAAAATTTTCGGGGGGAAATCTAGTACCTTCAAAGATTTTGAAATATCTTAAAAAGGGATAAAAAAGATCTGCAGGTTAAGGATGAACTGTTTACATTATTAGACTTTTGATTTGTACGGTTTGGCGTAGTTGGTAGGGCCATAGTGGACCAATGCATTAGGAGCCCCCACACATGACTTTGCTTGAGCACCAGAATACCAAATATACTCCAGCTAGTTGAAATTTTTTAAACATTTTTCAGAGGTGACCTTAAAGCTGGACCATTCATGAAGTAGGTTTAATAGTCAAACAACCCTTGAAGAAATGATGACTGGTTAGCAATTACTAGGCCGTCCCAGAAAAGTACATGTTGTCCATACTGGACATTACAGTCATTCAAACTGGCCATTCAAGTTCAGTGACACCAAATGATGGACATATCATGGGTCCATTTGTGAGCTTACATACTTGTCTGACTTCATTTAGCCAATCGATTACTTTCTAGCATTGGCTGACTAAATGTTTGTTGTAAAATTTTACAAGACAAATGGCTACCTTGAAGCAGCTGGTCCAAGTTTCAAAGTAAATCCCTACTCACAGGACCGTGGATAACTTGTGATTTCTTTTGTTCTTCTCCTTGTAGCCGCTGCTCTACAAGAACTTTGGTCAAGATTCCCACAGGTTTCAAAAATAGCTAAATTGATATCACATCATCCACAACTTGCCAATATATGCTGATAGCTACTGGATGTGCTCCTCTAGAGCCTATTGTGTATCATCCTTCTGTGATCAAAAATTTTGTAATGTTATTGTGTTTTCAAAAAATTGTCAAAAGACATAAATAAAAACTTCCTTTAGTTCTGGAACCCACATGTCCTTAAGTGTTGTATGTATGGGAAGTCTTTTATTCATAGTTCAGCAGACCTTTCCACCTCTTACCTCTAATCATTTCACCTTTCTTATCTTATATCTTTTGTCAGAGGCCTTCTTAACTTCTAAGACCATCATTACCAGCCCTGAAGGATCTGTGATCAACATCTGTGACCAACATCCTCATAGATATAACCATAATTCTGGGGTAGCTTGTTATTAAGGCTAGACCATAGTTGGCAGAGGTCTATGGTCACCAAAGTCTTGAGATGGTTAACCTATAAGAACAGCATTACCAACCCTGAAGGATCTGTGCCCAAAGTTTCCTCAACCATGGGTAATAATCCTCCTAGATATGACCATCACTCTGGAGTAGCTTGTAATTAAGGCTAGGTTATAGTTGGCAGAGGTCTATGGTCACCAAGGTCTTGAGATGGTTAACCTATAAGAATAGCATTACCAACTCTGAAGGATCTGTGGCCAAAGTTTCCTACACCATGTTATTGAGGTTAGATCATAGTTGGTAGCGGTCCATGGCCACGACGGAAAGGGGCATATCTTCATTAATATCTTGTGAGAAAGTAAGAGGTATTGTGTGGGAAAACCGCTATCTGTCCTACAGGCAGATGAAATACATGTGGTAAAAGCCCTGGGTTTGTCTGCAGTAACCCAAGGGTTAATGCAGACATGATAAGCAGGAATAGTCTGTTTTGTCTGTGTTGGCCTAGCTAACACAGACACATTGGTAATGTCCGTACTGGGCCTGCTTATTATGGAGTAGGGGTAGGCTGGTAGTGGGACTCCTACTCCACCCGGGCTTCAGTCCTGGGCTTTTGTATAGCCCACAGGTGCGGGTCACAGGCTTCATTAGGGCTTGATTTAGTCTGCAGGCCAGAAGCAGTAGGAGAGGCCCTACCTGGAGAGCTGAAAGCGAGATTGCATTCTCACAGCAAAGGTAACTGAGGGTCTCCTGTCTTGCTGCTGGCCAAGAGCGTGTGCCAGGCAGCCTGGTACCCGGATAGCTAGGGTCCTCAAAATGTATTAGACAGCGCCTAGCCGGGCAGGAATTACTTTTATAATGTTTTTGCATGTGCCTAAGCCAAGGCTGAATTTGTGTTCTGTTTTGCAAGTGTGAATAAACAGTTAAGTTGGACTTTTAATCCTGCGTGTGTCACTGCTTCCTGCACTGCTACCAGTCAACTACCAGAGCAATTCCCCACAATCTTCATTAATTTTTCATTCATCGAGTAATCAATCACCGTTGTTTTAAAAATTTTAGGCAGCAATCCACTAGTTAATGTAAATTGTCACGGGCAATGTTAATGTGACAATTTACATTAACTAGTAGATTGCTGCCTAAAATTTTTCAAACAACGATGATTGATTTCTTTGATGAATGAAAAAATCATGAAGATATTCTTATTTTAGAGGAAAAGTTCAACATTTTATTTTCTTTTTTTTATTAACAAAGATAATTTCCCCATCAAACCCATATTTTATGTAAATATAAAATTTGCTGAATTTTTCTTTACTGGTAACATCCAAACATCTAGCCATATGGTGGCCAGAGTTCATACATCCAAACCTTAAGTCTAAGTAGTTAAGTCTTGGTCTCAAGTTATTTTTTATTTTTCATAATTAAAAAGCAAACAATTAAGATTTAATAATTTATTAATAGTTATTATACACTGGATTTATGTTTTATTCTTTTAAAATGAACATTTTTTGGAATGCTCATTGAGACATCTTGATGGACACAGAAGCTGGTGAAGTCTTCCGTGTAGAGAACAATTTCCTCTGGAAGAAAATAACAGAAATAATAGAAAGAAAATCTGTAGATACTTTAATATTTTGGGTTACACTATTTATGTCTTATTCATTTTTTAAGAGCAGAGTATTTTTTTAATATATTTTTTCTGTTCGGGTGCGTAGATTAGGTGACCAGGGATCGCTACTACTAGAGTCAAACCCTATAATTACACAGATAAGAAGATGATCTTACATTTATCTGAAGGGAGGAGGTAGACACTAACAAGAACTTCTCCTCCGGGCAAGAAAACACAACTGGAAAAATGCAAAATAGACAACTGTTAGGAACAAGATTGGTTACAACATGTGCCAATCCATCTTACTCATCTTTATCTATTGTATCTTCTGTGTATTTACTTTGGAGTCTGAGAAGCATTCCGCATCTTCTCAGAGTCTTACCCCAAAAGAGAAAAGGAGGAGGACAACCAGGATCAGTACAACCAAAACCAAAATGGCAACATCCGCCACAGTCATGTTGGTGGCTGGAGAAGAAAATAGATTAAATCTGAAAGGATATATTGGACTGTGTTTATCTATCACTGGTTCTCAGGGAGTATCTTATGTGTAATATCCAGTGAGTAGTAACATCTATCACTGTACATGTGGAAGAAACCGGTCATATAACGATCTGTATCCTATTACCATAGTCCTGCTAATAATTGTGAACTGTTCTTTATGGCAGCCTGTATTCTTTCTATGGCGTATAAATTATCTACCTATCACGGGTGCTGCTATGGGGCCCACAGTGTCAACCTTCCACAACCTTCCACACCAAAGAATGGAGCGTTAGCATCATTATATACATACTATACTGCACATCGTGCATCATAATATTTACGTAATTGTGCACATCATCCACAGCACACACCTGGGCTAACCGGCAGGACTAGGAATATCTCAACTCTACTTCCTGCCATCTTATTCCTCCATGTGGTCACCAGCTACTGGGGTGTGTGAAGTCATATCTGTGACCTCTGACACCCCCCTGGGATAAGAAGACTGACTGACAGTGAATATATACATATGTGTGTGTATTTTGTGTATGTGTGTTTCTGCTATATTCTGTGTATCTGCTGTATGTGTGTGTATTTGATGTGTGTGTATATATATTATATCTATCTACCTTAACAATTATAGCAAAAAGCTACCGGTTCATTATTTAGTTATTGGGGGGGGGGTTTACCAGGTCTTGGGCACCCATATAAAAGTGCAATTTTGGGCATATAAGCACAATTTCCGGAATATGGGCAAGAATTGTGGCTATTTACCCTCTGATGCAATCTCTATTATAAGTGGCCATGGAGCATAAAGGGGGCACGGGTGGTGGTGGAGTGGGATGATGTTGGGTGTTCCTGCCCTGCACCTGTGACCTACCAATAGCAGACGCCAGGAACTACTGCGCTATTGTACACCAGGCTGTATCTGGTGTAGAACTGCCCGGCAACTCAACTCCGGCTGGATTTATCAGAAGCCTACTGTTTGATCCATCGGATGTTGGGTGGAGGGGATATCATAGACGAGAGTATGATAAATGCCCCCATTACTCTTAGAATGTGTAGTGCCCTAGGTCAGTGGTGCAATGAACTTTGGACATTTGTGAACCTTTGAATATTTCCCCAATGTGAACTTAGCACATCATACTTTTTTTTTACATCAAGGTTTGACTTGCATTGGTCTATGGTGTTTTGTTATACACATTCTCTTTATTAGTACTGTATTTGTACAGTCATGCCCATAAGTTTTGAGAATGATACAAATCAGGTTTTATAATGGCAATTTGCATATACTCCAGAATGTTATAAAGAGGGATCAGCTTAACAGCAATTAATTGCAAAGTTAATATTTCCCTAGAAAATGAACTTTTTCCCCCAAAACACATTTCATCTTCATTGCAGGCTTGCCTTAAAAATAGCAGCTAACATCATTTCAGTGATTGCTCCAGTAACACTGGTGTTGGTGAGGACAGGGCTGGAGATCAATCTGTCATGATTAAGTAAGAATCACACCACTGGACACTGTAAAAGGAGGCTGGTGCTTGGCATCATTGTTTCTCTTCCGTTACCCATGGTTATCTCTAAAGAAACACGTGCAGTCATCATTGCACTGCACACAACTGGCTTAACAGGGAAGAGTATCGCAACTAGGAAGATTGCACCTCAGTCAACAATCTATCGCATCATTACCGTCTCTTAAAAGTGTTTCAGCTTGGGGATCGAGCTACTAGCAGTGCAGAGCTTACTCAGGAATGGCAGCAGGCAGGTGTGAGAGCATCTTCATACACTGTGAGGAGCAAGGCCTGGTGTCAAGGAGGACAGCAAAGAAGCCACTTCTTTCCAGAAAAAACATCAGGGACGGACTGATATTCTGCAAAATGTACAGGGAGTGGACTGCTGAGGACTGGGGTAAAGTAATTTTCACTGATGAATCCCCTTTCTGATTGTTTGGAACATCTGGAAAACAGCTTGTTGGGAGAAGACAAGGTGAGCGATACCACCAGTCTTGTCTCCTGCCAACTGTAAAGCCTCCTGCAGCCATTCATGAGTGGGGTTGCTTCTCAGCCAAGGGAATCGGCTCTCTCACAGTCTTGCCTAAAACACATCCATGAATAAAGAATGGAACCAGAATGTCCTCCAAGAGCAACTTCTCCCAACCGTCCAAGAGCAGTTTGGTGATGAACAATGCCTTTTCCAGCATGATGGAGCACCTAGCCATAAAGCAAAGGTGATAACTAAATGGCTCAGGGAACAAAACATAGAGATTTTGGGTCCATTGCCTGGAAACTACCCAGATCTTAATCCCTTTGAGAACTTGTGGTCAATCATCAAGAGACGGGAGGACAAACAAAAACCAACAAATTGTGACAAAATGCAAGCAGTGATTGTGCAAGAATGGACGACTATCATTCAGGATTTGGTCCAGAAGGTGATTGAGAGCTGCCAGGGAGAATTGCAGAGGTCCTGAAGAAGAAGGGTCAACACAGCAAATACTGACTTGCTGCAGTAACTTGTTCTAACTGTCAATAAAAGCTTTTGTTACTCATAATATGATTGCACTTGTATTTCTGTATGTGATAAAAACATCTGACAAACCAGAGGGCAACAGATCATGTGAAAATATAATATTTGTGTCATTCTCAAAACTTATGGCTATGACAGCATAGACTAGTAGAATTGTTAATAAACATTAAACATCTGACATCTGCATCCTTTACTAAAGAGAAACCAGTCTCCTGTTTTGTAGGAGAAAAACTCAGAAAAGCTAAAATACCTTGTTTTTTTTTTACCAGAAAAGCAGACAGTTGGATCTTAAGAATGACAGGTAGATATGAGCGAACATACTCGTCCGAGCTTGATGCTCGTTCGAGCATTAGCGTACTCGAAACTGCTCGTTGTGCTCGACCGAGCATCAAGCTCGGACGAGCATGTTCGCTCATCTCTACTTAGGTCCTAGATACAAGAAGATGGAGATCACACTGACACAGGAACAGGGCCTTCATCATAAAGTCTGTGTGTAGGCCACAATGTGAGCCACGTTAACTGCTCTGTAATTACCATTACACATCTTAGGGGATTCTGGCACCTGTGCTGTGCGGGTTCTGTGCCCACGAGCAGTGATCGCTTCAGTGGATTGTCAATTTTATGATCACTGAAAACTCAAGAACTGGGAAGGGGAAAAGAGTCCTACATAAGGCTCCTAGTGCACAATGTGGCAAGTTCAATTGAGCATATACTACAGGCAGTCCCCGGGTTACATACAAGATAGTGTCTGTAGGTTTGTTCTTAAGTTGAATTTGTATGTAAGTCGAAACTGTATATTTTATCATTGTAATCCCAGACAGAACTTTTTTGGTCTCTATGACAATTGGATTTTAAAAATGTTAGGTTGTCATAAGAATCAATACTAACACTAAAGCTTCATTACAGACACATTTGATAATTATTATAGCTGTTTATTGTAGCCTAGGACTAAAGTACAATAAATTATCAATATAAAGAGGTCCGTTTGTAACTAGGGGTCGTATGTAAGTCGAGTGTTCTTAAGTAGGGGACTGCCTGTACTGAGATTTTTGGAAATAAGAATAATCCTGCACTGTGTTAAAAGGTTTTTCAAGCTTTATTCTTCAACTTTAAAAAGTCATTCCCATACATGATAAATGCATTATAGCTGTTGCGTTTTGAGTCCTCACATGCCCCTTAGTCATAGTCTCCTCCATAACTATGGGGACTTCAGGGCACTTAGATGACCATTTCCTGATAACTGGGTGTCACATATCCAACTATTAGACACATTTACCCTATCCTGTAGGTCCACTGATAAACCCAGTCCTCGATACATCCCAAATTAACATACAGTACTTAGGTCTATTAAAGATGGGGGTTGTGTCCTCAGCATCACCAACTTTGGTGGACCAAGAAACCCCAATCTGATACTGGTTTGTACATCCACCACATCATAGGAGTGAAAAACATAGAAACATGGTCCCCCAACTCTAAAATCAAACTGATTGTGCATGAAAGATTTTGCTTTCCAATTACGAAAGATGGTGTCCCTGCCCCTGCCACCCGACGGATCTCCTGATAATTCCTGGCAGGAAGTTGCCATCTGCTTTGCCAGCAGGGTACTTCTATGCCAGGTCCAACCTGGCGCAGAATTGCACCCTAGTCTGGGCCCATACAGGCAGCATGCAGGAATTACTTGAGGGGTTGCAGAGGGTCTGATCGCAATTGGGCCCAAGAGACTTAGGGAGCCCATAAGGTGTCACTTTCCCATATGAGAAGACTAGTGCATAGAACGTACATTATAGTCAGGGGCCTGGCACAAACTTCAAGTTACACCGACCACTGGCCAACTGGGCCCATTTCACACCCCTCCACATGGAATTGGCGTAATGAATGACATAGGTGCAACTTCTGGCCTCCACCAGGAATTACACCTAATTTAGAGCTTGAACACCAGATTTTAGGCATGCAAGCCCTGATAAATGTGGCCCTAGTGTTTTTTCCTCACTGACATACAGTAACAGCAACATTACTTGTCACTTGCTGGTCTTTAGAATTTATTGGCTCCTCCTTCCTGTATTCCCAATACTGGTACCCTTTGTTATCCCATTAAACCTGTTGAAAAGGGAACACAAATATTAAACTTTGAGAAAGTCTTACAATAACATTGTTATGTCAGACCATGATTAAGTCAGCATGATGAAACGCGTAGGTCTGATGTGTGCCATTCCTACTTTGCTGTATAATGGATTTTAAAGCTTGAAAAATAAAGAACTACTGATTTTGTCGGCATCCACCGTGAAAAGTGTTGGATTTCTTCTTGAATGTTTCACTTGCTGGATTCAAAAAAACCTTGAGGGTGAGCTGGCGTTTTCAGTTTTTTAACATTGTTATGTTGTCCAATGTCACAAGCCATGATGTGATGATATTGATGTGCAGCTGAGGCAACTACTTACAACAGGTTATCAAGCATTTTCAATTTTAAGGGGGTTAACAGTTTCATAACAATAAATATTATAGGGGTCAACAAGGATTCGTCACCACTTTCCAATCCTTTGTGGCATCTATGGGATAAGTGCTACAGTACTGATCGTGGGAGTTAGACCTCACCAATCAGATATCTATACTAACAATATCATTGTATCATGCAGTCAGGGGCTCCCCACCCATGAAGCGACTTGAGAAAGTCCCCTTGGGTGGCGCCCCTTGCTGGATGATGTGAGCGGCAACTTGGGGCAGTGATTCCCATCCATCTGTGAAACTTCTCCTGGCCCGGTCCTGGGCCTCGGCCAAAGAACTGAAACTTAAAAAAGAAAAAACTCAATACCCACCTTCGGCTTCTTTTCTCTGTGGCTCTGTCTTCTCTTCATGGCAGAGCCCGACTTTGAGAGGTGGAGCGCCATTAGAAACATGATGGTCATTTGGTAGAGATGCCAGTCATCTGGACATATTGACCTAGCTGTAAGGTGGTTACTTGAAATCACAATGAACAGGCTTCAAAGAGCACAGAAAACAACTAGTAGAGACAATGGAGATACCTTCATAACAAACCCCCGTCTCTGCCCCAATCATTTACAGAAATTTGCTGTGATATATCCCAATACTTGTCCTGCCATTGATACCAAACCACCATCACCTTTGTTTAGAGCAGTGTCTTAAACAAGAAATCTAAAGAGATAGTGACTAAAACTATTTGTCTTTAGTGATGAATCGAGGTCCTGCTTGGGATCCAGCAATAGTTAGGTTTGAGTATGGAGGCCTCGTCATCAATGCATCAAATCTACCTTTTATGTGAAGTAACAAGCTAGTTCGCATATGACAGCAGGTCAACCCTAGTAGTGAAACAAGGAACGCTACCAGCTCAGGAATATTGTATGTGCCGGTCATATGGTGGTCGCATGTTTATCCTGTCATGGTCGGGGTTCCATTTCCAGGATAATGCCCCACACACACAGAAAGGGTTTCCCAGGAATGTCTCCAAAATTTTTGAGGCCTTCAGCAACCTACGAGTGTGGGGGATATACAGGCCCAACCTTAACATCTCATGGCAAAGGTGATGCAGGTGATACCATACAGAACCTTTATCACCCATGGTTGCAGATGCAGCCATCTCTGATCCCGTCCAGACCACCACACATACTGTATATGTAGCAACCTTTTATTAGGGGGGGCATAAAGGATCCAAAAGTTAAACCTATGACTGCCCAAATAAAATTAAAACCATACCCACCGGGAGCTCAGGCCCCTTTAACCCTAACTAATATTCGCCGATAAAATAAACACACAGAGACTTGTATAAAGTTGAACTTATGTGGGTGGACGTGAGGGTCGGCCACAGCTTTATATATTAATTTAATAACATTCTTAATTTTTTATATTATTTTTTGTATTATTTAAAACATATCTAACAGGTAACAAATATAAACAATAAACAAAGAGCAACAAAACCCCTCCCACCTGTATGCCTGCCCAGCCATGGGCATGTAGGCCAAATAACACAAACTAACCGCCACTGTGACAAAGCAACCGCCGAAAGTACCTGAAACAAAAGGAGTGGGAGTGTGGGAAACGCAATCCGGAAAGAGGGTGAGTGACGTTACTGCAGCCCCTATTTATGCTATGCCCCACGTCCTGGTACCACCCACCCACGACACAAGCCCGCCCCTAGTCACGCAGCCCCCACCTCCCTGGGATGCGCAGGGAGACAGAAAGGAAAGGGAAAAACCACTTCAGTTAAAGAGAGCCTATTCCTGTACATAGAACCCCGCTAACTAAGACCCCTTTGTGCAGTCATTAGCCCAACGGCTATACGCCTCCGGGCTTGCAAGACTGCCCAAATAAAATTAAAACCATACCCACCGGGAGCTCAGGCCCCTTTAACCCTAACTAATATTCGCCGATAAAATAAACACACAGAGACTTGTATTAAAGTTGAACTTATGTGGGTTGACGTGAGGGTCGGCCACAGCTTTATATATTAATGTAATAAACATTTCTTAAATTTTTTTATATTATTTTTTTGTATTATTTAAAACATAATCTTAACAGGTAACAAATATAAACAATAAACAAAGAGCAACAAAACCCCTCCCACCTGTATGCCTGCCTGCCAAGAAGGAGGTCGTGTACCACCTACACGACCCTCCGACCCCCAGCCAACCAAAACAGAGCCCTCTCGATGCCATCCTGCAACCCGGACAAAAATATATCCAGGCCGATGTCCGTAAGATGGACCCCGTCGGCCAACAGCAAACAGCTGTTATCCCCTTCTAATTGCCTGTGGCGGATAACAACGCCACCTCTGGCCCGAACAAACCTTGACACCCGGGTATTCAGCAACCTCCGCCCTCTTTCTATAGCCGCCACATCCCGGGCACCTTCCCACACAGCCCTCGGAATAATTTCCGACCACACCAGCACCAGCTGCCCAAAATACGAAGCAAACCGCTCCAGGTCGGATTGGATGAGGGCGATCAGCTCACTTAAACGGACGTGGCAGAGATCGTTGCACCCAAGGTGAATGACCAAAACCGTCGGGACCGGAGGACGACGGCTGATCTCCACGACCTCTGGGAGAGCCTGCAACCAGCGCAGGCCGCGGAGACCACGCCAGAAGACGTCGACGTCATAGAAACCCAACGCTCTTCCACCCGGGCGAACCTGGGCCCGATGCTCAGCCCAATACACGTATGAATGGCCGATCAGCCACACCGCCGGACGAGGACCATACGCCGTCCACGTAGAAGGGGCCACCGACGACCTCACGAGTGGGACCAGCTGGCCTCCATCACGGTCCAAAGAGAACCCGGACAAGGGGTCCCCTGCAATTCTGCCGACGGACACAGATCCCGAAAAACCAGGCGGAGCGGCAGATGACGGCGGAGCCACCGGAACAGCAGGAACCGCATTTACCAAGGGAGTAGAAGCAGCAGGAGGCGCCGACACAGCAGCCGCCCGAGACGAAACTGTAGAGCCGCGAGAGCGGCGACTTCGCTGGCTGCGACGATGATGATGCACCGGGCGACTGCTGGGGCGGCGAGGCTCAGCCGATGCCATGGAGGAAGCCGAAGTGCCAGAGGACCAGGAATAAAAGGAGGACACAGAGCCACGCCTGTCCCTAGAGCGACGCCGCTTGCGCCGTACGGATGGGGAACGGGAGGCAGTGCGTCGCCTCGAGACGCCCGAACTGCCGCTGCGCCGGGAACTAGCCCCAGAAAAAACCGACGAGGCCCGAGACCCGTCACCAGGGACAAGGTACGCAGGGCCCAAGTCCCCGGAGAGCATGGGCCCTACCAAGGGGGCGGGAACCACCAACTGTCCCGAAGACAGCGGCTCTAGCTCCGCCCCCAGCGGTGCCTCATCGGGCCCGCTATCAAAATCAGAGGGGGAAGAAAGTGGAGGGGAGGCATCGTGTTCGGCGGTGCCGCAGGCACCGCCACTAGCCAGCTGGGCAGGGGGCTGGGGGCCAAAGGTAGCAGCAGCCTGACCCCTGCCCAGTGGCACAGTGTGAGGGGGAGGGGCCAGAGGCGCCGGGACGGGAGGCTGGGGACCATGAGACAATGCAGCCACACTCCCGCCCGGCGCCGACACCATGGAGCGGGACGAGGCAGAGAACGGAGCAGGGGGCTGGAGGATGATGTCTTCTGCAGCCAAACCCCTGCTCCGACCGGCGGCCGACGGGGAACGAGCGGCAGCGGCGCGCGCATGGGGAGCGCGCGCTGCTGCCGGCAGCACAGGTACAGCGGGGAGAGGGGGAGGAGGAGGGGGGCGCCGAGCAGCAGCACGCGCTGCTGAGAGATCCGGCTCTACGCGCGGCGGGGGTGGAGGGGGAGGGAGACGCCGCAATCCCGCCGAAGCCCGGGACGCGGTGGACCGCGACCGGACTGACCGGCGCTGTGACTCCCCACTCGCCGACAGCCACGGCGGCACCCAGAGCTGAGCGGGGGACAGAGGGGGCAGAGCGGGGACGCATGGCCACCGCAGAGGGAGAAAGTCGGCTGGGCGGCCGCGACAGCCTACCAGACCGTCGCTGCTGAGAGGGAGCAGGCGGGGGCATCTCAGAGGACCCAGAGGAGGCCTCCTCCAGGAGGGCCTGAAGCCATGAGGACCCTTCGGCCCGAATCCTTTGCCGGACAGCGTCATCAGACATGGTGCCAGGTGAAAACGCAATCCGGAAAGAGGGTGAGTGACGTCTGCAGCCCCTATTTATGCTATGCCCACTTCCTGTACCACCCACGACACAAGCCCGCCCCTAGTCACGTAGCCCCCACCTCCCTGGGATGCGCAGGGAGACAGAAAGGAAAGGGAAAAACCACCTCAGTTAAATAGGGCCTATTCCTGTACATAGAACCCCGCTAACTAAGACCCCTTTGTGCAGTCATTAGCCCAACGGCTATACGCCTCCGGGCTTGCAAGAAACCTTCCCAGCAGATGATACTCAACAAGACAAGCTTAGTTCTTAAGGGCGTTGCTATCAGAAGGCTTTTATTTCCAAATAAAAATTTTTAAAAATGTATAACTGGAATGTAAAATTATAAGTCTCGGAGGAGATGATTGTAGCATATTAGCCATATGAACAGATGTTTAGATCACACTTTCTGTGTTAATGGGTGATTTCAGGGCATGGCACAGAACTGGTTCCTATTGAGCAAAGTAGGTGTGGTGCAGCTGCTCATATATAAAGATTTTTTGAGACTATGTCAACAGTGAAAGCAGTTCTTCCAAAATGTCCTATCTCCTGCTTCTCCTGCTCTTCTCGCTGCAATTTACAGGTAAGTCCCATACAATTCCATACATTATTGGTCATTTAATAAAGGGAAAATTTCATCTATATGGTAGATTTTTTAGGGTCAACTTCAGTTGATAACTTTGGGTTTCAGTATTTCATAATGGACCTAATGGTTTTCCTGTAATTGATGGGTGGAAGCCGGTCCTCTTGTGGATCACATGGTGGACCTCATCTTCATCCAGACTTTTTGAGAATTCTGGAGGTTCTTGAGTTTTTAAAATTAGTTTTTTTTAGGTTGTATTCATCTGATTTATATATTATAGGTAACATTTCGTATCTATCTTTTCACAACATCTATAAAGATCCACCTAATTAACTCTTCGGGGATACTCTTGTTATAATATAAAGAATATTATCAAAACCTTGTATATATATATGAGGTGTACTACATGATTTAACTTATAAGAACATCTCAGGTCTGTGCCAAGGGTGAGTCCTTAGATATGTATATGATGTGCCAATACTATGCACGGAATGTGGATAAACTGCTAGGCCTCAGCCTTGGAGACAAATAAGCATGAGATGTTCTCCAATCTTGGTACTAAATCCTTAAATTATTCAAAATTGCTTCCTTATATAAAAACACATGGGTGTTACCCTTATGTTTTATTTTAATATATACCTGTTAGTTTACCCAGTAACATGCAGGGGCCTATATGATATAGATTTGCCATATTACGGTCTTGGGACCCAAATGATTATACTCACTCTCAAAAGTTAAAGTTCCACTATGGCTTTATTCACATCAACATCCAAAGAAACATCCACTGTACGGAACATGTTCTACAGACCCATTTAGATCATTCATTGAAATAGATTTGTGAAGACAGTACAATGGAGGACATTTACCAGGTCGGGTACACCCATTTTCTGGTATACAAGTCCTGAAATAATTGCAAATCCTTGTGAAGCAACAAGAATTGCAATAATTTTCCCTTTTATGACAGCTCCATGCCAAGTGGTCCTGAAGGAGACATGAAGAGGGCATTGGCAATGGTCCAGCACAGGCCATGACCAAGCCAGTGGTTATAACTTAAAAATAATAATAATAAGCACGGCAAGGCGTGCAAGTCACAGTAAGATCCACCAGCCGTAAACCTCCTGGCTGAATGGCGACAACCATGTGTGACTAAAACCAACTCAGCAAACGAAAACCTTCCCAGAATCAATCCCCTGGGCAAGCTAAAATATATAAAATAACACGCTACCTTCCCATACCATACAACTACTTGTATCCCTCCCCCCCTTAATAATCACATGAGAGACAACTAATACAGAAAGCTAACTAATTTGGGGAGAGCAGGCGAGACAACTTTTAATCTGTCAAAGATGCAGATTATATAAACATCTATCAAGCTCCACCCACCAGATCCAAAAGCCCTTATCAATCATGACATGACATGTCATCTCATCCACCCCACCCCCCCACCCCCATTTTATAGCCCCTTCGTAGCCCTGCTGGTCATGTCCAGACTCCACCCAGCTTTCAGCCCTGCCCCATGCTCTCATTACTGCCCCGAGCCTGCACACTTCCTGCGCACTCGACTGTTCAAGACCAACTCATGGCACTGGCACACAGAAGGCGCATGGACGTGAAATATTTTTGTGAGGATAAGGCCTAGAAAATTTCTTTTGTGGAAATGGTTAGATGTCTGGGGTCTGTGGGTGTTCCCATGTATGCATATACCATTGCCCCAGAAGTCACATCAAAGTGGTGCTGGTTGAGCATAGTTCATACAAAGCGCTTAGGTGCCATCATTCTCATGTTTGCTATGGGGAAGGCAAATCACAAATCCTCTATCTCCTAATTATGCAGCGTCGGAAATAAACCATGTCCATGCTAAATAGACTTGTGAGCCGTAAAGCTGAAACCTATGCCAGGCAACACATGGGGTAGATTTCATTTGGGTGCATGATCTGGAGCCTCTTAGTAATTCTGTATTTTGTGGAAAGCATAAATACTGGAATTACTGAGGGGATTTAGTGCACCCAATCAAAATCTTCACCAGGTGAGGCCTGACCTAGTTTTGAGCTATCCTCCCTGGTCCACCCGGTGCCTCGTCACGCTCACTTTTCAGTGGAGTGAAGGGGTAAGAGGAGAAAAAACTTGCATACAATGCATGACAAATGCCCCTCTAGTAAACTCCTATATGGCCAGAACACCACTCTATAGATAGCATACAGGTGTGATGCAGTGATGGACATCCTGGAAATGTACATGGTCCATGTTTCTTGGACAGAACATGGCTGCCTGAAACAGGCCTCAGAAACATTGGCAGAAGTGGTATCCAGATCTAGAAGCCAAGCACTGCTTATAAACCCAGAATCAGAAAGTGCCCCAGGCAGGCTCCATATGCCCCACAGGTGACCAGGGAGGTATATCCATCATTGGGCACCATTGGGTTCCTAGGCCCTGCAAGAGCAGTACATGGCAGAGGCCTACTATTGTGTGGGAATGTATTACAGGTTCTCAGAGTTAAGATGGTCTAAGTTCAAGGAAAGAACCATTCAAGTAATATGTGTGAGCTACATTCTAAGAATTTGTAATGTGTGATAAGGTGTATGTAGCTGTACAATAGGGGGCCGATAAAGGATTTTAGAAGTAGGCCATAAGCATCTCAGTTCATGACACTGGCCTCAGTTACGTGTTAAGTCTCCACGCTGACCAACCCTATGACACCACCATGGACTTGTGGACATGTATACATTGGAGGTGTTGTAGATAGTAAATGAAAAGCCCAATGGGAACACCCGGCACTTCCAGTCTTGTTATACTCTTATCATAGATATAATTGTTACTACAGTATGAATAGATCAAGGCCCTTAATCTCAGGAGCCATATGTTATCTCAGAAATTCTTCCGTAATGACTGTATGATGTGAATAATAACTTTTTCTCTGTATTCCAGGATCTCTCTGTTACTCATATTGTAAGTATACAGAAATCTTTATAACCTTGAACGTTATACACACCATATAGAAGAGGGCACATAAAAAAGTTACTATACCTTGTAGAAGGAAGGTGGGTCTCCAAGCCAAGATATATAACATGTAGGGTCTCGAGAAACCATCTAACCCCCTCTTACATCCGAAACAATTCTGTGACATCTTCAGTAATACAATTTCTAAAGAAGGCGTTTTGGTTTGGGCTCTGTAGCATGGATCTCAACATCAAGAACAAGATGTGTCGGGTCCCTCATGGTCAAGGTTCTGTAGAAATCTAAAGGATTGCTCAACTTATTCCCATTGGTTTTAATGAGGAAGCTGCTACACAAGAATAAATCTCAAAGTTTCAAATCCTGTTGAACTATTTCGAGGTGTCCAAGCCACAACCAATTCTATGATATATATTATACTTGGGTTTCCTGAGCATGGATCGGTCCACGTGACAAAGGGATAATACATCACTAAACACTGTATAGACAGACCACTCATATAATAGGTCCCAAAATATATGCTGTATGTGTATAAATAAATAAATGTGTGTATGTATGGGTGTAAAAATGTGTGTGATTGTAACTCATATGTGTGAGTATGCAAATATGTAATTTTTTTTAAGGGGGAAGGGATACCCCATTTGGAAGTCTGCTATAGGGCCCTGTCTCTCCTAGTTACACCCCTGTACAAAGATGGTTTGAGCTGAAGTTTGTAGATGGGTGGATGATGCATGTTGTTGGGGCATGAGGTTCTTCTCTGGGTTGGGTCAGAGTTTGGTATTTGAGATCTTTTACAAGCCTGAGATGTGGCACAATATAACATGTTGGTCTTTTCACTTTTATAACTGCAGATTATGTCCCAACATGGGGGATTGTGTGTTTGGCGCTAGTTGGGACGGTATTGATCCTGATATTCTTTGCCTTTGCTTTAATGGTAAGTAGCAGAATGTGCGACTAGAATGAAAAAATTATACAATGCTTCAGAAAAAAACACCTTTGTATCACTTTCTATGCTTTTTATTGTACAGTGTACTCACATAGACACCATCCTGATTTCAGATATTTACATGCTCTGTTAGCATTAAAGGGAACCTGTCACCAGAGGGCTCTTTTTCACTGATGACAGGTTCCAACAGAGACTGGACAGTACATAGCAAACATGCTTTTATCTTTTCTGTTCAGTACTGAGTTTGAAACTTTTCCTGACTCCCTGGCAGCTTGCGCCCACAAGTCTTAGGGGGCAACACTTTCAAAATGTAAATGTGTGCCTGCTCGTTTGAATCTTGTCTAACCCCATTATAAGAGGTCAATGACTGTAAGGAGTCAATACAACATGGCAGAATTGCTGTCAGAATCAGTGGTAGTGAATCCTCTGTACCAGCTCGGACGATGAGGGAGCGGAGTCTAAGTGGTACCCGGTTTTCACCAGAGCAGCCGCAAATCAGGTTAGACTTGTTGCCTCGTGGTACCACCAGGTCGTTCCACAGCCGCGACTTTGTCCGCGGTGGTGGCCAAGTCAAAGTACGGAATCGTAAGGCAAACTTGTGGTCGGGGACAGGCAGGAGGTCGAGACAGGCTACACAGGATCGGAGTCGGGGACATAGTGGTAGGTCAAGACAGGCAGCACGGGGTCAGATTTAATAACGGAACTGGGGTCACAAGGGGAATTCGGAAACACAGCAAAACGCATGAAATAGCTTTCTCGGTGGCACTAGGTACAAAGATCCATCAGGGAATGCTTGGAGAGGCCGCCCTTTATCAATTTCCTGGGAATACCCAGGACTAATTTGCGGTCGCGCGTGACAGGCTGCCGTCAAAGTTTGATGCACCTTAGTGATGACATAACCATAAGATAGGGGACGTTATTATAAACTAATCGATATGGGGGCTGGTACTAAGACCTCCCAGCAATCATCTGATTCCAACATAGGAAGCACTAGAGAGGTTTTTGCACAGCTCCATTCTTTGTGCAGTGGCCATTTTGATTAACTGCAGTTCAACTCTCATTGAAGTTAATAGGAGATGCGCTGAAGAAGCTCCTTCCAACCACCACCCAGAGAATGGAGCTGTGCTACTGGTTTTTCCACAGATTTTCCACAGAAGACACCCTGTGTTTTTCCTGACCATGAGTTATTGACTGGTTTCATCTGACCCTTCATTTCTTTTACCTTCCAGCTTGCTTTGCGACGTAGACAATGCAGATAGTAATGAAGAAAAATTCTGGAATATTCTACAGAACAAGAACTTGGAGAAATAAATTCCCTTTGGGTTTTCAGCTTAATCAAATGCTAATGTGATCCTTAGTCTCTGCCACATTACTCTATGGATTTATTGCTCCTTATTAACAAAAACATCCTGTCTTCTATCAAACTTTATAATAAACTTTATATGATGTGTATCATAGATGCTCCAAAATCCAAACTTCAGATTTGAGGATCAAAGACTAGATGCAGAGTTGAGGATCTAACCACCCTAACAAATGTTATGTCTCGCTTGTCTCAGTTTCCTGTCTGTATGAAAATTTGTGGGCCATTACAAGTCTAATGATTTACTGGCATCTACTTCCTTCATTTGGTTCTAGAATCCAGTTACTTAGGGAAAGGAGGGGGATTTCATCTCAGTTTGAGGACCTTTGTAGGACCTTCCAAGGTCCTGAAAGGACCCCAGTATACATTTGTGTTTAGAGATTGAGGATTTCATGACGTGAGGTCCTTCTCTATAGGGCAGTATCAAACTTGACGATTGGTTCAGATGGTCATGGGCCCACTAGAAACCGTGGGCCCCCGGGTGGCCGCCCAAGCCGCCTAAATTATAATCCACAATAAGAAAGTCTAGCCAAGTGCTGCTTCTACAGAACATGCTCAGTGCTAGTATACACAGAATGGTAAAGTACACTCACCGGCCACTTTATTAGGTACACCATGCTAGTAACGGGTTTTTCTGAAATACTCAGACCAGCCCTTCTGGCACCAACAACCATGCCATGTTCAAAGGCACTCAAATCCCCTTTCTTCCCCATACTTATGCTCGGTTTGAACTGCAGGAGATTGTCTTGACCATGTCTACATGCCTAAATGCATTGAGTTGCCGCCATGTGATTGGCTGATTAGAAATTAAGTGTTAACGAGCAGTTGGACAGGTGTACCTAATAAAGTGGCCGGTGAGTCGCATACTGCCGGGTACGCACGGCCCGAACGCTGCACTGTGGGAGTGAACTGACATGCTGAGTTCACTCCCGCGGTGCAACGTTCGGGCCGTGCGTTCCTGGCAGCATGCGTTGCGAGTGTGATGCGAGTTCATCGCATCACACTCGCAAGTGTGGAACGGGCCTAAGTGACCCTGGATTTTCAGGACAGATTTTTATGGTAGATTTCCTTTAAGATTCACTAAGGTAGTTCCTCCGCCGTCCACCAGATGTCGCTGCTGCGCTGAAGTTCCCCGAGGTCCGCTGGAATGCCCTGAAATTCACCGGCCTATACCTGGTGAAGGTAAGTGCAAGTTTCGCGACACATTTTTCTTTTTAAATGCGGCGGTTTTTCCGAATCCGTGCATGCCAGCGCCGATGCACCAAAATCTGATCGCGTGCGCCAAAATCCCGAGGCAATACAGGGAAAATCGGCATAAATCGGAAATATTCGGGTAACATGTCGGGAAAACGCAAATCAGGCCCTTAGTAAATGACCCCCATTATTTAGGGTATTAAACCAAATATCAAAAATATAAAAATAATTCTCCCGTAAGGTCATGTGAATGGAATAATAATAGCTTTGGCTTTTACAAGGCGGGGGATGAAAAACAAAATCATCCTCCAAGAGGTGGCGCTAAAAATACATCACTCCTCTGTTATTCTACCTATATTGCTGTAATGCCACCTGCTGATAGATACAGGCAGTGCACTCACTCAGAAAACAAAAAGTACAGCACCTATAAGTAAATCAGACAAAAAATAACATGTTTGCACAGATTACACTAATAAATGACCTCAAGCTTCCTGTGGATTTGCTCTGAAAACTGACAGAAATGCATCCATAAATCTTTGGGGGAGCAGCTATCAGAGTGTCTTAACCAATGTAATAGCTCATCAGAGTGCGGAAAGGGGTGTACAGAGAGGGGTCACAGGCTGCAATATGCAGCAAACACACACCAGCAACACCCACGGTCGTGGTGGGACCTGCAGCTGCCATCTTGGCTGTGATCATAGGTCCCCTTGATGTCATCAGAGAGCGATGATCCAGGGCCATGGGTCTCTATAAGACTCCACTATAGTATACACTAGGGGTCCCCAAACTACGGCCCGCGGGCCACATGCGGCCCGTGGACCGTTTCTATCCGGCCCCCATCCCATGGCATTGACAATAGTGTCAATGATTAGGCCGCGGCCTTCGGCGGTCGGGCCGGGGCCTCCGTCCGTCCGGACAGGAAGCTCCTGCCCGTCACTGTATAGTGCCCGATGTGGCCAGGAACGGCCGCTCGAGCACTTTAACTGGAGCGATGTGGCCGGAAGACAACCCCGGCGCACATCGCTCCTTGAACTTGGATGCGCGGCCGCGTGATTACGTCATCACGCGGCCGCGCACCCCTTTCTGCCCAGCCGCAGGAAGAAGAAAGAAGACGCGGGAGCCAGAGGTAAGTACAGGTTTTTAAATTTTTTTTTTTTTTTTTAAACAGCAGTGTGGCGACCCCAATATACAAAGTAATGAATTATGGGGCCATTAGAGAAAATAATAATGGAGGGGCAGCATAGGGAATAATTAATTATGAGGGGCAACATAGGGAATAATTAATTCTAATTAATTATTTCCTATGCTGCACCTCAATTAATTATTTCCTATGCTGCCCCTCATAATTAATTATTTCCTATGCTGCCCCTCATAATTAATTATTTCCTATGCTGCCTCTCATAAGGGGCAGCATAAGATATAATTAATTATGAGGGGCAGCATAGGAAATAATTAATTATGAGGGGCAGCATAGGAAATAATTAATTATGAGGGGCAGCATAGGAAATCATTTATTATGTAGGGCAGCATAGGAAATAATTTATTATGAGGGGCGGCATAGGAAAGAATTAATGGTGGGGGCAGCATAGGAAATAATTAATTATGAGGGGCAGCATAGGAAAGAATTAATTATGAGGGGCAGTCTAGTAATTAATGGGGGGCAGCATATTTAATAATTAATTGACCCAATTGATTCATTAATTGGGCCAATAAATAAAATAGTTCACAAAGGGGTATTACGGATGCTGTCACATGTACCGCTAGCGCTGTCTTTTCAAGGAATTTCTTATATTTTTTTTTTATTTTAAACTTCAGTCCGGCCCTCCAACAGTCTGAGAGGGACAGTGAACGGCCCCCTATGTGAAAAGTTTGGGGACCCCTGGTATACACTGTAGTACAGCAGTGTATGATAGGATCGATCAAACCCACTTGGCGTCAAAGTACCATGGGGGGGGGGGGTCTAAAAGATCTTTTTTAAAAATTGAAAACATTTTTTTTTTAAAGTTAAAAAAAATAAATAAATAAATAAAAGTTAACATAACCCTCCTTTCCTTAGTACTGATAGGAAGATAAACAGTAAAATCATAAACATATTTCTGCATCCCACAAGTCCTGATCTATCAATATATTAATATGGTTATTCCCGGCGGGGAAACCCGTAGCGGACAATAGCACCCAAATGTCTAAAACGCTACTTTTTTGTTATTTTGCAACTGATAAACATGGAAATAAAAAGTGATTAAAATGTCATAAAGTCCAACAAATGATATAAATGTCAACATCACATATCACATCCCACAAATAACGTCACATTACACAGCTCCATACGCTAAAGTATAAAAAAATTAATAGTGTCAGTACAGGCGGTCCCCTACTTAAAGGGGTATTCTCGTCTGGGCATTCATATTTAGTTCATTAATCTGCCATATGTAAACATTTCTTCAATTGGATGTTATTAAAAAAAATGTTCCTGTGTGAAGATAATTTCTCATTAATGTAGTCATGTTGTCCCTTAGAAATGAGATAACTTCGGATACGACCACCTCTGCTGGAGGGATTGCATAAAAAAACAAAAGGTTTTTTTGTATATGAAATGTCCGGGAGTTACTGCATATCCTTCAGCCGTCCTGTGGTAATGATCGCTGAATCCAGGAGGTCAGGGCTCAGTAGCGCATGTCTGGCCCCCGCTGCCAAAATGTGAGGTGGTCGTATCCAAGGAAGCTATCTCATTTCTAAGGGACAACATGGCAACATTTATGAGAAATTATCTTCACACAGGAACATTTTTTTTATAACATCCAATTGTAGAAATGTTTACATATGACAAATGAATTAAATTAAATGTAAATGCCTTGATGGGAATACCCCTTTAAGGACACCTGACTTACAGACGACCCCTAGTTAAAGACGGACCACTCTACCCACTGTGACCACTGGTGAAGCTCTCTGGATGTTACTATAGTCCCAGGCTGCAATGATCAGCTGTAAGGTGTCTATAATGAAGTTTTATTGATAATCCTTGGTCCAATAACAGCAAAAAAATTTGAAACTACAATTGTCACTGGGGCAAAAAATATTTTTTGTCTGGATCGACAATTATAAATTATACAGTTTTGACTTACATTCAAATTCGACTTAAGAACAAACCTATGGAACCGATCTTGTATGTAACCCAGGGACTGCCTGTATATGGCAAAATGAAATTTTTTTGTACAAAAGGTTTTCATTTTTAAAACCTAATAAAACCTATTTCATTTTCGTATCCTCACAATCATACCGACCCTAAGAATAAAGCATAGTTGTCATTTGGGGCGCACAGTGAAAGCCGTAAAAACACAAGACCACAAGAATATGGCGTGAGAGTGGTTTTTCGCCAGGTTCACCGGATTTGGAATGGTTTCCCTGTTTCTCGGGTGTGGAATATTAAATACCACCACTAGGACGTACAAAAAGCAAAAACAAAAAAGGGCATTGATGGTAAGGGGCTAAAGAGGACAAATACTTAAGTAAAAAATGCTGAATAATATACTTCACATGATCACCACTGCGCTCCTGCTCAATTTGCCTTGTGTTTTCTCAAAAGCTGTCCACCCTGTTGTGGCTCCTTGAAGTTCAAGTGTGAATTATATAGCAACAAATATCCAAAAATGTTTTAACACAAAATGCTCGGTAGAAACGGTTAAGCCCACTATGAATTATGCAAAAAAATACAAATCGTGGTTTAAAACTTAGCTTTTACTGAATTCGTTTAAAAGTGAACAAACAGTAATCTGGCTTCAAAGAAATTGTATGAACGCACGGTTGCCCATCTGCAAAAAATAGGAAGAGACAAAGCAAGTGTGAGCCGGGTGGCTTCCTTCATACAGTTCAAGAGTATTGATGCAGCTTTTAGTGAAAAGGAAAGCTCACCTCTGTGGGCTGCACATCTTGATATGTAACAGGTTAATATCTACACTCAAGTTTCCGGGTGTTCCTCGGTGGAGGTGCCATAAACAAGGGGTCAATGAGGTGATTACGGGCACCCTATGTCCATATAGAGTGTAGAAAAGGAAATGGAAAGAGGAGGAAACAAGGTGTTGTAACTAGAGGCATGGGAGGCAAGGGTCAAGCATGACTATCACTCTCCCTGTTAATGCCCTAGGTTCAATTTCTAAAACACCCTGTTAGCCTAACCTCGGGGTTGTGGCCCTAATTGACCACGAACCCCGACTGGAACCTTACCCTAGATACCTAGCCCTGTTATTGGACCTAGTCTAGAGGTATCATCCCAGTCAGTTGTCTGTATGTACAAGAGGTATATTAGATGGTCCGTATGTACAAGAGGTATATTAGATGATCCTTATAGCAAGAAGTATGTCCAAAGGGCAATTGCGCAACCAAATCCCGACAGGGCCTGTTTCACCCTTTTGGGCTCATCAGGGGATAATAAGGTCCGCACTGGGAGCACCCTAATGGGAAAAATATGACAAACAATGTGACTGGTATATGTTCAGATGTCTGTAACCTTCAAACAATAAAAGTGATATCATGTAGTATAGAAAGTATATTCTTACCTTACACTATACTGATAGATGGTGCTGAGGTAGTAAAAATCTCCCTTGCACTGTAGTAATAGTGTGTAGGAATAATGGTGATTTCCCTAGTGAGGAAACAGATTGGTTGGTAAAACTACAATCAAAGTATCCAACAGGAGGACCAGAGTGTCTATATAATGACCCAGGTAGGTAGCGGTTTTACCTGAAGGAAAAGGCTAGTTTGAGCGATGAAGTGCTGCGGGGGTGCAAATGCACACACCCCCGTTCAAGTGTGAATTAGCTCATTTTATCCAAGGGGGTGGTAAACTTTAATTTTCAAACTAAACACAGAGACATGCAGGGGCAAAACTAGAAGATTCTGGGCCCCAAAGCAGACTTCTCCCCCTTAAAATATATATATATATTCGTATATTGACACATGTATATGGTAATACACAATACGCACATACATGCAATACCATATACTGACATACAGCATATACAAAGCCAATATCCTGGATGCTGGGGCCCAATGACACTGCAGGCCCCATAGCAGCTGCTGTGCCTGCTACCACTGTAGTTCTGCCCCTGGAGACACGCCCCAGAGTAAAAAAGAGTAACCTTCCCTCTGACTTGTATTAGCTAGTTCACATATAAACTTACATGAACCAAATATTTGGAATGGGTGGACAGATCGTTAGAAAAGAAAAATTGAATGGATTGGAACAAATGGACATCACATGAGTTGAGAGGTCTTCTATAAGAACCATTGGCTGTCGGATCATTCGTTCTCGATCATTGCCCCATGTAAACAGGTGCCCATGAATCTTTTTCTGAATACCGGGGGTGAAGCTAGGACTGTCTCTTCAGGTTTTGACGGCTTCTCATTGCTGACCCCTTATGCCCCCTAATAGCCAAAGCACATCACCTGGCTGAGATATATGACACATCTTATGATACACAGACAATTACACCACCTCATGCCTATTGTATACACATGTCAACATTTCACAAAATGTATGATAACAATTATAATAACTATGCAGATGACAGGATAACACATTTGTGTCATCCTTACCAGCAAAAGAGATGACTCCCAATTAAGATATTTTCAAAAATTGCTTTATCAAAACAGGTGTACAACTTGGCTGCAGCATGGAAGGTACTGTACTGTACTCTCCAGCTTCACTTTCTCCCCTCTCACAGCAGAACTCACAGATATGAACTGAAAAAGACATACTGCAGTTGCTTCCCCCTCCTCACAGTCCATTTTTTATGGTAGAGGGATTCTTTTGGTTGGCCCAGATATCTTGGACACCTTGCAGTCAGTTAGTGTCCTCAGCATGCCCCCGGGTCACCCTGGATCGATGAGGTTACTGATCGGCCACTGCGGGTCCTTTGACTGCCAATTCTTCTGGCCCAGTATGTATTATTTGTATTTGTTTCTCTAGCCCCAATACCATTTAAAAGTGAGACTTGTGATGACCACGAGCCTCAGGTGCCATCGATGGCACCACAACAATTTTTCCGGTGTGACTAGTTAATGGAATCAATCAATTTCTAATAACTTAGAGTGATTAATGAGGGTGATTACTGACATTACATGGACATGATGGCTAATGAGGCAGAAGGCACGGCGCAAGGTCCTGAAGGAGGTCAATATTTCAGGAATGTTGTGAGCACTTGACCTAATTAGGTGAGAATAAAAATAGATGGTGGAAAATGTCATGAACATCCCTACTAAATAATGAAGCATTGACTGTCTGGGGACCTCCTAGGACAGTCCACTGCTTGATAGTCCAGCAGGGAAAAATAAACTCACTCTCAGAGGACCGGTCACCCTAAAAAAACACACTAGGAGCTGCTTACTAAAGCCCCACCCCAGATGTAACAGTGATAAACTGCTAGCTTTATCGGAACCCTCTGACATGGCAGCGCCATACCCTCGGAATGCCGAACCTAGCTCACAGTGGTCCAGCGTATTCATGAGGGGGCGGTCCTAGGAGGCGGTGACTGCCACATGGAGCCTAGCAGTCACCGCCATCCTATGGTATATGAGAGACGGTCCAGGAAAGAACCTCGGACCCCCCACTCATGGATATGCTGGACCGCAGTGAGCTTGGTCTGGCTTACCAAGGGTATGGTGCTGCAGCGTTTGCTAGCTTTATCGGAGGGTTTCGATAAAGCTAGCAGTTTAATATTGCTACATCTGGGGTAGTGCTAGGAGCTGCTTACCTTAGTACTTTAGTAAGTAGCTCCTAGTGCTTTTTTTAGGGTGACAGGTCCTCTTTAAAGTAAATCTACCATATGGATGCAGTTCTTCCAAACTAAGCACTAAATGCTGATGTGCGCCTCCTGAAACAGAACCCATACTTCTTTTTGCTTCATACAGCTTAGTTTTTTTTTTTTTTTAACGGCTTTTAAAATTATGCAAGTGAGCCTCAAGGGCTACAGGCTAAATCATAGAAGCCCATTCTGCGTCAGTTGTCTGCTGATTTTTCACAACTACGTGTTGTTTCTGTCTGCTTCCTTCCTCCACAGCCAGAGGGACAAATGAAGGCATGAATATTTAGCATACAACGGATCCAGCAAGGGCTTTTGTGATGAAGCCAGGAGCCCCTGAAGCTCATTTACATACTTTTAAAAACAAGTTTTCTCAAAAACTAAGCCATTACAAGCAAAATGAAGAAAAGATCCTGTTTCAGGATGCACAAGCCAGCAGGTAAGTGTGCTTGGTTTAGAAGCCCTGCACCCATGTGGAAGATTTCCTTTAACCAAAACAAGGTTAGAAAGGTAATAAATAGATATAGCAGAAAGCAGGAGAAACAGAGATGGTAGATAAGACATAGATATTGTTAGGATCAGTGGATCCTCTGGACCACCGCGGGAGATGTAACTAGCCAACACCCGGAACCGGAGCCTAGCGGCACCTGGTATTCACCAGAGCCCGCCGCAAAGCGGGTTGGACTTGCTGCGGCAGGATACCACTAGGTCATTCCCAGGTGTGACTAGCCCACGGTGGCAGCCGAGGTCGAGGTACCTTAGCGGATGACAATCTCATAGACAGGTCCAGGCACAGGGTCAGGGCAGGTGGCAGAGATGCAACGTCAGGTCCAAGTCCGGGGTCAGCAACAGGAGTTCCAGGCAGGTGGGAACGGGAACACAGGCGCACACGGAACACAGCAACACGGAGGAACTCAGGTAACACGGCAACACAGGACTCAGGAGCGGGAACACACAGGAATACACAGGAACGCAGGAATACACAGGAACGCAGGAATACACAGGAACGCAGGAATACACAGGAACGCAGGAATACTCGCTAGTAAGCTTTCTCTAAGGCTATGAGGCACAGAGATCCGGCAAGGGTAACAGGAAGAGGCAGGCTTATGAAGAATTGGGCAATATGGCCAGCGCCAATTAATGGCGCGCTGGCCCTTTAAATTTGGAGAAGGTGCCGCGCGCGCGCCCTAGCAGTCGGGGACGCGCGCGCACAGCGGAGGGGAGCGAGCCAGGAGCCGGGACGGGTGAGTTGCGCTGGCGGCGCGCTGGCGGGGGCAGGGCGGCACGGGTGAGCCCGCGACCCGCGATGTGGGTCGCGGGACCACCCGTGACAGATATGATATAGATTACAGATTTTAGACACAATAGATAGATACAATCTCAGCCAGACCCAAGCATGGACCAAACATGACTGACAAAAGCTTAAATCATGGCGCTGGTAAACAAGGCCCAGGGGCACTATGGGTAGGCAAAGTGGGCAATTGCCCAGGGCCCCCTGAAAGAGGAGAATCTCTTCTTTCAATTGAATCTTCAACTTTGTTTCTAGGTGCCATGGATCCAGAGATATTTAGGTTTAAAGTGAGAATATCAGGTGCCATTTTCATATATAAAAATCACTCCCGATGGCATTTTAACAGTTAATATCTCTGTTTTCCTGAAACTTAGAAACACAAATTTAGATTCATATAAAAGAGGAGATTCTCTTCTTTCATAGGAAAAAAGTGAGGTTCTATGTGTCACAGAGCCAGAGATACAGCCCTCTGAAGTGTAGCCCCCTCCAGATTCTTAGCCATCAGGCTGCAGGGAGAATTTGCTGCACACAGGAGCTGCTGCACCTCACAGATAATGGAAATATTCACTTTATATGTTACTACATTTTGAGAAAGGATAATATCAACTAATATTCATGTTTTTAACCCTTCTCTATCCAGAACTATCTAAGAACACACTTTCTCTCTTATGGCCTTTTATTTTGTGATAGTTTTTCTTTTTTGCGAATATTGACTGATAAGATGAACATTCGATCCTCTTTGCCTAATGTCCCTACATATTAACACCGCAATCCAGAAGGTGTCCATAACGTTATATGTAACACCAAAAACACACACATGTTCTGGAATAAAGTTTTTATTGAACACCATCCTCCATTACTTACACCTATGTTATGACACTCTCACTCTCATTCTTATGAAGCGCGGAGGGTTCTGTTATTGTGCGGCTAATACATTGTCGCACATCTAAAAGTGACTTTTATTATCTCATTAGCTTGGTTTATGGATCTATAGTTATTTATTAAGGGAGTGCACAATGATAGATCTGTGTGACGCTCAGTGCAATTTTCTGCAAAAAATAGTTTGGTGTCCCCGGTGTATTTAACGTTCCCTTTGCTGCATATTTTGGTGAATATATTGTTGTGGGGTCTGTATGATCTCCTCA
The DNA here is from genome assembly GCA_019512145.1 of Engystomops pustulosus. Taxonomy (NCBI): domain Eukaryota; kingdom Metazoa; phylum Chordata; class Amphibia; order Anura; family Leptodactylidae; genus Engystomops; species Engystomops pustulosus. The sequence goes on along the minus strand of CM033650.1, from coordinate 13,894,063 downwards.
CATCTTACTGTTTTAGGAAAGTATATTTTCTTTATATAAGTATCTGGATTTGTACATATTTTAGAGGAAATTTTTTATGTTAATTGCCAAATGAATCGCCTGGTTGTCTGCTTTCAAAATTATATAGGTTTTATAGCTTTTATCTAGTTATTACAGTTAGTGATATTATGTGGATTTTTTATGTGAACATATCAATATGAGGCATTTGTGAACTCTACACATGTCCATCTATTACATTTAGGAGATGTGAAGGTAAATATTTTCTGTTTGGAGAACATTATTTGCCATCAAAGTCGAATTTTAAATATTTTTTAGAACATGTTTCAGTTTGAATCAAAATTGCATGAAGGCGCCTATGTCTATAAACTCTTTAATGCAATTTTGAAAATGGGGCAAGTGCAGGCCTGCTTCCAGAAAATCTGTGGTTTGTTGGGTTTACTGCAATTCTTTCTGCTGCAATTTCAATTTTATTTTTAAATGTCAAAATTGTAAAAATGCTTTGGTCAATAAAGCGACAAGCCTCTTACTGATTGTGACTGGTTAAAAAATAGTTTTATTGTGGGGCCCCACTTTTAGTTTTGCCCAGGGCCCCACTTTGTCTAGAACCGGCCCTGCCCAGGGGGAATATGTCTGTGACTGGAGGACCACCATAGAGTCATCCCAGAAGCTGACCATCTACCAGAGCTACAAAGAGACTGCAGACTGGACCCATACCTGGAGAAACTAACAGACCCCAGAGACTAACATACGTGTCCAGGGAGAGCAGATATTGCCAACAGTGCCAGGACCAGGAGACCAGGATGAGGTCCACTTCATCCTGCACTGCTCCAAATACTCTTCAGTGAGGGACACTCGCTTCAGGAGACTCTCAGATCTCCTCCTGGACTTCAGCACCAGGGAAGAGAAAGAGATCTCCCTCGTAATGGGGGGAGAAGTGACCATAGCGCCACAATATGTCACTGCCTGCCATAGACTGAGAGACATGTGATACCATGGACTACTAGAACACCCTGCACTCCATGTCCTACAATCCCATATTCCTTAAATACTCTGACAATGCTAATTTGTGTCTTGTCCTGCCAATAAAGCTTTTTTGATTTGATAGATAGATATGAGATAGATAGATAGATAGATAGATAGATAGATAGATTGATAGGAGATAGATAGATAGATAGATAGATATGAGATAGATAGATAGATAGATAGATAGATAGATAGATAGATTGATAGGAGATAGATAGATAGATAGATAGATAGATAGATAGATAGATATTAGATAGATAGATAGATAGATAGATAGATAGATAGATAGATGATAGATAGATAGATAGATAGATAGATATGAGATAGATAGATAGATAGATATGATAGATATTAGATAGATATGAGATAGATAGATAGATAGATAGATAGATATGATAGATATTAGATAGATATGAGATAGATAGATAGATAGATAGATAGATAGATAGATATGAGGTAGATATGAGATAGATAGATAGATATCCACCTGATAATACATAGAAAAAAGGTAATCAATATTATATTGGTGGGGGGAGTTCTGTTCAGTCGCTCCAGAGAGCCCCCCCCCCCCCCCCCCTATTAGGATCTGATATTGATAAATTATATAAAGGGAAGATGATAAATGAACAATACCCTTCTATCATTCATCAATAGCTCCTGATCTCAGCACATTTCAATGTCCTGAATGTGAATATGCAGATAATGGGCAGATGTACAGGTCACGTTTACCATAGGAAAAACGTAAATAAATCAAGGTCTAAAAATATATTGAAGTGTTTCATTATAACAACATCATGTGCCACCTGCCGATCACCGCCGCCTCCTGGTACAGGTTGTGAGCGCCATCTGTCTGTCAAGTTCAGTTACTGCGTCAAAATATTTTAAAAATACTCTAAGTTTACACTTAAAATGTGACAAGATTTTCATCTCCTCATAATAGTCATAATGTACATTACAGTTAGGAAATAGAAATGAGAGTGTGACCATTTCATACTTAAAAATTGTCTAAATTTAGAAAAATGCTTTTAAAAGTATGTATTTACTGTACCTGGTGAATGTCATAGACATTAATCATATCAGTAAGATAAGTCATCAATCTTCAAATTGGTAGGAGGTAACATTATTGGAAGAAGTGATCATCATGTCCTCTGCCACCTGTAACTAAGCAAAAATCTAACTCTAAACCTTAAAACCATGAAACAAAATCTAAGTATAAAGGGAAAATATTATAGTAAGCTCTTGTAAGATTGTGAACGCAGAATTATTTATCATTCATCTGAAGAATGACTGTCAGCTGGGCAATAAATCTCACTCCTGCATCTATATGCTCCTCGGGGGCGGATCCTCAGAATACTGTTCAAAATCACAGATGTCCTAGAAACTAGAAGGAGAATGTGAAATGCACAATACATGGAATTTTAGGATGTTTTTTACTGATGGCCTATCCATTAGGTAGGTTATCAATATCAATCAGATAGTGGGGGTTAACACCCTAGCACCTCGACCAATCAGAAGTGTGGAATGTTACTGCAGCTTTCAACCATTGAAGCGATAGAACTGCAGTACTACCGTATGCATTGTAAAGTGAATGTATAGAAGCTACAGGACCCTTTCCAGAGATAGAGAGAGCGCTGCTACTATTAGAACTGCCATGGATCGTTCATTACTGATTAGTGTGGTGCAGGAAGTCAGAGGCCGAGCATCCAATATTGATGAACTATTCATTGCAATTTCACTCAAATAAGTTCCACTTTATATGCTTTAAACCAGGCGGTAGGAGGGAGCGGATCAGGTGGGGCGTGTACTTGTGGTTGTGATGAATTTCAGGGGAAATTAACAAGCCAATTTCCCTTTATTAGGGTATTTAAATACATCATATTATTACATGTGCAGTATATACACAACATATATACACACATACACAATATTAACACACCATATACACACATACAGCATAAACACACATGATTACAGTATATACACGCATACAGCAAATACACAAACTGGGGAGCAATATGAACATTTACCCCAAGAAAACTTATCCCCAGGTCTGTGGTCTATTTCTAGAACAGGACATATCTACCTGGCTCTGATCTGGCTTACTCTTACGTGGGAAGATTTAATGTGATATTAGAAAGTAGCCTTCACCTTACTTTGTGGATTTCAATAAAAATATGTTTGGCGGCTGTGTCCTTGGTCAGAACATTAGATCAGCATGGAGGGAATTAAAAATCAATGGTCAGGGGGGAATGGGGATTAGCGGTCAGCAAAAGAGGGTCAGCAGGGATGAGCAAGAAATCCGCAAGGGGGACCATAGATAAGCAGGGGAGGGGACAGGGAACATGCAAGATCAGAAGATCAGTAGACCTAGGAGGACACAGGACCCATGGGGCAGAAGACTCATTCAGAGAAGGAAAGGCAGCAGGTCAGCAAAGAAATACTCAACATTTCAGGATTTTGGCTCAACAGCAAAGAGGTCTAAAGGTAATGTAGTGAAATAGTGTAAGAATAGAAACTAAATATTTGAGGTCAAATTGAAGTAGCACATTATCACTGTGCTAAGAAACCATTACCATTACAAGGAAGGAAGAATGGCTCTAAACCTTACATTTCTGGAGAAGCCACAGAGTCTCCGCCGGGAAAGGGGGAGAGGTGCCAAGACAGTGGCTTTGGCCCAGTCTGAGAAGAAGGGTAATTAATTTTTGCCAGGACACAAAGACCATACAGCAGCTGAAAAGAGTAAGAAGGTGGCTCCGCATGGGAGGGATGGGACAGTTGCTCTGAAGGGGAAAACATTGGATCAGTGGTGGACATCAGAGAGGCTGCAGCTGAATAGAGAAGTAGAGTGGATAGTTTTGGAAAAATAGTAGCTCAACGTCTAAAAACTGTAGTGGGACTATAACCTGGGAGGTTGCACCCAGGATCAGGAACCTTAAGTGGGCCCGTAGGATATATCAAAACTTCTGGGCAGTTTACATCAGCACAATCTCTACATTAAAAGACTTGGAAAGTGGGGATGGCTCTGCAGGGGAGGAACAATTACTCAGCAGGGGAGGATAGAACAAGCAGGGGAGAGTCAATGGTCTAGATGACAATGCTACTGTCTATAACGGGGTCTGTAGAATCCGGTCCAACCACAACTACATCTGCAAGACACCGCCATGTTTGTGAGAGGTTTTTACCCCTCTGCTAATTTACAACTAATTTACTTAATTTATCTTGTGTTTTATGAGATACGTCCTAGTTTGCATTGATCCCTTTATACATCTGTTGTGCCAGAATTCCTAGACAACTGGATGTTAGATTACAGGAACTTCACAGAATTTCCTTCACAATTTACTTGATTTACTAGAGAGGAAATCTAATTCTACTGATTTAATTATTCATGGGATTATTAATCCCTTAATCTGCGCTCTATCATCCAAATATAGTTGGTTCCTCTGTCATCATCCAGCAATTAAATTAAAATGCAGCTATTAGGGAGTATCACTGATACCTAAACAATATCAATTAAGTCTGGTGACGTTGCGAGATGTTATCGGCTGGGACTCACCTATGTGAAAGGCATCCTGGGAATGTGGGGCGATGATTATAGGATGGGGGACCGGGGACTATGTCTGGAATGCCGTGTTATCATATGTGACGTTCCTGTCATCATCGAATAGCAGCTATTAGGAAATCAAGGAAGATGAGAAACCAGTTTCTTGGTGACCCGGGGAGAGGAGGAGCCTGATATCTATGAGGCTGACAGCTTTATAAGCTCCTGAATGTTACATCTGGCACTTATCACTGGACTCTACTCGCTTCAAAATGGCTTCCTACCTCCCCATACTTCTCCTCATCTGTCTCCAGATCTCAGGTAGGTCCATGGCAGGAAAGAACTTGCAGAAGTAAAGTTAGAAGTGAACAGGACATTAGATTTGACGATAAAGATGTGAAATTCAGCAGGATAGGTTGTCAGATGTAGAAGAAGTGAACTTTAAGGGGCATGATACAACACAATAGCCACATACACTGTGTGTATCCGAGTGTATATAGTATATTAGTATATAGGATGCAGTGATTCATTAGCTGCAGATAATAGAAAGGATTTTTTTTTCTGTTACATAAAAAAAAAGCTTTTTTTTTGCTATTTTCCTTATCCATAAAAAAAAGCTTATTTATGGTGCTGCTACATTTGTATTTGTTGGGTGAATAATGTACAATTTTGCTACTTTTTGAAATATTATTTTATTGGATATGTAAATATCAAATACTAATATTAGATAATGATAATATTTAAATAACAATTTAAATTTTATATTAATTTATAATTTTAGTACTATATTATTTTTCGATTATCTTCTATTAGTGGTCGTATTGTTAATATTTTCTCTTATTATTCTACAGTTAATATTCGTTACACATACTTATTATACACATTACATATAATATATATTCCCTGGTTTTCCTTTAGGCAGCACAAGGGACACAATGAGATGAGGGCACATAGGTACAAGCACATAGAGACATGTTACAAAGCAATAGAGAGCAGTAGCTCACCCATAAAAAGCGCAGAGAATATATATATATATATATATATATATATATATATACATATATATATATATATTGGTTTTGATACTTCTTTATGTTGAATTTAGAATTTTATGTATTTTTATGTATATTTTTGGATTCAACTATCTACTATAAAGATCCTAGCCAGACACCAGTGCCCATTATGGCCCAAAGTGCTTTGGAAAAACCTGATGCCAACCCATAATGGAGTAGACAAAGAGTATATACTGCTCTATAGGTCAATAAACACCTGATCCCACCTAGTTCTGTGCATTATATTGGAAGAAGTAGCTTTTTAATTTCCATGAACAGCGCCACACCAGTCTATAGGTCGTGCCTGGTATTGCAGTGTGAGCCTGAAAGTACCATATGTGGCCTGTGGACATGCATTACACTAAAGTATGAAAAAAGGGGCAGATTTTCCTAATCCCCGGCAATAAGATGGACATTTCTATAATATTTTAGTTATTTTTTATCTATATGTATAATGTATATTTGTATATGTACCTGTTTATATTGTATATGTATGATGTATACTGTATACTAAGATATACATGTAGGATGAATTCTAATCATCTTCATATTATTTCTTCATTTGCAGGAAACTTTGCTCTCCATTGTAGTCGATGTAAGTAGAACTTGTACTTGATGTCTGTACATTCACCTCCCTATAGTATATATACAGCAAAATGACCTAAGTCTGTAGGTAGATATTGGGGCATTAGCTGCAGATGTATTAAGAATTTAGTTTTGTTTTCTGTAGACCCTCAGTCATTTGCTCCGTGGGGGCATTAATCAGGGCTTGTGCGGCTAATACTCGTGTACAAACCCTGAAATAGACGCAATTCCCAGTATAGTGCCAGGAATTGTTCCTATTTACCCCCTTATACAACCTACACACCCAATAGGGGGAAGGGCCAGCAGCTCATTGGGCGAGACCTGGTGTGGATGTGGTCTACCGGAGCCTCCTGATAGATCCGAGGCACCATCATACCCTGGCACATGATAAATGCCCCCCCCCTACGTTCTTTCTATATGGAGCCTATAGCTGGGAGGACTAGAGCAGACACAAGTGTCCAGTAAAATGGAAACCTGGTCCTTTATAGATATTAGAGAGATAGATAGATAGATAGATAGATATGAGATAGATATGAGATAGATAGATGATAGATATGAGATAGATAGGTAGATACATAGATAGATAGATAGATAGATAGATAGATAGATAGATAGATATGAGATAGATATGAGATAGATAGATGATAGATATGAGATAGATAGGTAGATAGATAGATAGATAGATAGATAGATAGATAGATAGATATGAGATAGATATGAGATAGATAGATGATATATATGAGATAGATAGGTAGATAGATAGATAGATAGATAGATAGATAGAAAGATAGATATGAGATAGATAGATAGATAGATGGATAGATATGAGATAGAATATTAATTTTCTTTCTTTCCTTCTCAGATGCTAATGACATTTGCCCCTGGCAGATTGGTGTCATAGTGCTGCTCAGTATTACTCTCTTCATCCTTCTCATACTGTTCCTCGTCTTGGTGAGTATCACCTGTACCTAAATCTACACAAACATGTGATTCTCATACATTTCTGGTCTACATATACCAGAGAGGAGGATGGAAGATAAGGTACATCTACAATAAAGGAGCGGCATCATAGAACCCAGTGACATTGACATAAAGATCAGGAAGAGCCCCCGTTTATGGTGCTCGGTACCATATTCCTTCCATCTACTCTTTTGGTCAAAACTACCTTCCTCCTTATTTTCAGACATTCAGGTTCCACCAGAGGAGGACTGGGGTCCGCACGACTCCTTTGTCTTCTTGTGTATTGGGCAGCTTAATCCCCAACACCATTGGACCCATAGCAATTGCCCTGGATGGAGGAATATTGTCCTTTCCCCTCCTCCTCTCTGTCCAGCTCCTTGATGTTGTCAGATAACACTTCAGTCCAAGCAGGGTGTAGCATGGTTGAGCGATGCTGCCTCCTACTGAACACGATACTGCTCTATCCTCCAAAACAGGGGTCTGTGGTCTCCCATACAACAGTACACAGCAGCCTGCTTATAACTAGTGTCTGTAACTAGTTAACCTGGGAGCACAGGCCCCCTGCCGCATTGGGCCCCGCAGTGGTATATACAACCCTGAAGGGGTATCCTGAGTTACGGTAGGGGAAGAGTGTAATTTTGCTAAATGTTATATCTCGCAAAGACGACTCTTCTTGACATGGAAAATGGAAACCATCTGACTTTTCGAACCACCACCAATATAGATTTTGTTGGGGGTTGTAGGTCAAACATATCCGACCATCTTAAAGAGCAGGGCTCAACAAAGTGGGCTGTTCCGGGTGTGCCTCATCTATGACACACAAATTTCTGGCTAACTTACATCTGGAAAGAGTTGGCCTCACCCTGGTCTCTTCAAACCAAAACGAAACATGGCAGCATAAAACGGTGGATGGGGAGCCCCTTTATTTATCGAATAACTCCTTCAGATTCTATAAGTTATACTTCAGCAATAAGTAACATAAATTTTTTTCTTCTATCTTTTATGTTAGATTTTCTGCAAATGCAAAGGAGGATGCAACAAGGGTCAGGCCAGTGGTGACGTCTACCTACAAAATCTCGGCTGCAGAACCCAACAGTAATGACCCAACCGATGACCCAAGTCTTCTCCTCGACAATCTAAAGACACGGGGACTATGTTCTTACTACTTATTATATGCATTATTTATTTGCTATGATCATGTTAATGAAGAGTTGAGGCTCTGATAATAGTTGATAGTTGTTAATAGCGGGTTCTCACCGCTCAGAACTTCTTCAGTCTCCTCCATCAAATGTTTACAATAAAGTTGCAGATTCTGCTAAAATCCAGCCATTGTTATGTATTGTGGTGTTTCTTCTGACTGCCAATGGATCGCATCTAATCCCAAAACTGGACTACTACATTTTCCCCAATTTACATCTTCTTAAATTCTGCTACTAAATTCTAAAATCATAACCACTCCATAATCTCCTGCTCTTGCATCATTTATTAAATGTGACTCTATTTTCAATGCAAATGGAGTTTTCTCTCTAACCTCCACCGTTCCAAAGCAATAAATGTCATTTTTTGGCTTCCTATAAGCTAATTAAGCTCACTACTTCCAGGTGGGTGGTGCCAGACTACCCCCTCCTTTCCAAGACCACCCACTTGACAGAAGAGAGTTTTATCATATCTGTTTCCAAATCTAACAGTGCTGATCCCTCGGGAATGGTGGTAGCTATCGGAAAAATTCTAGAAGTTCCACTAGAGGAAAAATTCTAGAAGTTCCAAACCTGTTGTGTGACATCTATCAAAGGATTCAAAAAGTTTATTGTGTAATTTTATAATTACACAATAGAACCATAGCATCAGTGATCAATTTGAGACCAGTAAGTTTTGGTTCCTGGAAGCAATCAATACAATCAGGGCATATTTACATGGGTAGCAGCTGCTATGGGGCCCACAGTGTAAGAGGGCCCCGGTATCTTTGGTTGTGGGTGTGTATATGCAGTAAGTGTGTGTGTGCTGTGTATATACTATATGTGTGTGCTTGATGTCTGTTTAGGGTATTGTATGTATGCATGTATTTGCTGTCAATCGAGTCATAAAAGATACAAATGAAAAGAACAGTGAAGAAGAGAGAATACAAAACAAATGTAACACAGTGAACACAGGATATTTAAGATGACACCAACCAGTGCAGAACACAGTGCAGAATAGATTAAGATGTTCGGCACATCTGCTTACTTGCGGGAGATACGCGCGGAACGGCGCGAACAAAATGCATGTGAAGAACAATATATGTGTGAAGAACGATCTTGCAGAGTATTTAAAACATCTGCGAAATGTGTTTCTTCCACACCCCATTAAATGTTCTTTACATGCACTATTTTGTTCGGCGCCGTCGCGCTATATCACAGACAAGTAAGAAGATGTGCCGAACATTGGATCTATTCTGCCACGTGTTCTGCCCACGTGTTTTTCTCTTAAATGATCCTGTGTTCACGCTGTTCAATGTTTTGATTATATTCTTCACTGTGCATTCGAAATCTGCTACACTTGCGCGAGATAATATACGCGCTGAGAAACTCAGTGAAGAATACGATCGCAGATGTTTTGCAACTTATCAGTAAGGACATTATTTTTCAATAAAAACACATTTTTAATCCCAAACCATGTGTCCCTTTGAAAAATGTCTTCGAGTCTGTCCATTGGGGAATCGCGCGTGAAAAATGTGCCGAACGAGGAAAACGCAAAAAACAACCGCATAACAACACGCCGCGTGTGAATAAATAAATCGCAATAAAAACGCTATATTACTCCAAGGAAAAAAATGGAAGCAAAACGCAGGCAAAAACATCAAGTTTTCACGAATTGCACCTGACGCTGCAAAGCAACGCTAGTTTGGAGAGGCCTTACATTCCTCTTGGGTTAGTGGGAAAACTGGCATTGCCGCCTTTTTACCAGTGCTGTGTAATCAAAATTTATCTATTGCGGATTTCAACTTCCCCCTTTGGTTACTCGTGATAATACATTACTTATATTAGAATACCCACAGGCATCTTCAGTATCATCAATGAACAGTCTTATGTCGTGAACCAATCCCGACGTTGTTCAGTGCTTGGCCTTGGTGGTTTTCTGAAATCTATCTTAACCCCTTAAATTATGTGAATAATTAATCACGGCGCAAATTTGCAAGGTTTTAGTATGTGACGTATCAAGCGTCTTTAACCTGGAAACCAGAACAAGCGCAGCAGCTACATATGTCCCCCGTAGAGACGGCTATGGCGCACGGGTTCGTACGGTGAGCGGTGAGGCTGCTACTGTCTTTGACGTAATCACGGTTGTCGATGCAGCTACTATTTTCTATGGAGATGTGTGCGAGCATAACCTGCGCTCACCCCCTCCTCCTCTCCCGTGTGCCGCGAGTGCCTGCCGTGACCACGTTACTGTGAATGTCGCCTAACCTAAAGCTGGCTTTAACGTGTCTTAACAAACAATAGACAACCACTTCAATGGACTACCTGTGATCTAGTTACATGATTCCCATTTCATCCATGTACAACTATGATTATGAGTGCATTATGTAGTGTTATTAGCTAGTCCGAAGAAACTCCCTTATTGTTCAAACGGTCAAATAGAATAAAAGAAACCGGATCTCAATTTAAATCTTAACATACAGTAGATCTAGATTGTAAAATAAGACTTTCAGTAGTATAAACCTATATCTATTTAAATTAAAAAACCGCACCTCGTCGAGCAAAGTAGAGAGCACTTCCCATGTTCATCCTAGCTGGCTCCCAGAAATTGTATAGTACTCTTCTCCTGTATCCTTTTTCTTAATATGTGGCATGAGCTATCAAGAAGTTGCCATAATTAATCCTGGACGCCGGAGTAGATACGAGAGAACGAAAGGGACACACATTTTCAATGGGTTTATCAATAATGATGTATGCCGATTTAGTCCAGGTTGCAAGTCCCACGGATCGCGTGAGCCTAGAGACACGTTAAGTTGGATCTGGGTTTGGATTTGGGTCTGAAAAGGAAAAAAGCGCTTGAAGTTGTTGACTTGACTGAAGTAGATAACCTTCAATGTCAAGCAGAGAGATCCAGGGCCAGAGCAATGTCTACAGTAGATAGCCATGCATGATGTCATGCATCCTAAATGTCGAGGCACATCCGAGGTGTATAGAGAGAGAGCTCCTAATTATAAGGGACAAATATGGTCTATTGTCCACCAGCAGCTCCCCCTCTTTTTGTTGCCCCAACACAACAGCCTGTCCCCCCTCTAATTGCCCCCGAGCAGCATCACCCCTACTCCTCTATGTGCTCCCTGTGTAGAAGCGTGCTTTGGCTCACCTCTTCTTATTTTCCCACCTGGCAGATCCACCTCTTATTATGGGCCCCCCTATCAGCATTCCCCTCTTATATGGCCTCCTCCCTTTTTATTGCCCCACCTAAAAGCTACCCACTGCCTATATTGTTGCCCACTCCCCCCCAGAAGTTCACCCTTGTTTATTGTAGTCCACCTAGAACATCTGGCTCTCTTACTTGGTCCCCCCAAAAGTACCCTCTCTTACACCCCTCCTAAGGAAGCTGTCCCATCTGATCATATTTGCTACACCCCCACCCCTACTCCAAGCACTCCATGGGTCCTACCACCTACTTTGAGACTACACCCTTGCTTCTTCTATGCCAGTGTGCTTTCACCAGCTTACCCTTCTTCTCATTCTACCCATCGTGACAGAAGAAAGCCACAGCCATTGGTCCAGTGGGGTTTCATCTGCATGTCATATGTCTCTCTCGCCACCAGGACCAACCACAGCAGGATACTTCATCACCAAACTCCAAGGAAAAATTATATGGATATTCAGCTGGGAGAGTCAATCGTAAATACTGACGGACTGCTACATGAACTTGCGCCTGAAATGACATGCTTCTTTGAGGAGGGGTGTGAGTTGAGGGTTGAATGCTATGCACATTCCCAAATCAGGATGAGCTTGGTGAATATGACCCCCAGATGTTCAATGCACTGTTGCCTTTGGGACCTAACCAGAGGTCATGAAGCACACAATGGGCATACTTGCACCAGAGGAACTTGGAGACAAGCAGAGTGGAACAATCCTATCACTGCAGCACTGGCTGCCATCTCATACGCAAAGCAGCACGGAGTGGGAGGTCACTTAGTCCATTACTTACGTGCCGTCATTTTAATAACGACTGCACCACCACCTAGACTTTACGGTGACAGCACCTTTGATGATCAATGTATTACTGGAGGCTATTCACTCACTAACAGCAATTTTATGATCAACGTATGAGTCTGCAATATTCAATCTAGGGCAAACATCACTTTTATTAAAGACATGCTATTATATTAGAGTCAGTATTAAATGGACAACAAGTCACTTAATGATCACACTACTACTGATGATTGAGTGCGCCAACTTGTATGTATGCACGTGTCTGTAATATAAACGGAAACAGCCGGGCCGGCAATGTAAAAGGCGCATCTTCTTCAGTTTTGGTATAGGCATAGTGGGTAGTCTCTTTAAATCAAAGAGCATACAGAAGCACATTATAATGTTAACAATAGCTCTTAATTACTCGTTAGGCTACCTGAAATCCGTTGTTCTTGCTGGGTCAAATGCTGTGCAGGAATCATTTTCAAAAAGTTTGAATATATTTACCTTACACAATTTTACCGTACACAGTATACATTTGGTTAGTATTATGCCATCAGAAGTTGTACCAAACCAGAAGAGGGACTTACCTTATTTTCAACACACCTTGGTGACTCTATGCTGGCATTGCCCCGTTCGTACAGACAGTATAGTGTGTAGAAGAAATAGACATATTCCAAGAATCTTAAAAATGCGGCAAAAAAGCATGACAGTGTGTTAGTTATCTTAATAAGAAAATACGATATGTTTATATATGAGGATAGGTTTGATTTTTTGGGTAGACAATAATCAAATTTTTTTTTTAAAATCCAGGTGTGGAATGCAGCAGGCACACTGCGAGCAGGATGATAACTTAAGGATATAGGCGGCCCGCGGTCAATTGCTGGCTACGGGGGTAGCATTGTAACTACTGGAATTAGCTGGCGTTACATTACTGGGGCTACTGGGGGCAGGCAGAATTATAACTATGGTTCTAAGAACATTGCTTATAGCTACTGAGGGAAGCACAATAGCTGATCTACAGGGGGCAGGCACTGTAGCTATTGGCAACAGTGTGGTGGAATTATGATTATCGCTACTCTGTGGCAGTAAAGTACGTAATGTGTGACTATCTGGTTACAGGGGGGTCAGGCTTAACTGTTGCTTACTGTAGTGGCCATGTTCTAGTTCAAACTACCTCGGCTGCTTCATTACTATATTCGATAATGGGGGGGCACTTGCTACTATAATGTCCACAGTAAAGTGGCCACTGTTACTATGTAGTAACCATAGAGGGATCTAAGCAGACGCACCAGTATGAAGTTTTTGATAAGAAGGAGAGAAGATGATGAGTGATTATTTAATTGAAGATAGAAGTTAGTGCTTGCAAATCGTCATCGAGAGAGTCATAGTGCTGGAGAAGCTGACCATGGTGTCCCAGTAGAGTACAAATGACAACGATGACAAAAGCACTATTATACGCAATGCGAAGACACATTGGGGCAGCAGATACTCCCCGGCCATTCGCGATCCCCTAAGACAGCGTCGCAGTTGCTCTGCGGTTGGATTCGGTGGTCCGGACCAGTGGCTCACTAAACGGTAGTTCACTCCGCGCCGTCCACCCAGTGGCACGCGTTTGCTGCGGCTGAAATGCATCCGGAATGCGCCTGAAATTCCCCGTAGGGCCCCGAACCAACAGTGAAGGTCAAGCGCAGCCCCAAAGCGACAGTAGCTCTTTCCGTTTTTAAATGCGCGGCGGTTTTTTCCGGCTCAAATCGGGTTTTTTCGTTCGGCCACGCCCCGATTTTCCGTCGCGAGGAAAAATGCCGGCCAGCGCCCACACCCGATCGTGTGCCACTCCCGGGGCCAATACAGGGGAATCGGCGCAAATCGGAAATATTGGGGTAAATCGATCGGCTACCAGCTGCAAACGCGACTCGGGCCCTTAGTAGCACTGAACCGCTGACCATTGTGTTCTGTCTTGAGAAGTAGGCACTAGGTGCTGTATTTATTTTCATTTTTCATATGGACGGGATCGATGTAGGTCATCGCGCTTATGTAAGGCAGCAGTGCAAGAGTTTCCTGTCAACTCCGTCAGTTGAGGCAGACAGGAGTAGCTCCACTGGTGCCCATGTGCATGTAATCTATTTATGGCAGTGGGATTTCGCCATAACCTGACTGATGAGGCGGCTCCTTGCGGTTATATTTCGTTAGCTCCTGTTTAGCCAAATGTGACCGATTAGGCCTCCTTACCTTGCTCTGGACAGATGTGCCTCCCATCACTGTGTTGACAGACCCTGGCTATAGATAAGACCAGTCATACGCACTAACAAGTCACATACCACTGCATTACCCGAGATGGTGGCACACAACTCCTTGTGTGTAAAGATGAATAAGAATAACACGTGTGAGCTATTTGAGACTAGATGGTCTTTCATGTGACTAGAACGTCATGGTTTGTAACTTATAATTCTAAGTTATAATATATAATATTAAGTTGATAGTATTATTATTGGCTATACAGGCGTGGGTCCTCCTACTAAGTAAGGAATTCATCCTCAATTTAGACAACCCATAGATTACAGACAGACGCCTTGGGTAGCTCTCGTTGAGGACCTTTTACTATTGTTATCCCAGGGCTTGCCAGATAATTCGCGCGGTGCAAGGTTTGGGGCATTTACAGATCTGTCAATTTGCGCCAAGCGTACTGATAATGACTAAGTAGGGGTTCGCCATTACAGCAAAAAAAATGTTAAACCTCCATTGTCACTGGCAGCATCCAAAATTTTTTCTGTCTGGTATCTTTCTAGACAATTATAAATATATACCGTTCGACTTACATACAAATTCAACTACAGGAACAAACCCCCGGCACACCCTATTCATTTTGACTGACATATGTCCACACGGGACTGCTGTATGAGCACAATGATTGGATTCAGAGTGCGATTGGATACCACGACATGTTCTCAACCAGTTGCATGAAAGCCAGAGATCACTACCAGTAGAGTGTGTGGTATAGAGGAAGCCGTGATATACTAGATGTGAAGGGCAGGTCCACGGCCGTTGGGTCTACTAGACAGACGTAAGTACAACGCCTTACAAGTTTTCCGTTATTCGTAAGTATTGCATATCTAGTTTGTATCAGTGACTCGACTCATATAGTGGTCCTAAGTTCTCTCTGGGGGATGGATGTGGGGCGTGGGCTGTATGTGAGGGGAACTCGTGATTACATAACACACAGATATCCTAGACATAGTATAGAGAGTCCCAGCAATACTAATGTTTAATGTCTACCCCGAATATAAACATGATTATTATGCAGGTGAAGAATGAATCTTCATATAACAGCTACTAAAAGGCTTGAAAACTAGTCATCTAAAAGATGAATACGAAATGTTACGCAAGAATCAGTTAGTCGACTAGCCTGGCAACAAGTAATCCCCGCTTTTAGTCGGAACACCACAACGCCGCTTATCTTATTGTGTACCCAAAGGCTATAAAGGAAAGTGTTTCTCTCTTTCCGCGCCTTTGACCTGTGAGGCAAAATACTCTTTACGACACTGAACTTCTTCTACTACATCACAATGGAGAAAAATAGCATAATAAAGCCTGTAAACAAACCAAAAAACAATGGATTAGCATAGTTCGTATCTATCATGCACTCGTGAGAGTCGATTTTGTTCTAGCCATCATAGTTAGTACAATGTGCTGTAACATTGGTAAAGACCATTACTACTGGATTATACACGAGTCAAGTTAAAAAAAAAACCTTCAATACTCCAACCCTCGGTGCATATACTTGGAGCGGCTCGCGATCATCGCGAAACCGGCGGATTGTCATTCAGCGGTTGACACCGCCGCCTCATAGTGTGAGCCCACCGGCACAGTCGCATGGCCGTGACTCTGAGGGCTAGAGAAAAGAGAGAAGAAGACCGCCGGGGGCGGGACCCGCCGCCAAGGATCGCCAAGGAACCCCCGGCAAAGGGAACCAAGCACACATGCATCGGGGGTGAGTATCAAGTTATTTTTTTTTTATGAGCTTGGCAGGAGGCTGGCTGTATACTTAATTGGGGCTGGCTGTTTGTATACCATGGAGGTGGCTCGTACCACTACATGGGGGCTGGCTGATACTACATGGGGGTGGCTGTATTACTACAGGGGCCTGGCTGGGATGATATTACATGGGGCCTGGTTGGCTTATACTACATGGAGCCTGGCTGGCTGTTTATACTACATGGCGGACTGGCTGTACACTACATGGGGGGCTGGCTGTGTATACGCTACATGGGGCGATGCTGTATACACATGGGGGCAGGCTGTAGTACTAACATGGGTGCTTTGGCTGTATAAACATGGCGGGGCGCTGTGTTGCATACTAATGTGGGCCTGGCTGGCTCTGTATAGCTACATGGGGGCTGCTTGGTATACCCCCCCACCCCCCCCCCCCCCCCCCCCACTACATGGGGCATCTGGTGGCAATGTATACTACATGGGGAGGATGATATAACTACATGGGGATGCGCTGTTACTACTGGGGCTGGCTGTATACTACTTGGGAATGGCTGTAAACTACAGGGGATGACTTGTGGTCTGTAAACTATAGGGGACTCTGGATGGCTGTATACTACATAGGACTGGCTTATAGAAATGGGGGAGGTATGACACAAATTGGGGCGTGAACCAGGGGGGGAGCAGGCGTATATGCATGGCGGGCAGGCCATCGGATTAATGCATGGGGGCAGGCCCGGCGTATTGATTGCATGGGGATGGCCCTTGTGGTATATCTACACCCCTCGGCTACTTATTACCTTCAGTAATAGGTTTTTTCCCAGGTTTTTGGTGTGGTAAAATTACGGGTCTTGGTTTATAATTGGGTACGCTTTTAACTACCGTAATACGCGTAAGTAAATGTAATTCTGGATCTCTGTATATGATTGTTACCCAATATATGAAAGAGTTTTTAATTGATATTTATTATTGATTTATTTTTTACTGTATTTTATGTCAGGGTGCTCCCGCGATCGCTTGACCGATCGCTGTCTCGGATCGATGGCGGCACCCGTTGTTCCTGCTTTAGCTTGCCCCACTGGTCTCCCGGGTCCCGCTTCACCTTCCCTGGCTCAGAGATGTCCTTCACTATGGACTCCCGCCAATCGGCGCGCGCGTCCCCGTCTGCCTTAGGCGCAATGTCACGCAGGCGCGCCGTCACTCTTTAGATTAAAGGGCCAGCGCGCCATAATTGGGCTGATAAGTTCTCTTCACCTCTCTTCTGTGACCCTTGCCGGATCTTGGGCCTCTAAGCACTTAGAGCAGCTCGTATCAGAGCTGCTTACTGTGTTTTCCTGACTTCCTGTTTCCTGTGTCTTGGTATCACTGCGTTCCTTGTGTATATCTCTGCGTTCCTGGTGTTGATCTCACCGTGTGTTCCAAAGTCCTGATCCGGTTTCCGATGTATTGTTCATCCGTGTTGCTGATGTTCCTGACGCCTGTGTTCCCGTTCCCCCTGCACTGTGAACATCCATGTTGCTTGACCCCGACTTGTGACCATGACGTTTGGCATCTCTTGCCACCTAGCTCCTGACCCGGCCTGGAGTCCTGTCTAGTAGATTGTCATCCAGCTAAGAGGGTACCTCTAACCTACGGCTGCCACCGGGGGGGCTGAGTCACCACCTGGAGATACACATAAGTGGATCCTGTCGCGCGCAAGTCCAACCCGCTTTCGCTGCGCTCTACGGTGACTCCAGGTGCCCGCTCAGGCTCCGGTTCGGGTGTTTGCTAGGTTACATCTCCACGCGGTGTTCAGAGGATCCACTGTGCCTGTGAAAGATTAAAGGGGTTGGCCACTAATCCTAAACTTCAATAAGGTAAGTATATCTCCCTAATAGGGTCAAACATTATTATACTTAGGGGTGCATTCACACCACCGTATGCTTGGGGCAGCACAAAACGTCCCCCATAGACGGCAATGGTTTCGCACGGAGAGATATGGTGCTGCACCTGTGCAGAGAGACGGCCTACGGCAGACTTCTAAGTGGGGAACCCTTTCCTCTTCAACAAAAAATATAATATTTAACAACTTACACCTTGAGTACAATTCACCACACATATCACACACCACATATACATACTGCAGTACCATACACCTATGCCAACACCAACAATACGCAAATACATTGCATACATACAATACCAAAACAGACATCAAGCATTACACACACATATAGTATATACACGCACCACACACACTTACTCCATATAAACACACCACATACATACATACAGTACATATACATCCTTAGCCCAACACACACATATACAGCAATACATGCATACATACAATACCCTAAACAGACATCAAGCATATACACACACATATAGTATACACTGCGCACACACACTTACTACATATACACACACCACATATAATAATACAGTACCATATACACAGATGCCATACAACACATATGTATTTGCTGTATATGTGTGTGTATGGCATAGGTGTATATGGTACTGTATGTATGTATATGTGGTGTGTGTATATGTAGTAAGTGTGTGTGCGCAGTGTATATACTATATGTGTGTGTATATGCTTGATGTCTGTTTAGGGTATTGTATGTATGCATGTATTTGTTGTAGATGTGTTGTGTATGGCATAGGTGTATATGGTACTGCATGTATGTATATGTGGTGTGTGTATAGTGTGTGTGATTGTAACTCACAGGTGTAAGTGTTAAAATATGTATATTTTTTTTGAAGAGGAAAGGGGTCCCCACTTAGAAGTCTGCCGTAGGGCCCTGTCTCTGCACATGTGCAGCACCATATCTCTCCGTGCGAACCATTGCCGTCTATGGGGGACGTTTGTGCTGCCCCAAGCATACGGTGGTGTGAATGCAGCCTAAGTATAATATGTTTGACCCTATTAGGGAGATATACTTACCTTATTGAAGTTTAGGATTAGTGGCCAACCCCTTTAATCTTTCACACACTTATTAGATTCCCAAACTCTGTACAGTCAGCATATGTCATTGTGGAACAAATCATGTGACATTACATTATATGATATGACCCCCGGCCTTCACATGACATTGTCCTAATGTATAGCAGTAATGTAAACATACTACAGCTGATAGTGCTGCCGCATGTAAAGATCTCTGCCGTGCGGGCTGGAGGAATTTGCATGTGTAGAAAATTTCCCCAATCACTTATCTACTGTTTAGAGAGTCAATCATGCCATGAATATCAAACAAAAGATTGAAAACCTTGTAGGGTCGTATCCAAGGCTGACGTCACTAAATTAATATTCTGAGAATTGGAGCCTATCATGTGGTGTGTGATCAGAATATTGCACTTATCGCTAAGATTATTTGACTTTCTGCTATTAAATGCAAAGAATGTATAAATTTAGTTTCTGGTTAAAGGGAAACTCCACCTTAAAAAGCTATTGAGACCTCCAGACAGACATAACAGCAGTGGTCACCGGTGTAGGATGACTGGTCAGAACCCGCACAAAGGTCCATGTATATACATGTGTCTGTGTCTGAATGGACTGAGCTGCAGTACCAGGCATGGCCACAACTGCCGCTTCACTGCGCAAGCACTGAGGTTAGGGCGCTTGCATATTGAAGGTATGTACTGATCCGGCTTCAATAAATTACTGCGCAGGCGCGGGAAGCATCAGAGATTAGTTCTATATGTCTCATTAGACCCATCTCTAGGTAAGTATAAAGGTTTATTTTTATGAGCGGGCACAGAGGGACTTTGTAAAGAGCGATTTGGGACACTAAACCACTAGTCCATAAGGACCTGTGAGTAGTTTAGTGTCCCAAATCGCCCTGATAGGCCCTCTTTAAGGTACTGTGCCTATAGTGTCCAGTTAAGGAGTGGTGTCCTGGGGGGAAGATTTTTTTCCCATTTATTCAGTATTATTTGTTTTCTATACTTGGCCAGATCACTGCCAAAGACCAGAAGAGGTGGCCAAGATAAATGACCAGAGAGGTGGCCAAGAATGTCTTTCGGAGGTAGGTCACAGTGGGTAACATAGGAACATAAGGGAGTGATAATCTATAGAAGTGTGGACGGAGAGGTTAACGGGTGATTGGAGGGGTTTCATAATTTATAGGAGTAGGAGTATAGTCCAGGTGGTCCCTTACTTAAAGGGGTTTTCCCACTAAGCAAAGTTAGGCTCTATCCACGGGATAGGGTCTAACTTGCTGATCAGTGGAGGTCTCAGTGCTGAGACCCCTGCAGATCGCGAAAACGAGGGGTTCGACAGACTCCTTGTCGCTCCTCAGACTAATGTAGCAGATGTCCGCGCATGACTGTTCTGCACTATTAATCTCTATGCATTTGACGTAGATCGCTGAGCACGGCGCTCTGCAATTAATGTAACAGAACGGTCATAAGCGGCCGTCTCCTCCATTAGTCTCAGGTGCGGTGAGGGGTCCATCCGTTTTCGCAATCTGTGGGGGTCTAGGCACGGAGACCTGCACTGATCAGCAAGTTAGGCCCTATTCCATAATAGGGCCTAATTTTGCTTTGTGGGAAAACGCCTTTAAGGACAACCAACTTATACACAACCCCTAGTTACAGACAGACCCCTCTGTCCACTTTGACCTCTGGATGAGGTGTCTGAGGTGTCTGTAATGAAGCTTTATTGATAATCCTTCTTCCCATTGTAGCAAAAAATGTTGAAAATCCAATTATCACTGGGAGAAAAAAAATTGTCTATCGTTACAATTATTACATACAACATCAACTTAAAAACTATCCTAAAGAAACCGGTATGTAACCTGGGGACTGCCTGTAAATAGGACTGTGAACAGGGGAAAGTAGGGGATAGAGGGAGGGCAGTTGGTCAAAGTCTAGTTTTATACTTCATTTTTTAGCACTGACAAAATATCATTATAGTAAAATCATTATAGAAACAAGCAAATCAAGATAAATTTCGAGTTAAAGAGGTCCTTAATGGGGGTGTGTCAGACTACGACAACTAGGGTGGTAAATACGGCCCTGATCATCACTGTATAAGATAATTAAGGGGGAAACATTGGATTCTTGGAACCAAAGAACCATCATCATCATTCACAGACATAGGAAATAATTTTTTACAGTAAGAGGGGTAACAATCAGGAATAGCCAAATACGGAAATTCCAAAAACTTTAACATATAACGACATGTATCTAATGGCTGATGTACTGTAGTGATAATTATTATGATAAATGATAAAAAGTACACAGTCTGCTCACCGAATGTTGCATGTGGATGTTTTTTCCGTGCTGAAGATCCCCTCCTGGACCGGGAGGAATTGCTGTATGCTTTTTCGTGGACTTGGACCCAGCTACAGGAATTTGGACATCAATGCTTGAAAGTTAAAACTCCATGTCTTTATTTAATGGACCTTGGTAGCGTGATAATTATTATAACTGGTGCTTACAGATGGACATACGGATCCTAAGACCTTTACCCTATGACAGTGGTGGCGAACCTATGGCACGGGTGCCAGAGGTGGCACTCTGAGCCCTTTCTGTGGGCACTCAGGCCTTCACCCCAACACAGAGTTTGCCAGCTAAGGCTCAAGGCTTTTCTCCTGTGATCCAATACAGCCCAGGACGTGCCATGCTCAGCTATATTTGGCTGCCAGGACTAAAGGAGGTGCGAGAAGGTATGGATAGAGATGGATCATCATTGGAGCTCCTGCTCTGGGTCCCCTGATTCTTCCTCTTCAGGGCACCCTGGTGGGAAGCTACAATCCAAATTTCTCCATCACCTTTCTATTGTATTGGTGAACTCAGGACACTAATACCATTACAACCTGTGATACAGCGGGGATCAATAAGTTACTGCTTACATTGTCATGTTGGCACTTTGCGACATATAAGTGGGTTTAGGTTGTAGCTTGGGCACTCTGTCTCCAAAAGGTTCGCCATCAATGCCCTATGATATACACAGTCTGTAAGTATTTCCTATAATATTATTACTATTTGTATATATCCCCCCATTTATAGCCTCTTCCACCATCTTGTCTCCTTTTGGTCTTCAAATATGGACTTGAGGTCACACCTATTATTATCCCAGCTCCATATTATAATCCCTAATATTTCCTATACGAATAATCTAATATCATTCCAATTATTAAACCAGCAATTACTTTCTCATTAATACTCATCATAACAGACGTTATCAAGATCTCTCGAGATGCAGTGGTTATGTAGTTCTGCACACAATGATGTTAATAATTGTTAAACATACAGGCAGAGGTCGGAGGTTATCAGTGGTGCATAGAAAGTAGCGCCATGGACATGCACCTTAGTAAGGCGTCTCTCGTAAAGGGTTTGATAAAGGACCCACCCTTCGTCCTTCGCTGTATATACTCAACCTGATCTCCATTGCCGAGTGGCTTTCAGCTCGGTGGGGACGGAGGACAGAGATGGGGCTAGGGCTCCGCATCCTCGTCTTGTTGGCCTTGTGTGTGATTGGTAAGAGATTGGATCTTAATACTTATTACTGAGGAGCACAGAATAGAGGAGAAAGTCAAGTGAAATGAACTATTTTTTCATAGAGTGATTGGTGGTTGCCCCACCGGAGATATTGGTGCTCATCCCATATTTCTTGTAGACCCCCCATGGTGGTGGTTTCTTATCAATCAGTCTTCATGAGCACAAGATAGAGAAGAAACAGGAGAATGTCAATCCAAATAATTATTTATTGATACAAAGTTATTGGTGTTCACCCCCTTTTGTTGTTGATTCTGTGGTGGTTTCTTATCTACTCATCTTCATGATCTTCTTTGGTTCCATCTATTGACTTACAATAGATCTACTGTTTGATTGTTTTTATGTTATGATGTGTATGGATTGAGAATCATTTCGTTAGAGGTCACAAGAGTATTTGGTTATTAAAGGGGTTGTCAAGGAATAAAAAAAAGCACCGGCGTTACGTATATTACAGCTCTGGTCCCTTCACTTCAGGGTAGTCGAGCTACAATAGTACCCAAGATTTTGGAGGATCTAGATAAAATTGTCTTGTCCAAGACATTCTACAAGAGGCAATATACAGGCGGTCCCCTACTTAAGAACACCCAACTTACAGACGACCCCTAGTTACAAACGGACCTCTGGAAGTTGGGAATTTACTGTACTTTAGTCCCAGGCTACAATAAACAAATGTAAGAGTTATGAAAGATGTCTGTAGTTAAGATTTATTGTTAATCCTGGTTCTTATGACAATCCAACATTTTTTAAATCCAATTGTTACATAGACCGGTTGGAGCTACAATTATAAAATATACAGATCCGACTTACATACAAATTCAACTTAAGAACAAACCTACAGACCCTATCTTGTACGTAACCCGGGGACTGCCTGTATCCAGATTAATTAATTCTTTATTGGTTCTTGACATTTTTTAGTTTAAAATTTTCCCATTTGTGGGCTGTTTTTAGTCTATCTAGACCAGTGGTGGCGAACTTATGGCACGGGTGGCAGAGGCGGCACTCAGAGCCCTTTTTGTGGGCACCCGGGCCATCACCCCAGCACACCAGACAGGACTCAAAGAATCTTCCTGCAGTTCCAAGTAACTTAAAAGATGCTGCTTTCAGTCATATTTTGATACTTACTTCGCTACTTGGGACTGTAGGAAGAGGGAGAAGGACGAATTATCTTTGGAGGACCTCCAGCTGGCCCCACGATTCTCTGTGTACAGAGGGACACTGGAAATGATGCAAATTTTCCAGCTTGTCCTCAGGAGGCCAATATGATTGAACGTTGTTGAGGAACAGGAAGCATTAAGTTACTGCTTTCATTTTTGGTTGGCACCTCGCTATAAATAAGGGGGGTTTTGGCTTGCAGTTTGGGCACTCGGCCGCTAAAAGGTTCGCCATCACTGATCTAGACAATCAGTTTTTTTGTTGTGATGTGTGATGTTTATTTTACAATGTAGTCTAATAATATCTTCTACTGGCAAAATATGTGGGTTAAAGGGGCAGGCTTTTTAGTAGGCTTAAACTAGATATAGAGTAGAAGTCACAACTTGGCCATAAATAGGATAAGACTATGATTGGTGGAGTTCAAAAACATCTATCCCAGTTTCATCAAACTCAACCCTCCCTGTTGGTACAATACAAAATATTTTTGGCCCATAGGAGAAAGATAATTTCTAATTGGCTTTGCTTCTTAAAATAATGGAATGGTATACTTTCATTTCAATCTCTTCAAATAATTTTATTAAAATTTCTCAAAATCATAAGGAAAAATATTAACATATGACTATACATGTCTATTTAAGAGTTTTTCAGGAATCATCTAGTGGTATGACTGATTTTTACATGGACATGGCTTGTAATGTATATATTGACTTATTGGGTATTATATATGTTTACCCGTCCACTGGAGTTCCCCGAAATAGCATTGTCTGACGGTAATGCGCTGTGCCATGATTCACTAAGATCGTGCGTCCGATATCCTGCATGTGTCGCTTCTTGCTGAGGTCCGCCGGAGTTCACCTTCTTCTTCCTGGTGCATGTAAGTGCTTGGGCTTGCGACACAATTTGAAAGTTAAATCCCGCGTTCAGACGAAATCAGTCAGATCGCCCAACGGCCTGCCCCATGAAAGCCGGCACCGCTGCTTCACAATCCGATCGTGTGCGACACAATCCGAGCACAGACCCCTGTTAAATACCTGTCCAAGCTGTGCAATCCCCGAAAAGGTGCAAAGTCCGACAAAAGTGAGTAGCGCGACCCTTAGTAAACGAGCCCCATTGTAAGTGCTTTGTTGTTTACATATATTTTTATCACATTGGGGCTTATTTACTAAGGGTCGGCGGACGCACTTTCGATTTGGGAACTTTTATGCAACAGAAATCGGGGGGGGGGGGGGGCGTCGGACGATCCAACGGATTCGGACTGAGCATGGGATTTAAGGCTCAAATTGTGTCGCAAGACAATGCCCTTACATGCACCAGGAAGAAGAAGGTGAACTCTGGCAGGACCTGAGCGGGGAAGCAACACATGCAGGATATTGGGTGCAAGATCATAGTGAATCGTGACAGATGTACATTCCGGTCAGACAATGCATTTTCAGGGAACTCCGAGGATGGGTCAGTAAATGTCCCCCATTATTTTTCGAAAAATAGTACAATCTGGCAATTTTTTGTGATCTGAAAAGATGGGATTTTAGGCCACATCTGAAAGTTTGGTAGTTAGGTATTTACCTGATAAATCGGGGTAGCGCATTTCAGAGAGTAGGTGCAGCTGGGAGAAGTCCTGTGAGTGGGAGATTCGAATTAAGGAAGAGAGTAAATAGAGCATGGGGTGAGCGATAAACTGAGATGAGGGCAGAGAGTTAAGGAGGAGCAGCACAGTGCACAGCTTTATGGATGAGGGGGATTCATTGGAATTGAATATAGAAGGTGATGACCAGCCAGTGCAGTGACTGACACAAAGTAGAGACATCTGTGTAGAGTGAACCATCTCATTTCAGGTGGATTTTTTATAAAAAAAATAGATAAAATAGCGATGACTGACATGGTCCAAGTATAAAACCTGCAAACCACATTTCTATAGTATGTAGATGGGATTTGTTTGAAGACAGCAGATAAGTCAAAGACCATTTCCACTGATTAAGAGAAAGAAGGACCAAAAGTTCCCTTGTACATTTTAGCTGTGGGGTCAGTAGGCTTCCATTTTATCAGTCTCCAACTCCACAGACCGGGTGCACATGCATGAGTGGAGCAGTGGTCACACATTCTCAGAGGAACTTTCGGTCCTTCGTTCTCTGGATCGCTGTGGTTCCCAGCAGTCATAACCCTGGTGATCTCTAACTAATTATAATTACACCCCACATGGTCCCAGTCCTAGAGATGCCCTTTGTACCTTATGTACTGCAGCTTATGTGAAGACTGGTCCATTATCTGTCAAGTGGTGGCAAGTCCTTGCAATCTTAGATCTAAAATCTGTCCTAATACCTCTGGTCATTTTGATACTTTTTATCTCACGTGCCTTTTGTGAAATAACACATTACTTACATATAATAAACTTTTATAATATTTGCCCCCCCCCCGCAACAGCTGAAACTGGGACTATAAACAAGAAACCTCTACACAAATCAACAATTGAGATTGCGAGGAGCAGCCAAGACATAATCTATTCAAAATCTCTGGAACTTCTATCTACTACTGGGAGCACCAAAGTTTTTGATCATGTACCCCAAACAATCCTTATAAACGCCTTCATCCCCCAACCTAATGACTATATCAATGCAACAGTTGACAAATCTGCACTGGTATTGACACCCTCGTCTATGGTGACATGTAACATCATAGTCACGTACAATGGAAGGTTACCTCAGTGTACAAATAGTTCTTCGAGTTCTGGTAGCACATGCACCACGAAAAATGAGGATGTCCTCATGAAAGTGAATGTCACATTTATTAGTAAAGATTCAGACTCCACATATACGTACAATATGGGAAACAATAATCTTCTGGTGGATATCTATGTCAACTCAACCTGTGTTGTAAACGAAACCATCAGCCCCGGTGGCCAAAATCAAGGAACAGCCACGTTTAACATTTATGCCATTCAAACCGGCTCAAACACGGCTAATTTTAGTACATTCGAATATCTTGAGCTTAACGATTTAGATGCAAAAATACTTATTAAACCTGATATCACAGTTATTCTTCCAACAACAACAACCACCACATCTACTACTGTTACTTCTACCACCCCTACTGCTCCCACTACATTACCGACTACTATATTTACTTCACTACCCCCTGAAACCAGTAGTCATTCTCCAACCCATCCCACCACTCACATACCCTCCACCCATTTAACATCCTCTACCACAATAACTGAACCAACCTCAAAAACTACAATAACAACAACCTCAGAAACAACCCAAACAACAGAAACAACTTCTGTAAGTACAGAAACATCAACTAACACTACCCCATTAACAACGTTCTCCACAACAACAGAACCGACCAGCAATTCGGTGGTTCCTACAATGTCTATATCTACTGAGCCAACAACCACTAGCTCTATAACTACAGAACCAACATCCAGTACTACAAATGTCCCTTCAACCATATCAAGTACAGAAGAAACCTCAACCACTATCACAACCTTCAGATCTACAGCTGTCTCAACAACCATTGAACCAACGGCAACCAGCACTTCAGAGGTTCCTTCAACAATAGTAACTACTGAGCAGTCAACAACTGGATCTACTATAGAATCAACACCTAGTACCACAAATGTTCCTTCTACTACATCAAATACAGAAGGAACCTCAACCAGTTTAACAACAATAATATCTACCACAGTCCCCACAACTACGGAACCAATATCAACCAGTACTGTGACCATGTCCACAACTACAGAACCAACATCCACCAGTACTTCTGTCTCCACAACCACAGAACCAACATCAAACAGTAAATGTAACTGTCCACAACTACAGACACCATCCACAGTACTTCTGTCTCCAACACAGAACCAAAACTCAACAATTACTTCGACAGTCCTCCACAACTACAGAACCAAATCAACCAGTACTGTGACCACGTCCACCAAACTACAGAGACACATCCACCAGTACTTCTGTCTCCAAAACCACAGAACCAACATCAAACAATTACTCGACAGTCTCACAACTACAGAACCAACATCAACCAGTACTGTAACCATGCTCCACCAAACTACAGAGCCAACATCCACCAGTACTTCTGTCTCCACAACAACAGAACCACATAACCAATTACTTCGACAGTCCCAAACATACAGAACCAACATCAACAGTACTGTGACTACGTCAAATACGAGACAAATCCACCAGTACTTCTGTCTCCACAACCACAGAACCAACATCAACAATTACTTCGACAGTCTCCACAACTACAGAACCAACATCAACCAGTACTGTGACCACGTCCACAACTACAGAGCCAACATCCACCAGTACTTCTGTCTCCACAACCACAGAACCAACATCAACCTTCTGGCACCAACAACCATGCCATGTTCAAAGGCACTCAAATCCCCTTTCTTCCCCATACTGATGCTCGTTTTGAACTGCAGGAGATTGTCACATCTTATGTTTTAGGAAAGTTATATGTCTTTATATAAGTATCTGATTTGTTAAACATATTTTAGAGGAACTTTTTTATGTAATTGCAAATTGAATCCTGGTTGTCTGCTTTCAAAATTATATAGGTTTTAATAGCTTTTATTAGTTATACAGGTAGTGATATTATGGGGATTTGTTATGTGAAACATAATCAATATGAGGCATTGTGAACTCTACACATGTCCATCTATACATTTAGAGATGTGAGGTAAATATTTTCTGTGTGGAGAAACTTATTTGGCCATCAAAGTCGAATTGTAAATAGTTTTTAGAACATGTTTCAGTTTGAATCAAAATTGCCATGAAAGGAGCCTATGTCTATAAATCTTTAATCAATTTGAAAATGGGGCAAGGGCAGGCTGCTTCCAGAAAATCTCTGTGGTTTGTTGGGCTTTACGGCAATTGTTCTGCTGCAATTTCAATTTTATTTTTAAATGTCAAAATTGTAAAAAATGCTTTGGCAATAAGCGACAGGCCTTTACTGATTGTGACTGGTTAAAAAAATAGTTGATTGTGGGCCACACTTTTTAGTGTTTGCCCAGGACCCCACTTTGTCTAGAAACGGCCCTGCCAGGGGGATATGTCTGTGACTTGGAGGACCACCATAGAGTCATCCCAGAGAAGAGAAGCTGACTCTACAGAGCTACAGAGACTGCAGACTGGAACCAACCGGGAGAAACTTAACAGACCACAGAGACAACATACGTGTCCAGGGAGAGGCAGATATTGCCAACCAGTGCCAGGACCAGGAGACAGGATGAGGTCCACTTCATCCTGCACTGCCTCCAATACTCTTCAGTGAGGGACAATCGCTTCAGGAGACTCTCAAGATCTCCTCCTGGGACATCAGCACCAGGGAAGAGAAAGGATCTCCCTCGTAAATGGGGGGAGAAGTAGAGTGACCATAGCGCACAATATGTCACTGCCTGGCCATAGACTGAGAATGACATGTGATACCATGGGACTACTAGACACCCTGCAATCCATGTCCTACAATCCCAGATTCCTACTACCTCTGGACAAGTGCCTAATTTTGTGTTCTTGTCCTGCCAATAAAGCGTTTTTGATTTGCAGATAGATATGAGATAGATTAGGATAGATGATAGATAGAAGATGAGATGATAGGAGATAGATAGATAGATAGATAGCTAGAGATAGATAGATAGATAGAAGATAGATAGATAGATTAGATTGATAGGAGATAGATAGATCGATAGAAGCTAGATAGAAGATAGATATTAAGATAGATAGATAGATAGATAGATGATAGATAAGATAGATGATAGATGATAGATAGATAGATAGATCTGAGATAGATAGATAGATAGATATATAGATATTATAGATAGATATGAGATAGATAGAAGATAGATAGAGAGATTGATAGATATTAGATAAGATATGAGATAGAAGTAGATAGAGATAGATAGTAGATATGAGGTAGATATGAACTCAGATAGATAGATATCACCTGATAAAGACATAGAAAAAGGTAATCAATATTATCTTGGTGGGGGGAAGTTGTCAGTCGCTCCAGGAGAGCCCCCCCCCACCCCCCCTATTAGGATCTGATATGATAAATCTATAAAGGGAGATGATAAGAACAATACCCTTCGCTCATTCATCAATAGCTCTGAGCTCCAGCACATTGCAAGTCCTGAAGTGATATGCAGGATAATGGGCAGATGACAGGTCACACGTTTACCATAGGAAAAACGTAAATAAATCAAGGTCTAACAATATATTGAAGTGTTTACCATTATACACAACATCAGTGCCACCTGCCGATCAACGCCGATAATGTACAGGTTGTGCGCGCCATGGTCTGTCAAAGTTATTACTGCGTCAAAAGATGTAAAAATACTCTAAGTTTACACTTAAAATGGACAAGATCTTCATCTCCTCATATAGTTCATAATGTACATACAGTTAGGAAAAGAAGGAGAGTGTGACCATTTCATACTTAAAAATGTCTAAATTAGAAAAATGCTTTTAAAAGTATGTATTTACTGTACCTGGTGAATGTCATAGACATTAATCATATCAGTAAGAATAAGTCAATCAATCTTCAAATGTAGATTGGGACCATATTGGAAGAAGTGATCATCATGTCCTCTGCCACCTGTAACTAAGCAAAAATCTAATCTAAACCTTAAAACCCATTGAAAAAATCTAAGTATAAAGGGAAAATATTTTAGTAAGCTCTTTGAAGATTGTGAACGCCAGAATTATTTATCATCATCTGAAGAATGATGTCAGCTTGGGCAATAAATCTTCATCCTGCATCTATATGCTCCTTGGGGACGGATCCTCAGAAATTAATGTTCAAAAAATCACAGAGCTCCTAGAAAATAGAAAGGAGAATGTGAAATGCACAATACTTGAATTTTAGGATTTGTTTTTTACGATGGCCTATCCATTGGTAGGTTATCAATATCAATCAGATTAGTGGGTGTAACAACTCGCACCCTCGACCCAGCAGAAGTGTGGAATGGTACTGCCGCTTTCAACCATTGAAGCGATTAGAACTGACAGTACGTACGTATTGACATGTTAAAGTGAATGTATAGAAGCTACATGACCCTTTCCAGATAGAGAGAGAGCGATGCTACTATTAGACATGCCATGGATCGTTCATTATGATAGTGTGGTTTGCAGGGGAAGTCAAGAGGCCGAGCAGCAAGATTGATGAACTATTCATTGCAATTTCACTCAAAGAAGTTCCACTTATATGCGTTAAACTAAGGCGGTAGGACGGGAGAGGAATCAGGTGGGGCGTTGGGTACTTGGGGTGTGATGAATTCAGGGGAAATTTAACAAGCCAATTTCCCTTTATTAGGGTATTTAAATAACATAATATATTATGTGCAGTATATACAAAACATATATACAACATTAACAATATAACACACCATATACACACATACCAGCTAAAACACATGATTACGTTATACACGAATACAAGCAAATACACAAAACTGGGGAGCAATATGAAATTTACCCAAGAAAACTTATCCAGGTCTGTGGTATATTTCTAGGAACAGGACATATCTTACCTGGCTCTGATCGGGCTACTCTTACGTGGGAAGAAGAGTTCTGTGATATTAGAAAGTAGGCCTTTCACCTTACTTTGTGGAATTTCAATAAAAATATGTTGGCGGCTGGGTCCTTGGTCAGAACATTAGATCAGATGGAGGGAGGGAATTAAAAAATCAAGGTCAGGGAATGGGTTAGCGGTCAGCAAAAGAGGGTCAGCAGGTATGAGCAGGAAATCCGCAAGGGGGACCATACCCCCTTAAGTAAGCAGGGGAGGGACAGGGAACATGCAAGATAGAAAGATCAGTAGACCTAGGAGGACACAGGACCCATGGGGCAGAAGCTCATTTCAGAGAAGGAAGGCAGCAGTCAGCAAGAGAAATACTCAACATGTCGTATTTTGGCTCAACAGCAAAGAACGGTCTAAAGGTTAATGTAGTGAAATAGTGTATTGTAGAATAGAAAACTAAAGATTTGAGGTCAAATTGAAAAAAGTAGCACATTAAGTCACTGTGCTAAGAAAACCATTACATTTCCAAGGAAGGAAGAATGGCTCTAACCTTCACATTTTGGAGAAGCCAGAGTCTCCGCCGGGAAACGGGGGAGAGGATGCAAGACAGTGGCTTTTGGCCCAGTCTGAGAAAAGGGTGGTTAATTAATTTTTGCCTAGACACAAAGGACCATACAGCAGTGAAAAGAGTAAGAAGTGGCTCCGCATGGGAGGGAGTGGGACAGTTGCTATGAAGGGGTAAAAACATTGGATCAGTGGGGACATCAGAGAGTGGCTGCAGCTGAATAGAGAAGTAGAGTGGATAGTTTTGGAAAAAAGTAGCTCAACGTTCTAAAACTGTAGTGGGAATATAACCTGGGAGGGTGCACCCAGGATCAGGAACCTTAAGTGGGCCGTAATGATATTCAAAACTTGGGCAGTTACATCGCACATCTCTACATTAAAAGACTTAGGAAAGGGGGCTGGCTCGCAGGGGAGGAAAACAATACTCAGCAAGGGGAGGATAGATTAGGAACAAGCGGGAGGAGAGTCAATGGTCTAGATGACAATGCACTGCTCTAGACGGGGTCTGTAGAATCCGGTCCAACCACAATACATTCTGCAAGACACCGCCATGTTGGGAGAGGTTTTACCCCTTGCTAATTTACAACTAATACCTTAAATTTATCCTGGTGTTTTATGAGATAGTCCTATTTGCATTGATCCCCTTTTCATCTTTGTGCCAGATTCCTAGGCAACTGGCTGTAGGATTACAGAACTTCCAGAATTTCCTTCAATTTACTTGATTTACTAGAGAGGAATCTAATTACTGATTTAATTATTCATGGGGATTTATGAACCCTAATTGCGTTATCATCCAAATATAGTGGTTCCTCATGTCATCATCCAGCAATTTAAATTAAAATTGCGCTATTAGGGAGTATCACTGTACATAAACAATATCAATTAAGTCTGTTGACGTTGCGTGGAGATGTATCGGCTGGGGGAACTCACCTATGTGGAAAGCACGGGAAATGTGGCGGCGATGATTATAGGATGGGGGACGGGGGACTATGTCTGGAAGCGTGTTCATATGTGACGTTACTGATTCATATCGATAGCCGCTATTAGGAACATCAAGGAAGATGGAGAACCAGTTATCGGTGACCAGGGAGAGGAGGAGGAGCCTGATAATCTATGAGGCTCAGCTTATAAGCTCCTGAAGTAACATATGGCACTTATCATGGACTCTACTCGCTTCAAAATGGTTCCTACCTCCCCATACTTACTCCTCATCTGTCCAGATCTCGGTAGGTCACATGGACAGAACGAACTGCAGAAAGATAAAGTTAGAAGTGAACAGGACCATTGAGATTGAAGATAAAGATGTGAAATCAGCAGGATAGTTGTAAGAGTGTAGAAGAAGTGAACTTGTAAGGGGATGATACAAACAATAGCCACATACAATGTGTGTATCGCGTGTTTAGATATTAGTATCTAGGATGAAGTGGATTCATTAGCTGCAGAAATAGAAAGGATTTTTTTTCTGTACATATAAAAAAAAAGCTGTTTTTTTTGCTATTTTCCTATCATAAAAAAAGTTATTATGGTGCGGCTACATTGTATTTGTGGGGTGAATAATGTACAATTTGCTACTTTTGGAAATATTATTTAGTTGGATATGTAAATATCAAATACTAATATTAGATAATGATATATTTACTAAGAACAATTTAAATTTATATTAATTTATAATTTAGTATATATATTTTTCGATTATATTCTATGAGTGGTCGTTATGTGTCATATTTTTCTATATTCTACAGTTAATATTCGTGTACACTACTATTATACACAGTGACATATAATATATATCCTGCGTTTTCCTTTAGGCAGCACAAGGGACACAATGAGATGAGGGCACATAGGTACAAGCACATAGGACATGTTCAAAGCAATAGAGAGCAGTAGCCACCCATAAAAGCCGCAGAGAATAATATATATAATTATATATATATTATGATATATATATATCTATATATTATATTAGTTTTGTTTAGATACATCTTTTGGTTGATAGTCTATTTATGTATTTTGTGATTTGGTTCAACTATCTACTATAAGATCGCTAGCCACCCAGTGCCATTATGGCCCAAGTGTTAGGAAAAACCGATGCCAACAATAAGGAGTAGAACAAAGAGTAATTATACTGCCTTATAGGTCAATAACACCTTGAGCCCACCTAGTTTCTGTGCATTTTGTATATTTGGCAGCACAGGAGAATAGCTTTTATTCAGATGAAACAGCGCCAGCACGTCTATCTATAGGTCCGTGCACTATGGTATTGCAGTGTGAGCCGACTGAAAGTACCATATGTGCTCGGGACATGCACTTACGCTAAGTATGAAAAAAGGGGCAGATTTTCCTAACCTGGCAATAAGATGGAACATTTTATATATTTTAGTTTTTTTTTTATATGTATTATATGATTTGTATATGGATACGTGTTTAATTGTATATGTATGATGTGATACGTGTAATATGCTATCATGTAGATGATTCTAATCATCTTCAATTATTCTTCATTTGCAGGAAACTTTGCTCTCCATTGTAGTGCGATGTAAGTAGAACTGTGTACGTGATGCTTGCATACATTCACCTTCCCTATAGTATATAAAGCAAATGAACAAGTATGGAGGAGATATGTGGGGAATTAGCTGGCAGATGTATTAAGAATTTAGTTTTGTGTTTCTGTAGAACCATCCAGTCATTTGCTCCGTGGGGCGCATTAACTCAGGGCTTGTGCGCTAATACTGTGTACAAACCCCTGAAAATAAGACGCAATCCCAGTGGATAGTGCCAGGAATTGTTCTATTTACCCCTTATACAACTACACACCAATAGGGGAAGGGCACGCAGCTCATTGGTCGAGACTGTGGAGTGGGTTACCGGAGCCGCTGTGATAGAATCCGGGTACTAATACCTTGGCACAGGATAAATGCCCCCCCACGTTCGATTTTATATGGAGGGCCTATAGGAACGGGAGACTAAGACAGAACAAGTGTCCAGTAAAATGAAAAACCTGGTCTTTATAGATATATAGAGGAAGCTAGATAGATAGAGAGTAGTAATAGATGGAGATAGAGAAGATCATGAGATAGATAGATAGATAGATACTAGATAGATATGGTAGAAGACTAGATTAGTAGATAGATAGCATAGATAGTATAGATAGATAGATATGAGATAGATACAGATAGATGACAGATAGTAGAATGATAGATATGAGATAGATAGGATAGATGAGATGAAATGAGATAAGATAGATAGATAGAAGACGATATGAATAGAAGATAGACATATATAAGATATCGGATGATAGATGAGATAAAGATGATGATACTAGAGTAATAATATGGATAGATAGTAGGATAGTAGATAGATAGATAGAATAGATAGATAGTAGTAGAAGATAGATAGAAGATGATAGAGATATAATGTAGATAGATAGTATAGATAGAGTGATAGATAATAGATAGATAGAATATTTAATTTTCTTTCTTTCCTTCTCAGATGTAATGACATTGCCCTGGCAATTGGTGTCATCGTTGCTGTCAGTATTACTCTCTTCATCCTTCTCATATGTCCTCGTCTTGGTGAGTATCACTGTACTAAATTACACAAACATTGTGATTCTCATACATTCTGGTCTACATATACAGAGAGGAGGATGGAGATAAGTACATCTACAATAAAGGAAGCGGCATCATAGAAACCGATGACATTGACATCATAAAGATCAGGAAGAGCCCCCGTTTATGCGTGCTCGGTACCATATTACTTCCATCTACCTTTTGGTCAAAATACCTTCCTCCTTATTTCGACATTAGGTTCACCAGAGGAGGACTGGGGTCCGCACGACTCCTTGTCTCTTGTGGATTGGGCAGCTTAATCCCCAACCACATTGGGGAACCATAGGGCAATTGCTGGATGGAGGAATATTGTCCTTTCCCCTCCTCCTCTCTGTCCAGCTCCGATGTGTCACGATAACACTTCAGTCCAAGCAGGGGGGTAGCATGGTGAGCGATGCTGCCTCCTACTGACAAACGAAACTGCTCATCCTTCCAAAACAGGGGTCTGTGTCTCCACATACAAACAGTACACAGCAGCTGCTTCTAATAGTGTCTGTAACTAGTTAACCTGGAGCACAGGCCCCTGCCGCATTGGGCCCCGCGGTGTATATACAACCTGAAGGGTGAGGGGATTCCGGTTCGGTAGGGGACGAAGAGTGTAATTTTGCTAAATGTTATATCTCGCAAAGAAGACTTCTCTTGACATGAGAAATGGAAACATTCTGACTTTCGAACACCACCAATATAGATTTTGTTGGGGGTTGTAGTTCAAAACTATCAGACCATCTTAAAGAGCAGGGTCAACAAATGGGCCTGTTCCGGTGTGACTATCTATGAACACAAATTTCTGGCTAACTTACATCTGGAAGAGTGGGCCTCACCCTGGTCTCTTCAAACCAAAAAGAACACATGGCAGCATAAAACGGTGGATGGGGAGCCCTTTATTTATCGAATAACTCCTTCAGATTCATAAGTTATACTTCAGCAATAAGTAACATAAATTTTTTTCTTCTATCTTTATGTTAGATTTTCTGCAAATGCAAAGGAGGGATGGCAACAAGGGTCAGGCGTGGTGACGTCTCTTACCTAACAAAATATCGGCTGCAGGAAACCAACAGTACTGGACCCAACCGATTGACAAAGTCTTCTCCTCGACAATATTAAGGACAAGGGGAATATGTTCTTACTACTTATTATATTTTTTGCATTATTTTTTGCTCTGCTAATGTTTAATGAAGGAAGCGTTGAGGCTCGGATATAGTGATAGTTGTTTAATAGCGTGTTCTCACCGCTCCAGAAAACTTCTTCCGTCTCCTCATCAAATGTTACAATAAAGTTGCAGATTCTGTAAAATCAGCCAGTGTTATGTATTGTGGTGTTTCTCTGACCGCCAAGGATCGCATCTAATCCCAATACACTGGATAACTACAGTTTCCCCAATTACTTTCTTAAATTCTGCTAATTAAATTCTAAATATAACCACTCCATACTCTCTCTTCTTGCATCATTTATTAAATGTGAACTCGATTTTCAAATTGCAAATGGAGTTTTCTCTCTAACCTACCGTTCCAAAGCAATAAATGTCATTTTTTGGCTTCCTATTAAGCTTAATTAGACCTCACTACTTCCAGGTGGGTGGTGCCAGGGATACCCCCTCCTTTCCAAGACCAACCCACTTGACAGAAGAGAGTTTTATCATATCTGTTTCCAAATCTAACAGTGCTGACCCTCGAGGAATGGTGGGTAGCTATCGGGAAAAATATAGAAGTTACCACAGAGGAAAAA
Source organism: Engystomops pustulosus (assembly GCA_019512145.1). Taxonomy (NCBI): domain Eukaryota; kingdom Metazoa; phylum Chordata; class Amphibia; order Anura; family Leptodactylidae; genus Engystomops; species Engystomops pustulosus. Next base: position 13,856,691 of record CM033650.1, on the reverse strand, counting down.
TTCTAGAAGTTCCAAACCGTTGTGGACAGCTTCAAAGGATTCAAAAGTTTATTGTGTAATTTTATATTACACAATAGAACAATAGCATCAGTGATCAATTTGAGACCAGTAAGTTTGTTCTGGACGCATCAATACAATCAGGATATTTACAGGTTAGCAGCTGCTATGGGCCCACGTGTAAGAGGGCCCCGGTAGCTTGCGTTGTGGGTGTGTATATGCAGTAGTAAGTGTGGTTGTTGTGTGTCTTACTATATGTGGTGCTTGATTGTCTGTTTAGGGTATTGTCTGTATGCATGTATTTGCTGTATATGTGTGTGTTGGCATAGGGTATATGGTACTGTCTGTTGTATATGTGGTGGTGTATATGTAGTAAAGTGTGTGTGCAGCCGTTGTATATACTATATGGGTGTAGTATATGCTTGATGTTGTTTAGGGTATGAGGATGCATGTATTTGACTGTATATGTGTGTGTATGCATAGGGGTATGGTATGATGTATGTATATGTGGTTGGGTATATGTAGTAAAGTGGTGTGTGCAGTGGTATATACTATATGGTGTGTATATGCTTGATGTCTGTTTAGGGTTATTGTATGGATGCAAATGTATTTGTTGTAGATGTGTTGTGTATGGCATAGGTGGATATGGTACTGCTGTATGTATATTGGTGTGGGTAGAGTGTGTGGTGGGATTGTAACTCAAGGTGTAAGTGTGTAAATATGTATATTTTTGGAAGAGGAAAGGGGTCCCAAACTTGAGAGTTGCCGTAGGGCCCTGTCTCTGCCACATGTGCAGCACCATATCTCTCCGTGCGGAAACCATTGCCGTCTATGGGGGACGTTTGTGCTGCCCCAAGCTACGGGTGGTGTGAATGCAGCCTAAGTAGAATAGGTTTGACCCTATAGGGAGATTATACTTACCTTCTTGAGTTAGGATTAGTGGCAACCACTTTACTCTTCACACACTTTAGATTCCCAACTATGTACAGTCAGCAGATGGCATTGTGGGAAAAAACAATAATGGGACATTACATATATGATATGACCCCCGGCGTTAACATGGGCATTGTTCTAAGTATAGCAGTATAATGTAAAATTACTACAGATGATAGGCTGCCGCATGTAAAGATCTCTTGCGTGCGGGCTGGAGGAATTGCATAGGTGTAGAAATTTCCCAAACGCCACTTATCTACGTTTAGAGAGTCAATCATGCCATGAATATCAAACAAAAGATTGAAAACCTGTAGGGTCGATCCAAAGGCTGACGTCAATAAATTAATATTCTGGAGAATTGGAGGCCTATCATGTGGTGTTGTGAAAGAATATTGCCTTATCGCTAAGATTAGTTGGACTTTCTGCATTAATGCAAAAGAATGTATTAAAATTTCGTTTTGGGTAAAGGAAACTCCACCTTAAACAGTATTGAGAACATCCAGACAGACATAACAGCAGTGGTCACCGGTGTAGGATGACTTTTTTGGGTTTCCCCAAAAAGACACCCGCCACAAAGGTCCAGTATATACATGTGTTCTGTGTCGATATGGACTGAGTGCAGTACCAGGCAGGGCCACAACTGCCGCTCACTGCACGCAAGCACTGAGGTTAGGCGCTTGGCATATTGAAGGTTTGTACTGATACGGCTTCAATAATTACTGCGCAGGCGCGCGGAAAAAGCATCAGAGATTAGTTCATATGTCTCATTAGACCCATCTATAGGTAAGTATAAAGGTTATTTTATAGCGGCAACAGAGGGACTTTGTTAAGACGATTTGGACACAAACCACTAGTCCATAAGGACCATGTGAGTAGTTTTAGTGGCCAAATCGCCCTGATGGCCCTCTTAAGGGTACTGTGACTATAGTGTCCAGTCTAAGGGTGGTGTCCTGGGGGGAAGATTTTTTTCCCATTTATTCAGTATTATTTGTTTTCTATACTTGGGCCAGATCACTGCAAGACCAGAAGAGGGGCCAAGATAAATGACCAGAGAGGTGGCCAAGAATGTCTTTCGGAGGTAGGGTTCACAGTGGGAACATAGGACATAAGGGAGTGAGTGATAATCTATAGAAGTGTGGACGGAGGAAGTGGTTACGGAGTGATTGAGGTTTCATAAAGTTATAGGAGTTGGAGTATAGTCCAGGTGGGTCCATTACTTAAAGGGGTTTTCCCACTAAGCAAAGTTAGCTATATCACGGGATAGGTCTCACTTGCTGATCAGTGGAGAAGGTCTCAGTGCTGAGACCCCTGCAGAGTCGCGAAAACGAGGGGTTCGACAGACTCCTTGTCGCTCCTCCAGACTAATGTACAGAGCCGCGCATGACTGTTCTGCACTATTACATCTCTATGTCATTGACGTTAGACGCTGGAGCACAGCGTCTGCAATAATGTAACAGAAACGGTCATAAGCGGCCGTCTCCTCATTAGCTCGGGGCGGTGAGGGGTCCATCCGTTTCGCAATCTGTGGGGGTCTAGTCACGGAGACCTGCACTGATCAGAGTTAGGCCCTATTCCATAATGGGCCTAATTTGCTTTGTGGAAACGGCCCTTTAAGGCAACCAACTTATACACAACCCTAGTTACAGACCGACCCATGTCACTTTGACCTCTGGATGATGTCTGTATGGATGTCTCGTAATGAAGCTTATTGATAGCCTTCTTCCTTGTAGCAAAAATGTTTGAAACACATTATCACTGGTGAAGAAAAAAAAAAATTGTCTATCGTAATATACAATACAAACATAACTTAAAACTATACTAAGAAAACCGGTAATGTACCTGGGGACTGCCGGTAAATAGGACTGGAACAGGGAAAGGTAGGCGTAGGGATACGTGGAGAGGCAGTTTGGTCAGTCTAGTTTTATACGTCTTTTTTAGAACGACAAAATATCATATAGTTAAAATCATGATAGAAACACGCAATCAAAGATAATGTTCGAGTTAAAGAGGTCCTTAATGGGTGTGGGGTGTGTCAACTACGACAACTCAAGGGTGGTTAAATACGCCCTGATCATCACTGTATAAGATAATTAGGGGAAACATGGATTCTGAACCAAAGAACCATCTCAGCATTCCAGACATAGGAAATAATTGTTTACAGTAAGAGGGGTAAACAATCAGGAATACTCACATAGCGGAATTCCAAAAACTTTAACATATAACGACATGTATCTAATGGCTGATGTACTTGTAGTGATAATTATTATGATAAATGATTAAAAAGTACACAGTTGCCACCGAATGTTCGCATGGATGTTTTTTCCGTGCTGAAGATCCCTACGGACCGGGAGGGCATGACTGTATTGTTTTTCGTGGACTGAGTACCCAGCTACAGGAAGTTTGGACATCAATGCTTGAAAAGTTAAACTCCATGGTTCTTTATTTAATGGACCTTGGGTTAGCGTGATAATTATTATAACTGTGTCTTACAGATGGACATAGGATCCTAAGACCCTTTACCCTATGACAGTGGGTGCGAAAAACCATATGGACGGGTGCCAGAGGTGGCACTCTGAGCCCTTCTGTGGGCACTCAGGCCTTCACCCCAACACAGAGTTGCCAGCTAAGGCTCAAGGCTTTTCTCCTGTGATCAATACAGCCAGGACCGTGCCATGCTCACTAATTTGGCTGCCAGGACTAAAGGAGGTGCGAGAAGGTATGGATAGAGATGGATCATCATTGGAGCTCCGCCTGGTCCCTGATTCTCTCTTCAGGGCACCCTGGTGGGAAGCTACAATCCAAATTTCTCCATCACTTTCTATTGTATTGGTGACTCAGGGACACTATACCATTTACAACCTGTGATACGCGGGGGGGGATCAATAAGTATACTGCTTACATGTCATGTTGGCACTTTGCGACATATAAGTGGGTTTAGGTTGTAGCTTGGGCACTCTGTTCCAAAAGGTTCGCCATCAATGCCTATGATATACACAGTGTAAGTATTTCCTTATAATATTATTACTATTTGTATATATCCCCCCTTTAAGCCTCTTCCACCATCTTGTCTCCTTTTGGTCTTCAAATATGGACTTGAGGTCACACCTATTATTTATCCAGCTCCATATTATAATCCCTAATATTTCCTATACGAAATAATCTAATTCATTCCAATTATTAAACCAGCAATTACTTTCTCATTAATACTTCATCATAACAGAACGTATCAAGATCTCTCGAGATGCAGTGGTATGTAAGTTCTGCACACAATGATGTTAATAATTGTTTTAAACATACAGCAGAGGTCGGAGGTTATCAGTGGTGCATTAGAAAGTAGCGCCATGGACATGCACCTGTTTAATGCGTCTCTCGTAAAGGGTTTTTGAAAAGGACCCACCCTGCGTCCTTCGCTGTATATTACTCAAACCTGATCTCCATTGCCGAGTGGCTGTCAGTCGGTGGGGACGGAGGACAGAGGATGGGGTAGGGCTCCGCATCCTGTCTTGTTGGCCTGTGTGTGATTGTAAGAGATTGGATCTTTAATACTTATCTGAGGAGCACAGAATAGAGGAGAAAGTCAAGTGAAATGAACTATTTTTCATAGAGTGATTGGTGGTTGCCCCACCGGAGATATTGGTGCTCATCCCATATTTCTTGTAGACCCCCCATGGTGGTGGTTTCTTATCAATCAGTCTCATGAGCACAAGATAGAGAAGAAAACAGGGAGAATGTCAATCCCCAAAATTATTTATTGAACAAAGTTATGGGTGTTCACCCCCTTTTGTTGTTGATCGGTGGTGGTTTCTTATTTACTCATCTTCTGATCTTCTTTTGGTTCCATCTATTGACTTACAATGATCTACTGTTTTATGTTTTATGTTATGATGTGTATGGATTGAGAATATTTCGTTAGAGTCACAAGAGTATTTGGTTTATTAAAGGGGTTGTCAAGGAAATAAAAAAAAAAGCACCGGCGTTAACGTTATTAACAGCTCTGGTCCTTCACTTCAGAGGTAGTCGAGCTACAATAGTACCCAAGATTTGGGGATCTAGATAAAATTGTCTTGTCCAAGACATTCTACAAGAGGGGCAATATACAGGCGGTCCCCTACTTAAGAACACCCAACTTACAGACGACCCTAGTTACAACGGACCTCTGGAAGTTGGGAATTTATGTACTTTAGTCCCAGCTACAATAAACAATGTAAGAGTTATGAAAGATGTCTGTAGTTAAGATATTGATTAATCCTGTTCTTATGACAATCCAACATTTTTTTAATCCAATTGTTACATAGACCGGTTGGAGCTACAATTTAAAATATAAGAGCGACTTACATACAAATTCACAATTAAGACAAACTACAGACCCTATCTGTACGTAACCCGGGGACTGCCGTATCCAGATTAATTAATTCTTTATTGGTTCTGACATTTTTTTAGTTTTAAAATTTTCCCATTTGTGGGCTGTTTTTAGTCTATTAGACAGTGGTGGCGAAATTATGGCACGGGTGGCAGAGGCGGACCTCAGAGCCCTTTTTGTGGGCACCCGGGCCATCACCCAGCACACCAGACAGGACTCAAAGATCTTCCTGCAGTTCCAAGTAACTTAAAAGATGCTGTTTCAGTCATATTTTGATACTTACTTCGCTACTTGGGACTGTAGGAGAGGAGGGAGAAGGACGACATTATCTTTGAGGACCTCCACTGGCCCCACGTTCTCTGTGTACAGAGGGACACTGGAAATGATGCAAATTTTCCGCTTGTCCTCAGGAGGCCAATATGATTGAACGTTTGTTGAGGAACAGGAAGCCATTAAGTTACTGCTTCATTTTTGGTTGCACCTCGCTATAAATAAGGGGGTTTGGGCTTGCAGTTGGGCATCGGCCGCTGCTAAAAGGTTCGCCATCACTGATCTAGACAATCAGTTTTTGTTGTGATATGTGTGTGTTTATTTTACAATGTAGTCAATAATTCTTCTACTGCAAAATATGTGGGTTAAAGGGGCAGGCTTTTAGTAGGTTAAACTAGATATAGAGTAGAAGTCACAACTTGGCCAAAATAGGATAAAGATATGATTGGTGGAGTTCAAAAACATTATCCCAGTTTCATCAAACTCAACCCTCCCTGTTGGTACAATACAAAATATTTTTGGCCATAGGAGAAAGATAATTCTAATTGGCTTTGCTTCTTAAAAAATAAGGAATGGTATACTTTCATTTCAATCTCTTCAAATAATTTTTAAAATTTCTAAAAATCATAAAAGGAAAAATATTAACATATGACTATAACATGTCTATTTAAGAGTTTTTCAGGAATCATCTAGTGGTATGACTGATTTTTACATGGACATGGCTGTAATGTATGATATGACTATGGGTATTATATATGTTTACCCGTCCACTGGAGTTCCCCGAAATAGCATTTCTGACGGTAATGCGCTGTGCCATGATCACTAAGATCGTGCGTCCGAATCAGCAGTGGTCGCTTCTTGCTGAGGTCCGCCGGAGTTCACCTTCTTCTTCCTGGTGCATGTAAGTGCTTGGGCTTGCGAACCAATTGAAAGTTAAATCCCGCGTTCAGACGAAATCAGTCAGATCGCCCAACGGCCTGGCCCATGAAAGCCGGCACCGATGCTTCACAAATACGATCGTGTGCGACACAATCCGAGCACAGACCCTGTTAAATACCTGTCCAAGCTGTGGCCAATCCCCGAAAAGGTGCAAAGTCCGACCAAAGTAGTGAGTAGCGCGACCCTTGTAAACGAGCCCCATTGTAAGTGCTTTGTTGTTTACATTATATTTTTATCAATTGGGGCTTATTTACAAGGGTCGGCGGACGCACTTTCGATTTGGGGAACTTTTATGCAACAGAAATCGGGGGGGGGGGGGAGTCGGACGATCCACGGATTCGGACTGAGCATGGGATTAAGGCTCAAATTGTGCCAAGACATGCCTCTTACATGCACCAGGAAGAAGAAGGTGAAATCTGGCAGGACCTGAGCGGGGAAGCAACACATGCAGGATGGGGGCAAGATCATAGTGAATCGTGACGATGTAAATTCCGGTCAGACAATGCATTTTCAGGGAACTCCGAGGATGGGTTCAGAAATTGTCCCCCATTATTTTTCGAAAAATAGTACAATCTGGCAATTTTTTGTGATCTGAAAAGTGGGATTTAGGCCACATCTGAAAGTTGGTAGTTAGGTATTTACCTGATAAAAGGGGGTCTTGGTTAGCGCATTTCAGAGAGTAGGTGCAGCTGGGAGAAGTCCTGTGATGGGAGATCGAATTAAGGAAAGAGAGTAAATAGAGCATGGGTGAGCGAATTATAAAAATGAGATTGAGGGCCAGAGAGTTACGGAGGAGCAGCCCAGTGCACAGCTTTATGGATGAGGGGGATTCATTGGAATTGAATTAGAAGGTGATGACCAGCCGTGCAGTGACTGACACAAGTAGAGACATCTGTGTAGAGTGAACCATCTCATTTCAGGTGGATTTTTATAAAAAAAAATAGATAAAATAGCGATGACTGACCATGGTCCAAGTAAAACCTGCAAACCACATTTCTATAGTATGTAGATGTGGATTTGTTTGAAGACAGCAGATAAGTCAAAGACCATTCCACTGATAAGAGAAGAAAGGACCAAAGTTCCCTTGGACATTTTAGTCTGGGGGTCAGTAGGCTTCCTTTATCAGTCTCCAACTCCACAGACCGGGTGCACATGCATGAGTGGAGCAGTGGTCACACATTCTCAGAGGAACTTCGGTCCTTCGTTCTCTGGATGCTGTGGTTCCCAGCAGTCATAACCCTGGTGATCTCTAACTAATTATAATTACACCCCACATGGTCCAGTCTAGAGATGCCCTTTGGACCTATGTACTGCAGCTTATGTGAAGACTGGTCCATTATGTCAAGTGGTGGCAGTCCTTGCAATCTTAGATCTAAAATCTGTCCTAATACCTCTGGTCAATTTTGATACTTTATCTCACGTGCCTTTTGTGAAATAACAACATACTGACATATAATAAACTTTATATAATATTTGCCCCCCCCCGCAAACAGCTGAAACTGGGACTATAAAACAGAAACACTCTACACAAATCAAACAATTGAGATTGCGAGGAGCAGCCAAGACATAATCTATTCAAAATCTCTGAGAACTTCTATCTACACTGGAGCCAAAGTTTTTGATCATGTACCCCAAACAATCCTTATAAACGCCTTTCATCCCCAACCTAATGACTAGATCAATGCAACAGTTGACAAATCTGCACTGGTATGACACCCTCGTCTATGGTGACAGTGAACATCATAGTCACGTACAAGGAAGGTTACCTAGTGTACAAATAGTTCTTCGAGTTTTTGGTTAGCACACTGCACCACGAAAAATGAGAGTGTCCTCATGAAAGTGAATGTCACATTTATTAGTAAGATTCAGACTCCAATATAGTTACAATATGGGAAACAATAATCTTCTGGGTGGATATCTATCAACTCAACCTGTGTTGTAAACGAAACCATCAGCCCCGGTGGCCAAAATCAAGGAACAGCCACGTTTAACATTTATTTGCCTTCAAACCGGCTCAAACACGGCTAATTTTAGTACATTCGAATATCTTGAGCCTTAACGATTAGATGCAAAAAATACTTATTAAACTGATAATCACAGTTATTCTTAACAACAAACAACCACCACATCTACTAATGACTTCTACACCCAACTGCTCCCACTAAAATTACCGGACTAACTAGATTTACTTCACTACCCCTGTGAAACAGTAGTCATTCTCCAACCCAATACACACCACCATACCCCTCCACCCATTTAACATCCTCTACCACAAGTAACTGAACCAACCTCAAAAACTACAAAACAACACCTCAGAAACAACCCAAACAACAGAAACACTTCTGTAAGTACAGAAACATCAACTAACACCCCATTAACAACGTTCTCCACAAACAACAGAAACGACCCAGCAATTCGGTGGTCCTACAAGGTCTATATCTACGAGCCAACAACCACTAGCTCTCTAACTACAGAACCAACAGCCAGTATACAAATGTCCCTTCACCATATCAAGTACAGAAGAAACCTCAAACACCTATCACAACCTTCAGATCTACAGCTGTCTCAAAACCAGTTGAACCAACGGCAACCAGCACTCAGAGGTTCCTTCAACAATAGTAATACTGAGCAGTCAACAACTGGATCTACTATGAATCACCTAGTACCACAAATGTTCCTTCTACTACATCAAATACAGAAGGAACTCACCAGTTTAACAACAATAATATCTACCACAGTCCCCAAAACTACGGAACCAATATCAACCGTATGTGACCATGTCCACAATACAGAGAACCAACATCCACCAGTACTTCTGTTCCAACAACCACAGAACCAACACAACAATTACTTCGACCAGTCTCCACAACTACAGGAACAACATCAACACAGTACGTAACCATGTCCACAACACAGAGCCCCACCACAGTACTTCTGTCTCCACAAACACAGAACAAACATCAAACAATTACTCGAAGTCTCCACAACACAGAAACCAAATCAACCAGTACTGTGGACCACGTCCCAATACAGAGCCCACATCCACCAGTACTTCTGTCTCCACAAACCACAGAACCAACATCAACAATTACTTCGACAGTCTCCACAACTACAGAACCAACATCAACCAGTACTGTACCATGTCACAATACAGAGCCAAACATCCACCAGTACTTCTGTCTCCCACAACCACAGAAAACAACATCAACAATACTTCGACAGTCCCCACAACTACAGAACCAACATCAAGCAGTACTGTGATACGTCCACAACTACAGAGCCAACATCCACACAGTACTTCTGTCTCCACAACCACAGACCAAATCAACAATTACTCTGACAGTCCCCCCAACTACAGAAACCAACATCAACCAGTACTGTGACCACGTCCACAACTACAGAGCCAACATCCACCAGTACTTCTGTCTCCACAACCACAGAACCAACATCAACAATTACTTCGACAGTCTCCACAACTACAGAACCAACATCAACCAGTACTGTAACCATGTCCACAACTACAGAGCCAACATCCACCAGTACTTCTGTCTCTACAACCACAGAACCAGTATCAACTAGTACATCAACTGTTCCTTCTACACCTGTTAGCACTAAGCTCACAACAAGTAGTTCAACGATTACCAGCACCCAGTCCACAATATCCAGCACAGCAGAAACCACAAGAAGTTCCACAACCACAACATTCAGCTCTACAACAGTTCCCACAACTAAACAACCCACAACAACTACTACTACAGCACCTTCAACAACAATCAGTACCACAACCATCCTACCAACAAGCTCAAAACCAACAACAAGCAGTACTTCCGCTCCAACAACCCTTCGCTCTACTACTACTGAGATACCATCCACTAGTTCTCCAACTACTTCTTCACCTACTCCAACAACAACCAGCTCTAAACCAGTCACAATCAAAAGATCTAAAAACATAACATCAGCCTCTGCTATTCCAACAACCCAAAATCCAAATATAAAATTCCCAATTTGGCTCATCATTTTGGTGGCTGTTCTTACTGCTCTGGCAACCAGTCTCCTCGTTCTACTCTTAGCAATGGTAAGTTTCATAAATCTAATATCTACACTCCTAGGCTTTGCTTACAGTTTGGGAAAGTTTGTTAATCTTTTAATAATTTGGTGTTGGGTTTATATTTTGATTGACCTAAGTTAACAAAAAATCTGAAGTGCTCTTTGCCAACTGCATTGAGCTGCTCCCTCCCTTGTGCTTTGAGTGACTGCTGTAATATTTAACAGCAAATAATGAAAACAAATGCAGTATTCAGACTTCCGAATGGGGCCCCCCTTAAAGAATATACATATTTGTGTACTCACACATATTTGTTACAATCACACACATTTATATACTTATATACATACACACACTGCATATACAGACATACAGCATATGCAGTACACTTGCAATACATAGCCAATACCCTAGATCAGTGGTGGTGAACCTATGGCACGGGTGCCAGAGGTGGCACTCAGAGCCCTTTCTGTGGGCACCCAGGCCTTCATCCCAACACATAGTTTGCCAGATAGGACTCGAGGCTTTCTCCTGTGGTCCAATACATTCCAGAATACGGGATTCTCAGCGCCATTTTAACATACATATTTGGCTGCCAGGACTACAGGAGGAGCGAGAAGGTGTGGATACAGATGCTCTGGGTCCCCTGATTCTTCTTCTTCAGGGACCCTGGAGGGAAGCTACAATCCAAATTTCTCCATCTTTCTATTGTTTTGGTGAACTCAGGACACCAATACGATTAAAACCTGTGATACAGCAGGGATCAATAAGTTACTGCTTAAATGTCATGTTGACACTTTGTGATATATAAGTGGGTACTCTGTCTCCAAAAGGTTCGCCATCACTGCCCTAGATGCTGGGTGCCTCTGACACTGTGGGCCCCATAGTGGCTGCTATGGCTTCTACCCCCGTAGTTACACCCCAGTGCCAAAGCTAAGAGGACAGCAGTGTGAGGAAAAGCCTATCTTTCAGAGAAACTTCAATCCCAAGAAATGTTTTGCCAACCTTCTCCTCTTATAGGGGAATTTACCATCAGGAATTGAAATACCCAAGTAGATCTGATGGTAGATTCCTACTTGTACCTTTACAGGTGGTTCCCTAAGACATCCGGCTTCTGGTTACAGACGGACCCCTCTGCCCACTGTGACCTCTGGTGAAGCTCTCTGGATGTTACTATAGTCCCAGGCTGCAATGATCAGCTGTAAGGTGTCTGTAATGAAGCTTTATTGATAATCATTGCTCTCATTACAACAAAAAATGTTGAAACTCCAATTGTCACTGGGGCAAAAAAACATTTTGTCTGGAGCTACAATTATAAAGTTTCAACTTACATACAAATTCAACTTAAGAACAAACCTATGGAACCTATCTTGTATATATCCCGGGGACTGCCTGTATTCATAGAACGCATTTGTCATGTCCTCATAAAAATCTTTAGACCTATTAAACTATCTCAGTTATTTGCACATTACCTTTAAAGAGAACCTGCCATGCACATTAACCCACCAAAAATAAATACTTCATTAAAACTATGATTAAAAAGCCCTTATCCCTAAATGGTTCCTATCCATGGCTGCAGTGTGAAAAATTAGTTTGTAACTCATATGAAACTCCCCTGATGTCCCCTGAGTCCATTCACACCAACTGAGTCCAGCATAATACATTTTACTTGCATTGCCCTGCCTCCTTATATTGGCAGGCCTCACTGCTAGAACATGCTGCTGTATAGAACATTAAGAGAGAGCTCTGTAACATCATTAGGTATTTCCTGTCATGTGACAAGGGTGATGGCCTCTAAGGTCCTGTTACATTTTCAACATTTACTCCATGTATTTATCTGATCACATGAAATCACAGCAGCCTCTGGAGGATGGGGTGGAGTAGATGTCCATGGAGGTTTCTGTGATTTCATGTGATGTAGAGGAATGAGACATGGGGAGGAGTAGGTGGGAGGGGTCAGCCATGCATCTCCAATGCCATGTAATCTGAGATAAAGTTGAGTTATGGGGATGCAAGGGAAACAATTTTTAGCTAAAAGAAAGGTGTCAGTTCTATGGGAAGCTTTCCTTTAAAGATTACTGTGGCATTAAGCAGTCTTGCTGAGCGCCGGTACCTAAAGCTACTCCATGCCCCAGTAGCCTTTGCTTTCTGCCTAACTGCATGGCCTCATCGCACTACTGATCCCAGTCATGCTTACACTCAAGCTCCAGTAGAGCCACTAGATCTAGACTGACGATCGCGATGTGATGCTCTGCTCAGGTATCAGTCTCGGGATCATAGCATATCTTCAATGTAACAGGTGCCAACGCAGTAGCTCCAATGAAGACACCGGAGCTTGTGTGCAGAGTCAAGATTTATGAGTATCATGAAGCCAACATGCAGGAAGGCGGAACAGTAGAGGCTACTGGGGCGTGGGTAGCTCCGGGAATTGGCAAGGCTACTCCACGCCCCCGGGAGCCTAAAAGGCAATTTTCATGTAACTAAGATAAAGTTTTAAAGAACATCTGGCTCCAGGTGAAAACTCAGAGAACACTGCAAAAATTAAACAATAGTGAACTTCGAAAGAATATTTGGGACCATTTACTAAGGGTTCAGCAGCAGCACTTTCGTCGGGTTTCCCGAATTTTTCCATTTTGCGCCGAATTCTGCTGGGATTTTGGCGCACACGATCAGATTTTGGCGCAATCGCGACGGCTTTCACGTGACAGAAATGGGGGGGGCCTGGCCTTCGGACAACCCAACCAATTTGTAAAAACCGCGGGTTTTAAAAAACAAAATGTGTCCCAATATCAAGTACTCACATGCACCGAGAAGAAGAAGGTGAACTCCGGCGGACCTTGCTACAGCAGTGACACCTACTGGATATCGGGCGCACGACCTTAGTGAATCCTGACAGAACCCGAATCCACGCCGGACAACGCGCCGCTGGATCGCGACAGGACCGGGTGAGTAAATGTGTCCCATTGTCTTAGGTGCAAGAAAAGTGCAAAAGTACAAATGAGCCACAAAAAGTCACAAAAAAAGAAAATGTCGAACTAAAAATGTCGCTTCTTAAAGAGAAAAGGGTTGGAGATGGTAGAAGTGATTAAAGGTAATTTTCAAAAAACAGAACCCCAACAAGTAGACTGTCTTTGGACCATTTTAGGCGTAAAGTCTATTATTTTTGTTTTCTTAATGGAAAAAATTTTGGGCATAAATTTCCTTTTTTTTTTCTTTTAGATTTGCAGAATGATGCGAAAAGCGCGGCGATCTAGAGGATCAACCTTCACTCGAAACACTTGACGCTAAGAAAGCATTTGCAGATATCCATTGGTGACCTCCCAACTTCTCATCATGGTGGACAATCGACTCAAGTTTGAGTACCTTAATGGACCTATGTCCCACCAATCACATGGCCGTGTCTATAGCCCCTCAACTGGAATGCACCCGGTGCAGATGGGAGGAGGGAGAGGGTGATGTGGGCAGAGCAGACTGTGACACTTGGTGCAATGAATCAATGGCCTGCACTCGATTCTCCCATGAGGCCCTCTGTCAGTGATGTCCACCTTCACAAGCAAGATCCTTGTATTACCATTTACCAAAGAATTTAAATTGGCTAAAATTATAAATCTGAAAGTTTTTACACAAATATATTTAGATAATAAAATCAAATATCTGGTACTGTATGAAGGTTATGTCTACTGAATAAAATACTTACTTTGTTACAGGTTCTAACTCTACAGCCTTGTGCACATGACAGATCTGTGGGCAGGAGACAACATGTCGGCCCATATAGTTTTGTGTGGCTCCATAAGACTGACTATGTACAACTGGGCCAAATGGACAATGTACTGCTCAACTACAGGTGCTCTGTACTGGTCAACGTCAGGGGCTCTGTACCGCTCAACGACAGAAGCACTGCAGCGCTCAACGACAGGGGCTCTGTGGCGCTCAACGACAGGGGCTCTGTGGCGCTCAACGGCAGGGGCTCTGTGGCGCTCAACGACAGGGGCTCTGTGGCGCTCAACGACAGGGGCTCTGTGGCGCTCAACGACAGGGGCTCTGCGGGGCTCAACGACAGGGGCTCTGCGGGGCTCAACTACAGGTGCTCTGTACTGCTCACCGTCAGGGGCTCTGTACAGCTCATCGACAGAAGCACTGTGGCGCTCAACAACAGGGGCTCTGTGGCGCTCAACGACAGGGGCACTGTGGCGCTCAAAGGCAGGGGCTCTGTGGCGCTCAATGACAGGGGCCCTGTAGCGCTAAACGACTCCTGCCTGTGTAACACCTCATAGCCCTTCAGGCTCATTAGCATAATTATAATAGTTGATTTTAGAAGGAAGGCGGCCATGGATAACAAATGTAGGATGATTACTACAGTCACGGTGCCCGGATCTATGAGTAATGTCTCTGGTTTATCGGGATAGATTGTGATAGTACTGTATATTTCCTTTCATTATGATAGTTGTATAGGACAGACTTGTGAGACTCCTTATAAAGTGTTACATTATGGGTTTTCTTTGCATTTCTATATTGCCAATAACTGAATGCCCTGGGGTTCTTAAATATACGCCCTGCCTGGGGTAGAAATAAACGCAGCCAGCGACTTCATCTATGAAAAAAAATCGACGGCTGCAGCTAGTGCGCACGGATAGCATCCCCCTGCCCCTGCTCACTTCACACCCCACTGGAGTGAAGATGGTGGATTGGGGAAGATAATTGCTAGTGCAAGCTATAAGCTACTGACGTGGTGCAGAAGCCCTTATTTTTTTTTTATAATTGTATTTTTATTAAAAGTTTAACATACAATGTGATGACACATGTCAGCATACAAACAGGCAGTAAAATTTTTCCAATTTAAACATATAAAAAACAGGACTTATCGGATCTAGGAGCAGGAATTTACATCAATCTGTTACTTTGGCTAGGAGTTATTCATTTGTCAAACATAATAACTAAACAACGATTTCAGGTGTATTATCATGTTACACAGAATCCTATCAGTACAGAGGCCTGTAAATGGGCAGTCAGGAACTGCATTAAGCTTATGAAGTATTTGGCCTCACTACTAGAGATTGCAATCAAAGTATTAACACCTTTCTAGCGGTGATCCTAAGAATCCATAACGAAAAAAACAACCAATAATAGAGACACAAGGGTACCATTCATACTCACAATAACGACAAACAACATGTAAACAAAGAGAAAAGATTCTTCCCAGCCAGTTGGGTGACCACTTCACCCTTCCTCACGCCCCAACTCCTCTGCCCAGAAACGGTCCCACTGGTCCCATCAGAAGCCCTTATTAATTCCCCCCTTCCACCCCTACATTGTGTCTTTCTTACAATAAAAATATCCAATTTTTAGGGAAGAATGGAATAAAATTGAAATCGTATGCATCCTATCAGTGATATACTGATAGAGCTACCATAGAGAGCTACTGCTTGGGTGTATGTGACCCCTTTAAGCTTCTAACAGGATATGATACATATGAAAACATAGGTAGGTGCTGTGATATAGTGATTTCTCGACTATCCTTACTAGAGATAATCTTCCAGCAATACCCTGCAACATCCCCTACCGGGGCCTAGGCACGCTAGTGTCACGGTGCTTGGTTTGGGGAACAGAGGGCTGTCCTACAGCCTGGCAGGTCTCCAGCAGGTGGTGTGTTTCTGGAGTTCCCAGAAAGTACATTGTCCAACAATAATGCCCTGTGCCGCGATTCACTATGATCGTGCACCCGACATCCTGCATGTGTCGCATCCCCGCTCAGATCCGACGGAGTTCGCCTTCTTCTTCCTGGTGCATGTAAGTGCTTGGGCTTGCGACACAATTTAAAAGTTAAATCCTGCGCTCAGTCCAAATCAGTCGGATCGTCCGACGGCACCCCCCCCCCCCCCCCTTTGTGCCGCATGGAAGGCGTCAAAAAAGGATCACGTCGCACCACAATCCCAGTGCAGACACTTCTTAAATACCCGTGCAAGCCGCGGAATTCCCAAAAAAGGAAAACAGTCCAACAAAAGTGAAGCGCACGACCCTTAGTAAATGAGCCCCATTATGTCAAAAACTTCTCTAAGATACATATAACTCTCCAAACTCGGAATTTCAGGCTGAATTTCTTGTGACTCCATTTAAATCATTGGCCCTGATCGCTCGTGTTTAGCACTTTCCTTCAATGAGGACTTGCTCGTAGGTCGCTGCTCGTAGCATTTGCAACGCAACAGTCAGTTTGTGGCCCATGAATTCTTCCTCTCTGTCACAACCTCTTGCAGTATCTACATGATCTGTTAATACTAATATACGGCATAGAGGGAGATGGAGCAATTGCTGCTGCCAGGTCTTATATTTTCAAGCTTGAAAAAAATTGGACAAGGTCTTATTTTCAAGGAAAACAGGGTAGCAGCGCCCCCTAGAGGCTCAGGACCATTGCCCCCTGTGTGATGGCTGTGAGCACTCTCCACAGCTATTATTGTACAATTAGAAGCTAAATATTTCATAACATGCGGACATCCTAGATGGCAGCCGTCCCAGACCCTGCGTCAGGATAAGATTAGGTCTTACACTTATTGTTTAACCCTGATTTTCCGAAAGGAAAAGATGATTTGTTTCATTACTGTATAACACATAAGATGTGTACGGCCCATGTAGGGATGATCTAGAGATAGGCGGTGACATATGGGGTCCGCTTATCTCCCTGTAAGAAGAGAAAGTCACTAGAGGACGGGAAAACGACATGAAGGAAGTTACAGAGGTGTTAAAGGGGTTGTCTGGTCATATAGCAGGTTATGGATTATTATTAATATGGATAAGGCCTTACTTGCTGATTGGTGGGGGTCTCCGTGATGGGGAATATGGGACCGTGGGGGACTCCTATACCCTGAGATGAAGAGAGCAAAAGCGGTCTGTATGACTACGCAGTCTCGAGAGAAGTGTAATCGTACTGCTGTGTATGTTGTTAGTAGCAGCAGGACTGTGAAACACGGATTTATATTCCTGCATTGTACTAGGGAGGTGTCCTCACACTGCTGTGCTCTTAGCGCCCTGGATTTTCAAATAAGGTTTTAAATGAGAGGAAGCACTGATGTCGCGTCCATTTCAGTTTATCCCAGGCCCTCTCTCTAAGGGTGATGTCACACATGGCGTTTTTAGGGCGTTTTTGGGCCGTTTATAGTTCGTACGTTTTCAGATTGTAAAAAACGCATGCGTTTTTGTCCGGTTTTCCGAATTTGTGCAATTAAAAGTGGACAAAAATGCATGCGTTCCGCTCACAATGAATACACTTAGTTTTGGATGGGGGAAGCTGTGACTAGTTTTGCTGAAAGCACTTACAGGCGGTCCCCTACTTAAGGACACCCGACTTACAGACAACCCATAGTTACAGACGGACCCCTCTGCCCACTATGACCTCTGGTGAAGCTCTCTGGATGCTTTACTATAGTCCCAGACTGCAATGATCAGCTGTAAGGTGTCTGTAATGAAGCTTTATTGATAATTCTTGGTCCAATTACACCAAAATTTTGAAACTCCAATTGTCACTGGGGCAAAAGAAAAAAAATTGTCTAGAACTTCCATTATAAAATATACAGTTTCGACTTACATACAAATTCAACTTAAGAACAAACCTCCAGACCCTATCTTGTATGTAACCCGGGGACTGCCTGTATATCACAAATATCATATCAATAAAAGAATACTAGAAATAAGGCCGGTGACACACGTGGCATTTTTTGCTACGTTTTTCTTCATTGCGTTTTTACATCCCTGTAAGACGCATCATATTTGCATATTGGCTTTTTAAATGGGTTTTTGGATAAAGTTTGGATAACTTTGCGTTTTCTCCGTTTGCGTTTTTTGTGTCTGCGGTTTTTGCGTTGCGTTTTCATTGCATCTTTCAAACTGGTTGCGTTTTTTGGAAAACTATACGTTTGTGGCCTGCTTATGACTATTTAAAGGGGAGCTGTACTTGGTTGCTATGGGCCATTAAGAACATTCTTACTTTTAGACAGCTTGATAAATCTGCCCCATTAGGGTGATGCCATATGTGGCGATTTGAACCCGTTTTTGGTCCGTTTTTAAGCAGTCCGTCCAAAAATGCATGCGGTTTTTGAAAACACATCCGTTTTTGACAGGTTTTACCAATTATCTTAATTGAAACTGGGCGGACATTGTTGAACCAGTCCGTTAAAAACCGCATGCGTTAAAAAACGCATCCATTTTTCAAAACACATGGGTTTTTTACCATTTTTAATTAAGATAATTGGTAAAACCTGTCAAAAACTGATGCGTTTTCAAAAAATGCATGGGTTTTTAAAAAACAAATGCGTTTTTTAATGCATGCATTTTTTAACGGACTGCTTAAAAACGGACCAAAAAACGGGATCAAAACGCCATGTGTGGCATTACCCTTACTGTGTTTTTACGTTTTTAGACGCAGCTGCCTGTAATTAACGCACATTGAGCATTGCGTTTTCAAAAACACATACGCAAGCGAACATTGGAAAAACGCATACGGAAAAAATGTATGTTTTTTTGATGCGTTCAAAATTGCAACACATGCTAAGGTGACATTGCGATTCCACGGCATTTGCTAAAACGCAATGTATCCTCAGCGTGTGGTCAAAGCTGAAGCCTTTGGAATGCTTCAAGAACGCATCAAAAAAACGTCACACAACACATCATGTGAAAGCGCCCTCAGGGCCCCGTCCGAGGAGTGCCTCCTTCGAGACCTAATTTATGCACACCCACCTGGCTGTCTGGAATTCTCGTGCAGGCGCAAAATCTTCTATCTTGTGCTGCTCTCAGGGCGCGTTCACACGTTGCGCTTTGGTCGCGTTTTCATTGCGTTTGAAACGCATATACAACAGCTGATGAGAGGTGATTTGCCTAATTACATAACCGTTTACGTTTGTAAACACAATGTTAACACATGTGTTAACAAAACGCATGCGTTAACATCACGTTTCTATGCGTTTTGTAAACAGAAATGTTAACAGTGATGTAATTAGGCAAATCACCCCTCCTCAGCTGTTGTATATGCGTTTCAAACGCAATGAAAATGCAACGTGTGAACGCGCCCTCAGGTATCCTGTGCGGCTGCGGAAGAAATGAAGCAGAATTCCAGACAAACAGGCTGAGATACAAGGTGAGATTACCTGCCTGCAATATCCTGTTGTATCACATGGCGGCGCTGTCTGACAGGATCAGATACAGTATGAGTAATATACATTATATCATATAATTATATGTATTTCCCGATTACCAAAGAAGGGGCCATGGGGCCGAGTATCGGAAGTATCAGTACAGATGTGGCTGATACCGGAGGAGACATGACGACTGCATGAATTCATGTCACAATATGACAATGATGGAGGACAGGGGGGCTACAATATGAGAGGGGAGGGGTGGGAGTACACAATGTTAGGGCAATATAAGCTTGGGGAGATAGATAAAAGAGGAGGCACAAGAGGAAAGGGAGGATAACATTAAAGAGAGGGTGTTATATGTTGCTGAGTTGCATTATGGGTATTATATGGATCCATTAGGGAGATGGCCACAGGAAGGCGTCAT
The DNA here is from genome assembly GCA_019512145.1 of Engystomops pustulosus. Taxonomy (NCBI): domain Eukaryota; kingdom Metazoa; phylum Chordata; class Amphibia; order Anura; family Leptodactylidae; genus Engystomops; species Engystomops pustulosus. The sequence goes on along the minus strand of CM033650.1, from coordinate 13,836,601 downwards.
TATACTACGTGGGGGCCATTAGGGACAATATTATACTATGCGTGGGGGTGGGGCAAGGGGCGTGGTTTAGGGAAAAAGGGGGAGGTACTTTTTGTCCCTCTTTCTGTAGCCCAAAAGTTGGGAGGTACAAGGTCGCGGTCACGATGTGCGATTTGGTTGCATGTTCATAGCGTTTTAAAACTCATTACAACAGCTGAGGAGAAGTGATTTGCTTAATTACATCACTGTTAACATTTACGTTTACAAAACACAATGTAAACGCAATGTTAATGCATTCAATAACAATGCGTTAACATTGTTGTTTTGTTAACACGTGCGTTTACACTGAGTTTTGTTGTGTAGTGTGACCGCGCCCTCCAGGTGGTTGATTTGGACTTGCACCTGTGCTGTAGCTCCCTCATTAGGACTGGGACTGCTGGTATATGATACTTTCGGGCCGGGGTCACACGTTCCGCTCGCGTTGTGTTCATAACGCATGGCTGGTGCACAGGGAGCACTCGGCCCCATCGCATATGGGTTTCAAGGGAAACGCATGTGATCGGTAACCAGTCCCCGGTGTCTTGTATTGTCGCCCCCTGTGGGCTAGTGTATGACCCCTGCCTCACAAATATCCCCAGCAGAGAGCAGCTCCATCCTGTATCATCCCCTCTCCAGCCTGTACTGACATTACATGGACCCTCCATCCATCTCTATAGTACAGCGTCCATATATCCAGTGTACAGATCATATAACTGGATATTTGGGACCATAGACCTCATATACTTCTCCATTACTCCTGAGGGGAAGTAACAAGAATTCAGGCAGAACACAGATTTCTGCCGTCTAACCCCTCAGATGCTGCTGTTATCACTGTCAGGGGAATCAGAGATGTTCTATGTAGGAGGAGTCTCCTCCGGGTTGTCTCTTAGCACTAGAATTACCACTTCTGCGACTTAAAAATACAGTCCCCAATGCCAATGTGTCTTATGGCTTCATCCGCTCACTATGTGACTGCGTCTTATCCCTCCTGATCTCTGAGGGCGCGTTCACACGTTCAGTTTTTCAGATGCAGTTTTTGATGTCCAAACCAGGAGTGGAGTGAGAATAGAGGAGGAGGAGCAGCGCTCAGTGATATGTTCTCACCCATTATCATCAACACCCGCTTTTGGCTCTGAAAACTGCATCTGCCAAACTGAAGGTGTGAATACTCCCCGACAAGTTTCCCATAAATCTTCAGCATTTCTCGAAAATCTCCAGTTTTCCTTTCACTTTCTCCAGAATGTAACCTCTCCAGCCTCACTCTGCCCGGTAACTGCTGAGCAGCTGGAAAGTCTCTCTCCTATTGGAGGAAAGTGTAAGTAACGTCCAATCAGAGCCGAGCTTCGCTTCCAGTGACTGTGATACAAGGTTACATCTGGAGACACTTGTGTTCTGTGACTCGGGGTCCCCCCAAATAACCCCCCAGGATGAGGAAGATGTCCCCCCTCATTGTGCTGCTCCTGCACCTGTCTGCCGGGTATTGTGGTGAGTTATTATACCTTATATCACACGATTATTATCTCCTATGTATCTAGTATGTTGTGTATTGTGGTGAGTTATTATACCTTATATCACAGGATTATTATCTCCTATGTATCTAGTATGTTGTGTATTGTGGTGAGTTGCTACTGGGGTTGTGTGACTATTGGCTACTGGGGTTGTGTGACTATTTGCTACTGGGTGACACAATACCTATTTCTTAAAATTGACAATCCAGAGTAGAAATAACATTTGAAACCGAATAGTGCAATGTGGATTTTCCTGCAGGTGTGTATCCAATGTGCAACCAAAAACCAAGCACCACCAGGTCTGGGGAGGGAGCTTGGCCTGTGCTATTAGCTGTAATGCAGTGAGGGATGCCCGAGTCATGTAGTATATGTGTGATGTGTCAGTGTGATATGTGACCCTCTGTACGTCTCTCAGACAGTCACTTTCTGCAGTATTATCACCTGGCAGTCTCAGCTCCAGTGTCCGGGCTGCCTGAATATTCATCAGTGGGATACGTGGATGACCAACAGATTGTGAATTATAACTCCGACAGCCGCAGATCAAAACCCAAGGTCCGGTGGATGGAGAAAATAGAACCAGAATATTGGGAGACAAATACTCAAACAGAAAAAGGGAATGAGGCTTTATACAAAAACAGAGTGAAGGTAACAATGGACCACTTCAAGCAGACTGAAGGTGAGAGCCAAACATACACAATACACACTAATACATACTGTGCTGTATATACTTATATATACAATACACTGTATACACACTGATTTATACACATTACACCATATACACACTAGTATACATCAGCTGTTAGATCTCCTGCTACTCCACATCTCCGCCCTGGTGGTAACTGATAGACTCTGTCTACTTGTCCTGAAGTTGTAGATATGTGCCGTGCTGTAGATAATAGAATATAGTGGGTTGTAAAAACTATTTGTAGCCCCTAAACTTTTCCTCTTTTTTAACATTACTGTCTTTAGTTCAGGTGGGCTGCCATGTCTTGCTAAGTTAGCAGTGGGGGCATTCTCCACCATTTGTACTGTTGATCTAGAATGTTATAGAGATTGAGTCATACATGAGTTGTATAACTGAATCATACACTCTGTATATTACATGTATCACACATATACTGCACACATGACCTATACATAAATGATCTGTGTGATATATGTAACATGTTCTGCTTTCGCTGCAGGTTTCCATTATTTCCAGGTGATGCACGGCTGTGAGCTGAGAGATGATGGAAGCTTCACTGGATACCTGCAGTATGGATATGATGGGAGAGAGCTCCTGTACCTGGACACACAGACGTGGACATTTATGCCCTCCATTCCCGAGGCTCAGATCACCACACAGACATGGAACAGTCCAGAGGTACAATGGGGGAAGAGAATGAAGATATATCTGGAGAATGAATGTATTGAGGGTCTTCAGAAACATGTGAAGAATGGGAGGGAAGATCTGGAGAGGAGAGGTGAGTGTTCACTACGACCTGTGGTCTGCCTGGGTTATGCTCTTTATAATAGCCGCTCTTCCTCTCTTTTTGTGGTTAAATCCTGTTGCATGTAACAGAATATCTGGTGATTTGTGATAACTGAACTCTTTGGGCCCTATCCGGCATAGCCGGGCACCTTATCCCAGTCACAGCAGAATTTCTGCAAAGACCAGGGGGCTTCTAAAAAGTAGAGGTCATCCTGCTGCAGAAAGGCGCTGCTTGGACATATGCTCCCTGGGAACTGCAGCCCTTGTTCAGCACTTTTTGGGAGCCTCTCGGTCTTAGCAGAACTTAGCTATACCAAGGTGCTAGGCAGCAACAGAAAGGGCTCCAAAAGGATGGAAAAGGCTTTCCATGACCTCCTGGTTCGGAATGATCTGATTTGGACCCAAATCAATTTTTTTTAAGTTTATCAAATTGAATCAAATTTTGAGAAGCAGAGAAAAGTATTTTCTAAGATAAAAAAGAATGGAGAAGAGTACTTACGGATCCAGAGCAGATCAAAGTTTTTATTTTTTACTCCAATAATTCTAGTTCACTGATTAAAACCCAATTTTACTGTTTGACTTATAAAGAAAATCATAAAAATTCATAGGATAAATAAAATGAATTAATTGTTTAGAGTGGTCAATGGTTCAGATTTGGGCCTTTATTCTTTCCTTTTTTTCCCTCTCAGTTCAGCCAAAGGTGAAGATATCCGGTCAGGAGAGCGATGATGGGATCCTGACGCTTCACTGTCTGGCGCACAGATTTCACCCCCGAGCTGTGGATGTGAAGTGGGTGAAGAACATGGTGGACGACGTTCCCACATATGAGACCACACACGTCCTCCCCAATCCTGACGGCACCTATCAGATCAGGGTCAGCGTGGACGTCCGCCCCAAAGAGGGCGACACTTACTCCTGTTATGTGGATCACAGCAGCCTGACAGAACCGCTGCACATTGTGTGGGGTGAGTTGTATCCGCACTGCAGGGATGACAGGAGGAAGACTATGGAGGAGGTCAGGACTGGTGATCTGTAATGTGTCATTGTATGGGAGTAATGGGATATAGATCAAGTCTGTATAGCATGGAGGATCAGTGTTTGGTAGAACCATGTCCACTGTCTACTATCTATTCAGATTTTGGTTACTCTAGTGAACCTGAAGCACCACAATCTGTAGCAGTGGCAGCAACTTCAGCCATTGTGAAACTACATCTCCCAACATAATCCATTCACATACATGCATGCTGGAAGTTGTCATCTTACAACAGCAGGAGCACAAATGATTCTAACCCCCAATCTGCAAAATACAAGCTTCTGTTGTAGCATACAGCACAGCCAATCCTGAAAGTCCTATTTACTATATTGCAGCTCAGGGGGACATGTAGTTTGGCTGATTGCGGGGTCAGAGCTCTCACAATCAGACTACTAATTTTACCCTTAGAGTTTTTCATTAAAGGGAATCTGTCACCACATTTTTCACAAATACAGCTCGAGGGGGGTTCATATAAAGTCCTAGTAACTATCTGACCAACTTTCTTTAGCTAAAAATTGTTTACCTTGAATCCCCATAAAATCAGAGTTATAAACTTGCCTGGTATCTGGGGATCTATAGAGGGAGTCGTGGCCTAATGTAATGTGACCAGGGTGACATCATCACAGGTCCTTTAGCCTCTTAATATTAGCAAACTGTACCCCATACCACATATGAAATCACAGCAGCCTGCATGGACTTCTACTCCTCTCCATGCAGGCTGCTGTGATTTCATGTGATATAAGCTGTGATTTCATAAGATATAGGCTTGGTGTACAGTTTACTAATATTAGAAAGCTAAAGGACCTGCAATGATGTGACCCTGATCACATTAAATTACTGCTACATGCAGAGAAAGCATGGGGAAGAGCTGGTAGCTGGTGGATTTAGCCCAATTCGCTATAGAAATCCTTGGATGCCACGTAAAATTATAAAGTTGAATAAATGAGAATCTGAGGGGAACCATTTTTAGCTAAAAGAATTGTCAGTTAGACACTAGGGCTCTATGGGAACCTGCAACTAGCTGTATTTGTGAAAAGTGTGGGGACAGTTTCCCTTTAAAGACAGTAAACCCTTTATTCTATTCCCTTTCATTTTAATAAAGCTTATTTTAACTATCCTGTTCTTTAACAGAACCAAAACAGCCAAGTGTCTGGGTCATCCCTGTGATCATCACTGTGGTGGCCAGTCTTCTTCTTGCTGGTGGCATTGCTGGATTTCTTGTATATATAAGTAAGTGTGTGAAGACAAATATATGCACATAAGATCATATACACATAAATATCTGTAAGAAACCTCAGTAGCATAGCATAGAGAGGTGCAAAAATCAAAGGAAAGTCATGACACAAACTGAAATATATAAGTAATTAGAAAGCAATTCGGCCACTTAGTGGAAAATAATTTCAGCTGGTTCAGATGGCCTATAAAAAAACCTGTCTCAGTACCAAGGTGCCAAAAAAGAAACATCTTATGATGGGTAAAACCATATACAACTTTATTTCTGAAAAACATATTGATGGCATTGGTGACAGAAGAACTTCTAACCTACTGAAGGTTCTCTTGAGCAATGTTATAGCCATAGTCCAGAAGTGAAAAGAATCTTGTTTTACAATTACACGGTCCTGACCAGGTGCTTCACATAAGATTTATCTACATAGACTACATAGACTGATTTACTCTCTTAGGGAAGATGTACACGGCATTCTGTGACATTGCTAGGAGTCATGGACCACTGTGTGCTGTTAAAGACGCTTCAATGTCATCTGATCTCACCAATGGGGCACATTTACTAAGAACAGTGCATCTGTACTATGTGCAGGGGGCGCTAGATTCAGGATTTCTAACGCCCGTTCTTCATGAATCTGGTGCCCCGTGCACCAGAGTGCACGTTTAATAAGGGGTGTGCAACACAATTCTATCAGACTTTGCATGTTAAATCAGGTGCATGGTCTGAATGAGCTCTAGAACGGCCCTTAATTTGTGTTGCATGAGGAATAGTGCAACGGTGTCACAAAAGGGTCACATTAGACACAAAATTGTCTCAGACACTTCCTAAATACCTGTGCAAGTAGTTTGCACTAAAAAAGAACGCTCAAAGTCCAACAGAAAACTGGTGCATGGCCCATAGTAAATGTTCCCCAAAGCGTCTATAATGGGGCACATTTACCTACCCGATCCTGCACAATCCCCAATCCGGACTGTCCTACGAGGATGAACTCTGCTGCGATTCATGAAGATTGTGCGCCCAATATCCTGCATCTGTCGCTTCCCCGCTCAAGTCCGCCGGAGTTCACCTTCTTCTTCCTGGTGTATGTTGATGCATGGCACGCGACACAATTTTTAAGTTAAATCCCGCTGTGTTCCCCCATTTCCCCCCCCCCCCCCCCCGATTTGTGTTGCATGAAAGCTGCCGCGATTGCATCCAAAATCCGATCGAATGCGTCAAAAACCCCTTTTAAATACCTGTCCCCGCAGTGCAAAACGGAAATCGGTGGGATGTCCGATGAAAGGGCGGTCCGCGGTAGTAAATGAGCCCCAATGTCTGTGTGTTCCCATTCTCCATCCACCCCCAATGTTCCTCATTTTATTTATGATGTCCTCTACAGAACAAGTAATAATAGAAGGAAATTACTTTGTAGGATGTGATTATTCTTCCTAATTCCATCTCTTCTTCTTGTTTTAGGGCACAGAGACAAGCGGTGAGTATTCTGTATATGTGGCTCCTCTCACATAGTTGTGATGCTATGAATGCACCATGTAAGGTTATGGTCACAGCCATTTAGAGACTATTTACAATGACATAACTCCGCATCCAATTCTATTTTTTTAAGTCAAGCAAACATATACTACATATTCTTTCTATGGACTCCATAATGTTGATATGAACAGAGCCTATGTGAAGGAGTAAATAGGGAGGACAGTATGTGACTATATATATATACAGGGCAGCCATCAGGAAATTCGGGGCCCCATACAGCAAAAGTGTCTGGGCCCCAACACACCCCAAAACCGAACAAGCCTCCTGCCCCCCGCAGTGACCTTTCACAAACAGGGTTTGAGGCCTGTTGCTACGACAAGGCACACTCTTCTGGTCAGGGGCGGACTGGGAATTTAAAATGGCCCTGGAAAAAAATATAAAAGTGGCCCCATTTAACGGGCGGAGTCAAAACAAGTGGGTGTGGTCAGATAAAGTGGGTGGGGTTATAACAGACAAATTGTTGGTAGATGGCCTTAATGCAAAACAATAACATCTTTTGCTAGTAAGTGAATCTAATGAGCAAAGAATGTGACCTGTCGATTAGTAAATGATGCAAACACACAACCCGATAAGCTTTAAATAGCTTTCCCCTGTGCCATACATGTACAATTCAGAGAAATAATATATTGATACTGCCTCCTATGTACAAGAATAATGCTACAATAACACATTCAATCCTGCCTTCTATATACAAAATAAAACTACTACAATACCTTCTCCCATATACAAGCCAATTACTATATAACTACTATAATACTGCCCCTATGTACAGGAATATAACTACTATAATACTGCCCCCTATGTACAGGGATATAACTACTATAATACTGCCCCCTATGTACAAGAATATAACTACTATAATACTGCCCCTATGTACAAGAATATAACTACTATAATACTGCTCCCTATGTACAGGGATATAACTACTATAATACTGCCCCTATGTACAAGAATATAACTACTATAATACTGCCCCCTATGTACAAGAATATAACTACTATAATACTGCCCCTATGTACAGGAATATAACTACTATAATACTGCCCCTATGTACAAGAATATAACTACTATAATACTGCCCCCTATGTACAGGAATATAACTACTATAATACTGCCCCCTATGTACAGGAATATAACTACTATAATACTGCCCCCTATGTACATGAATATAACTACAGGAGAGCGATGATGGGATCCTGACGCTTCACTGTCTGGCGCACGGATTTCACCCCCGCGCTGTGGATGTGAAGTGGGTGAAGAACATGGTGGACGACGTTCCCACATATGAGACCACACACGTCCTCCCCAATCCTGACGGCACCTATCAGATCAGGGTCAGCGTGGACGTCCGCCCCAAAGAGGGCGACACTTACTCGTGTTATGTGGATCACAGCAGCCTGACAGAACCGCTGCACATTGTGTGGGGTGAGTTGTATCCGCACTGCAGGGATGACAGGAGGAGGAAGACTATGGAGGAGGTCAGGACTGGGGTCAGTAATGTGATGGTCTATGGACTCCTCTCCTGCAGCTGTAAATCTTATCCTGACAGCAGCATAAGGACCTCATCATAAGGTCCAGGAGATGAGCCCCGGGTTGTATCAGGATCAGCAGCTGTAATACAGGCACCGGATATAAGAGATCATTCACAAGATGCAGATTCATTATAGATTTTATCTGTTACAAGACATAGAGGACAATCCACTGTCCTGACATCTGCAGCCGGAGAATCCATTGTGTATGAATGAGGTTTGTTCCAGGATTTGATGCAGAATCGGCAAGAAAAATCTGCAACATGTGAACAGATTCTAAAGGGAGAATGAATGAGGAGATGCACAGTGTAAACCTCTGTCCTGCACACGTATGTGATAGTATCGCATTATACATACGAGGGCGGTTCTATAAGTGACCGTGTTAGACATGAAGACACCATTTTTTTTCAAAAACAATTTTTTTTATTTTTCAACATAGTCCCCTTTTAGAAAGATAAACACTCGAACTCTCCAAAATACTCCTCTGTCTCGGCAATGACTTCCTCATTTGAGCTAAAAAAAATTTCCGCGAGCCATTTCATCATGTTAGGGAACATTTTTCATCACATGCGGCCGCGTCTCCTTCAATTTTTTGTGGAAGCGGTCCAATACTTCACTGTAGTATTGCCCAGTGGTCGTTCTTCCTATTTCTAAACAATCCATGAGGATGACGCCGTTCGCATCCCAAAAAATCGTCGCCATGACCTTTCCGGATGATGGAACCGTCTTCACCTTCTTTGGAGCAGATTCATCGGGAGAAATCTTATGTTTTGATTGTTGCTTAGTTTCTGGTGTGTAATGATGAATCCAGGTTTCATCAACGGTGACAACTCGACACAAAATCTCCTTCGGATCTCGCTTAAATTGCTCCAATTTTGCTGCTTTGAAGTTAACAGCCGCATCCGCTTGTTCTCCACCGTGAGCAATCGCGGCACCCATCGGGCCTACATTTTTTTCATCGCCAACTTATCATGTAAAATATTAATTGCTGTTCCAGTCGACAACTCTACGGCCTCTGCTACTTCGTGCACATTCGTTCGTTGATCAGTGAGTATCATGACGTGGACTTTTTGAATGATTTCCTCATTAACCATGTCTACCGGGCGTCCTGGTCGCTCCTCATCAAAAACGGATGTTCACCCAAGTTTAAATTCGTTGAACCAATATCTAACTGTGATCATAGACGGCGAAGTGTCCCCATAAACAGAATCCAACTTTGCTTTTATCTCATCACATTTTTTCCCATCCAAAAGCGAATTACCGAACAATACTGCTCTTTTTCCATCTTACCGAAAATCACGAAACACGTCTTACTCAAATGGCTGCCAAATCCAAACTAACCAATCAATCAGTCTGCCATTTGTTTTGCCATCGTTTAATAGATGGCAGCACACGATAACACCAACTTCCCTCAGGACGCCCTCTGTCTTCAAACACGTGTACTTATTGAACTGCTCTCGTATGTCATCAGCACAGCTGAGGTAGAGTATAATGTGATTCCTGATACGTGAAGTGCAGTCTATACCCTGAGTAAGGCCTTGTGATCGTCTTACAATAGAGGAAGGTTTTATCTTCCACCTCCGGGATGTGCTGATACCTTCCTATAGGAATCTCTCCGTATAATCTGCAGCTCATATTCACCTTTATCTTCTCTTACAGAACCGAACAAGCCGAGAGTCTGGGTCGTCCCTGTGGCCATCGCTGTGGTGGTCGCTCTCCTTGGTGCTGGAGCCGTTGCTGGATTTCTCTGGTGTAGAAGTAAGTGTCAGTAATGTAGCTTCTTCTCTTACAAACTGGGACGAGTCTCCAAAATTGTGTGTCCTGATCATCAGTGACTGATACTGATGAGCGCTATAGGGGCAGACATGACACCACCAGGACAGACCAGCACAGACCAGGACAGAGTTTGTCAATTTTAATATATATTTTTTTCTGTGCGAAAAAATTGTGATCTTTTCCCCAAAATAACAACAAGTTCTCTGGACATTTCCATGAAAAGCCATAAAAATCAGTTAATTTCTGTAGGAGAAGGAGGATCGGCCTCTACCACATACATATATCCCTGACCATTGTGATGTCATCAGTCCAGTGATATCCCCTGTCCCCCGGTTCCACCGAAATCCCCGGGATGTGTCAGCATTTATCTCATGTGTGTGACCTATCATGATACAGATGTTTATCAGGTCTATTGGACAGTGTGACATTTGTAGGATGTGATTGTTCTTCCTAATTCCATCTCTTCTTCTTGTTTCAGAGAAAAAAGACGGCTACAAGGCGACCGGCAGTGAGTATTCAGTACATGAGGCTCATTCATGCTTCTACAAGTTGCACTATTCTTGGTATCATCTCTTTTCTCCAGTTAGCTTTACTTCTCTTGTGCCGTTTCTTACCTACATAACGGGGGCACATTTGTTATACGCTGGCAGTAATTGAACCAAGCGTTTGATGTTGCACCCCACTCCCTGTTGGTACCAGCAATGCGCCAGTGAACCGGTGTAGACTATGGGTGATAATAATAAATAATAATTCCTTTATTTATATAGCGCATACAGATTACGTAGCAGTGCACAGAGCTTGTCACATCAGTCCCTGTCCCCATGGTGCTCGCAATCTAATCAACCTACCAGTATGTTTTGGAGTGTGGGAGGAAACTGGAGGACCCGGAGGAAACCCACGAAAACAGAGAGAACATACAAACTCTTTGCAGATGTTGACCATGGGACTTGAACCCACGTCCCAGCGCTGCAAGGCTGTAATGCTAACCACTAGGACATAGGAATGCCCTCGCTACCGCCTTCCTCGCCCCTCTTCTCACCCCTCCGTTGCCCATGCCCCATGAATTGCACCTATTTCAGGGTTTATACAGCAAATTTCAGACGCACAAGCCATGATAAATGTGACCCCATGTGTTATCGGTCGTTCAGGATGAAATATAAATTGAGAACCGAGAACTGAAAAAAATCAAGAAAATTAGAAAAAGCATAGAATCAACTTTATATTAACATGTCACTGTCATATTTTTGGCAAAAAGTAGAAAATAATCTCCTACTTTCACAGATTCGGAGCCAACACCGGACTTGTCCAATAACCCGGCCCGAGCCTGATGGTGAGTGGTGAAGTGTGTAATGGGATCTCCGGGGGGGAGATAGAAGAGGATAAAGCTGTGATTTTATTTATTTTATATTATAGGAAACAAAAATATAAAGAAACAAAAAAAAATCTGCTTTGTGTTTCTGGATATTGGATCCATCCCCCAAAATGTTTCTTTTACCTAAGAAGTCGTATCCTCTGTGTATAATCACTGGGTCTTGGTGAAGGCTGAAGATCCCTGGACTCTTCCTTGCATTACTTCTTGGAGAACTGAACTTATTATAAGTTATTCTCTGATCAGATCCGCGTCATGTTATGCCACATATGTTATTACTTTCCCTTCTCTGAGATGAGGTTGTGCTCCTTTATCCCTCTCCTGCTTCATTCCCCTCTGATCTCTTACTGAGGGATTCACTCACAATCTAGCAATGGACTTCTCCAGTTTTTATTACTTATTAAAGGGATAAATCCATATAGATACCACGGATGGGCTGCGGAGAATATTCTGAGCGCAGGGGGTGTGTCCTGTGAGCCGTATCGGCTGTGACCGTCTATGGAGCGCAGGATGAAAATGATTCCTGTGCTGCATTGACTTCTATGGGATTTCCGGTTATGACTCGGAGGACGGACCAAGGCCAGAAGTCAGAATAACAGGGCAGATTAGGGGGGATTTGTGGTCCCCTGTTCTGCCGCAAGTGTGGGGGTCCTGTGGATAGAAGATCAATGTTCTTTAAGGGAAAACCCTTTTTATATGGAGATCTCCCAGTCTGTGGTTTGGGCTGTTTTCAATTGTTATCTTTACCCTTTGTGTCGATAACTGCACCTTTCTTTTTTTTTTTTTTTGATTGATTGATTGTATTAAATGATTAATAAGAAATATCTTTTATATGAAATAAGTTTCATAATAAGAGAAATAAATATATTACAGCCCATGTCTATGGTTCTGCTTCACAGTCATAGATCGCACTGTACTTGTGTTATGTCTGGCTGCTGGGAGAGACATCAGGAGACGGTGACGCTTGGACCATCAACAATCACCAGATGGAGACGTTTCTGTAGAGCCGTCACTGCTCAGATGAATGAGACCTGGATCTCACTTGGTAGGGATCTGGGCACCATGGACATGGGTGTCCAGAAGCTGTGACATGAGAATAGGGGATATATGATTGTAACTGCCATGTATTCAGCCCGGATAATCATTGCAGAGATGAGTCTTCCATTTTCTGTATGAACAAGAATCCATCACCAGGAAGGTGGACTTCCATATAAACCCCCTCACCGGGTGTTCCTCAGTATAATCTGACATGCCTTGTGTCTCCGACAGAGATGGGATAAACCCCTACACTAGAAATTGTCCCTGCCTACTTGACCACTGACCTAAATGGGTGATTACACTCATGAATGAAAAGGGAAAGGAGACTGGAGACCTACGAGTGTCTACAAGGCAAGAGGATGTCCAACTTCACCCAAATCCATAGTCGGACCATCTGCACTCCGCTATTCTTGTGTGTGTTACAGTCTAGGGGACCAACCCCTTCACAATATTTTCCAGGAAAGACTGTGCACTACTGTGGTGTGAGATGCAAGAATCTTAATTGATCCAAAATGAAACTTTTGTCAATGGTCACAACTTTCATTTTGACACAAGTTTCCCTTTGGATCAATAAAATCAATGGAAATGGAAATTAATGGATAATGGATCAATAGGTTCATCTCACACAACAGTAGTGCACAGTCTTTTCTGGAAAATACAACTTCACCCAAATGTCACAACTAGAAGAATATGTAAATATCAGAAGTCCAAGGAACCGTCTGACAAAGCCTAAAGATCAGAACCTGTTCACACTAACAGGCAGGAACCGGGAAACTAACTGGCACCTGAGTCCGGTCTGTGAGAGAATTTGACATTTCAAACAAAAGTTAAAAAAAATTAGCACTTATGATGCCGGAGCTCCTTGATGCCGCACTGCAATCCCCGCAGGCACGCCAGTGATTCTCACAACTCAGGTATATATTTGGGCATTAATGAGCTGAGGACAAGGGCAGGGCAGATCTCAAGGTTTTAACCCCTGCCCATATCTCCGCTCCCAGAGCTGGTTCATAAAGAGGGTGACTATTAATGACACCACTAGTAGGGGCTCCTTAAAGGGAAACTACAATCAAAACTGTTGCTTCTACCATTCTTATATTTATTATCCATGATCTATTTCCTACTAAAATCAACCTGTAACATTATGCTAATGAGACTGAAGGGCTACCCTAGCCCCTCTGTGATCTGACTATACAGCATGTTACACCCTCACCCTCACCCCTGCTCCCTCAGCACTTGTGCATGAAACACTCCCTGCTGAATTCTTAGTGAGACAGTGTAACAGTTTGTAACGCTAGATCACAGAGAGTTAGGATAGCACCTTGGGCTCATTAGCATAATTGTAAAAGTTGATTTTACAAGTAAGGAGGCCATGGATAACAAATATAAGAAGATAACTGCAGTTACTGTGCCGGGATCTATGGCTAGGTGTCCCTGGTTTATCATGATGGATTGTGATGGTAGATTTCCTTTAACAAAGATCATTGGGAACTGGTGTTGATTGACCAAGGTGAAGTAGATTACATTGCCCACAGAACCAGCACCCCCACTTAGATCCCTATTAACACAATGGGGTTCATTTACTAAGGGGCCGAATCGCTATTTTCCATCGGGTTTCCCGAATATTAGCGATTTACGCCGGTTTTCCCTGAATTGCCCCGGATTTTTGCCGCACGCGATCAGATATTGGCGCCGGCATGCATGCGACGGAAATCGGGGCGTGGCCGTCAGAAAAACCGCAGATGGATTCGGAAAAACCGCTGAATTTTTTTTTCAAAAAAGTGTCGCTTGACACGCGCTTACCTGCACCCAGGATAGGATAGTGAACTCCGGCGGACTTCAGCGCAGCAGCGACACCTAGTGGACATCGGGCACACTACCCTAGTGAATAACCGAAAGACCCGAATCCTCGTCGGAGAACGCGCTGCTGGATCACGACAGGACCGGGTAAGTAAATGCGCCCCCATATGTACATTATTAAGATCCCAAATGAAACTGAAGAACAAGGGAAACCAAACCCTCCGACACATTCCATATAAACAGGATGGATTTTGCCGCCCAGTAAGCCTCTCCAGAAGTCCCATGGAAGTGAATGGGAGTGCAGGATGGAGCTGTGTCCTCTGCTCCTACAATCCTACATTCACCTCTGATCCTTTGGATACGAGATGCGTCTAAAACGTGATAAATCCCTTTAATGGTGACATCTAGTCTTGTTCTCTTGAAACCTCTTCCCACTAAAACAGCCAAAACATATTAATCCATATTCCAGACCTCTCCAGATAATGGACATCTTTGTGAGCAAGAATTTTATACACAACAAGCAAATTGTCAACCCGGACGTAACCGTTGCAGCAATATCCTGCAGAAAACGGAGCTAAGTCCGAATGGCACCACAACGTGTGACAATATTGCAATACCAGGTGACAGTACTTAATCACATAAATGGAGTAAACATATAAAGCAGCAAAAGTGATCCTAATAAAACATAACCTTTAATAAATTATAATGGTAAAAAGCGGATATTTATCCTATACACCAACATGTCTTAAAATAGCTGAATGACGCCGCCCAGCCAATAAAATATAACTTTGATAATTATTGAGACCACTAGATAGACCAGTCAAGTAGTAACTAGTGCCAACAATCCTCTAGGGTCTATTATAACAAATGCAAATATATGTAAAGGAGCATACATTCATGAACACTATAGCCACAATGTTGCCAGGGAAAGAATAAAAAATGGAACGTTCTCACCAGGTCCTGAAGCGGGCTCAATCACCAATAAAGTAGACAGGATCGTAGAGGATGTCCAAATCCCTAATATAGCTGTTCCTATGCCCCAGTCAATTTTGCTCCCGCCCTAACAAGGACGGTCCCATACTTGCCCTAGTCCCTTCACTGTCCCTAGATGTATAAGGGTACAGAGATGTATCCCGTCCCGACGCGTTTCCCCCCAGTTGTAATGGGGTTCATCAGGGGATGGACGTTTTGCCTATTCAGGACTCTTCTCCTCGTTTGTTGAGTAGAAGTAGGTAGTGGGGGGCAGTGGCCGATCCCACAGTTGACCCAGCCGTAGCAAGGCTGCCGGTCTAGAAGCTGGCGTGCGCGCCTAATCAGCGCGCATGCGCCATTCAAATAGCAAGACTGCCGGTAGCAGATCCCGCCCCTGTATGACGTGCCATGATGCAATGGCCATGTGCGTCATCAAGGAGGCGGGGGTAAGATAGACTCTGGTGAGGCGGGTTTCCCAGGCGATCCTGTTGACAGCAAATACCGGCATATGATAAACCCTTGCTGCCCGCAGTCAATGAGTATCACTAGAATCTGTAGTACTAAACAAGGTTTATAAGTGGGGATTGATATATTGTTGGGCTTATGCAAAGGCTAGAAAGAAAAAGAATTCAAACAGTATGGATATTAAGCTTCAAAAGAACTCTAGACAGTATGGATATTAAGCTTAAGGTGGGTGTTTACAGAAAACATGTAAAGCTAAGGGTCTCATTCAGACCTTTGGGTGCTACAGTGTCTAGGCGGAATATCCACCTGGTCTCACACTGCAGCAGTTTTTTGTCCCAATTCCCACCACGTATAGGTCTGTTAACTTTGGTGATGCCATGGAATTTGAGCACCTTCATCTCACCATTATGTTGGTGGTTGACGTGTCTAGCAACTGGGGTGTCATGATGGTTTCTGATATCCGAAAGGTGCGCTCCAATCCTGCGCCGAAATTGCATGATGGTCTTCCCAACATATTCGAAACCACATTCGCACACAATTCTGTAGACAACCCCTTCTGATCTACAATTAATGAATGTTCTGATATCGAAATTCTCTCCTGTAACGTTAGATGTAAACATTTTACAGGTTTGTATGAAGGGGCATGCAACACAGCCACTACATCGATAAGTGCCACTAACAGAACGACGGTCCAGCCACGTATTCTGTATGTTCGATACGAAATGACTATGAACTAGCCGATCTTTAAGGGCTTGACCCTTTCTATAAGTTATGGACGGAGATGTTCCCACTAACTCCCTAATATCGGGGTCCATGCATAAGGTATTCCAATGTGCTGTTATAATTTTGCGTGCCGCTGAAGCCCCGTTATCAAAAGTGGTGATAAGTCTAATACACCCATCACTCTCTAGTGGCTTCTTGGTGTTCAGAAGTTCTGTACGATTTTGTGCTAATGCAAACCTGAAGGCGTTTCTCAGGACCCCATCCGGATACCCCTGATTACGGAATCTCTGACGTAAATCATTGGCCTGCTTTCTGAACACATGTTCATTAGAACAGTTGCGTCTAAGGCGCAAATATTGGCCACGTGGAATGCCACGCTTCAAAGGGAATGGGTGGCTACTCTCCCATCTCAATAATGAGTTTGTGGCCGTTTTCTTTCGATACATCTCTGTGTCCAGAGAGCCGGCCAGATTCTTCGAGATCCTAACATCAAGGAAGGCCAGGTTATCACTATGGGTCTCAAAAGTGAAAGTCAGGCCTATGGGGTTCCGGTTCAGGTCATGCACAAAGTTCTGAAACGCATCCTCTGTACCATTCCATACAATGAATATGTCATCTATATAGCGCAGCCAGATGTCAATAGCTGCGCTATAGTCAGTTCGCATATCAGAAAGGACCATGGTCTCCTCCCACCAGCCCAGGAGCAAGTTGGCATAGGTTGGCGCGCAAGGCCAACCCATCGCCGTGCCCCTGAGCTGGTGGTAGTAGCGACCATTGAAGAGGAAGACATTTCTTTTAAGACAGAATTCCAACGTTTTCAATATGAATTCATTATGTCGTTGGTATTGTGTCCCTCTTGTACCTAAAAAGTGACTAATAGCAGTTAGGCCGGCAGAGTGTGGAATTGAGGAGTATAACGCCTCCACATCAATGCTCCCTAGAATCGTGCCATCTGATAGATAAATACCTTCCAGTCTTCGTAAGAGGTCAGGTGTGTCCCTGGTGTATGAGGGTAAAGCAGTCACAAAAGAACGTAAAACTCTATCAAGATATATTCCCAAGTTTTGTGTTAAACTGTCAACTCCAGAGACTATGGGGCGTCCCTTAAGGGGGTGTAATCCCTTATGGACCTTGGGAAGCGCATAAAATGTGGCCATTACTGGATTAGATGGTCGCAAAAATTTATACTCGTTATCATCAATAATGCCATCAAGTTTTGCTTGTGATAGAATTTGATCAAGTTCTTTAGAAAAGGTCAAAGTGGGGTCAGTCGGTAAGATCTCATACATGGAGCTATCTTTTAGTAGATCTAGGCATAATTTACAATAGTCTGTGCTCTCCATCACCACTATATTACCCCCTTTATCCGATGACTTGATGGTCAAGTTTTTATTTTTTTCCAAATTGACCAAAGAAGTCATTTCTTCCCTAGTACAGTTAAATGGTGTATGAATAGTCTCCATGGCCTTGATGTCATCTGTCACTTTTCTAAGGAAAACATCTATTGGTGAGATGTCCATGAGGGGGGGTGGTTTGTCACTTTTGAGCTTAAGGTCCGTGAAGGGGCCTTTACCATTAGCTCCAAATTGGTCTTCTGAGAGACCAAATAAAAGTCTTATATCTGGCAACATGTCTGTCGGTACCCCTAGCTCCCTGCTCTCTCTCTGCGCCTGCTTAATAAAATACTTCTTCCATTTAATTTTTCTCACGAATAAATGTAAGTCTTTAATGAAGTTAAACTTATCAAAGTTTGAGCTCGGTACAAACGAAAGGCCTTTGGATAGCAAGGCAGTCTCTGAGGGGGTGAGTATATGTTTTGATAAATTAATTATCTGGGTGCTGTCTGTGTGGGAGGTGGTTGACCCTTGGTCCGTAGCTGATAGGGGTGTTCTAAAAAATCCCCAGTACTGGTTTGACGGCCTCTAGACTGACCTCTTCCTCTACCTCTACCCCTATTCTTGCGTGAGGTTTGTTTAGTAGATGTATCTGTATCTGAGTATTCCGTCTCTGTGGATGAAAGGTCTGTATCAATCCTCCCCTTACTGTTGATCGAGGTGTAGACTCTGTTGTCCCTAAAGTCCTGCAAGTCTCTCAAGAACTGTCTATGCTTCCTCTCTTTTAGATGATATTGGAAGCGCTCAATTGTAGTCTGTAACAATGTTTCCTTAGTTTTAAAGTCAGACTCGTTCTCAAATTTCTTCGTAATTTCAATTTGTTCAGTCAACCTCCCTTCTAAGGTTACTAAAGTTACTTTCTCCTCCTCAAGGAGAATCTGCATCAACCTAAGGGAACTTTCTGTTGCCTCTTTCTCCCATTTATTCATTAATGTGGTATTACGGCATCTTTTTGCCGGTAGTAATGAGAGGCGTAAACCCCTAGGGACAACTTTGTTTTTGATATAGTTATCTAACGATTGGATCTCCCACCAGGAGGTGATTTTCTCTTTATATAATTTAGTAAGTTCCTTGAAAGCAGTATTATAGGTGGGTGTGTATCGCTTCTGGGTGAATTCCTTTTCTGAAAATACTTCTCTAGCCTCATTTACCCATGTCTGCATGTCCAGCCCCTTTGACAAAAATCCTGCCATACCCTGTATTAAGAAGAAATATACAACAAGCAAATTGTCAACCCGGACGTAACCGTTGCAGCAATATCCTGCAGAAAACGGAGCTAAGTCCGAATGGCACCACAACGTGTGACAATATTGCAATACCAGGTGACAGTACTTAATCACATAAATGGAGTAAACATATAAAGCAGCAAGAATTTTATACCATCTCCTATGAGGAGGACAAGTTACTGAGCTGAAGATTTGTTTAACAATTTTTTTAGTTTTCTTTTACTGTTTTTTTTCTATTATTTAATTCATTTCTTAAATCTTAAACTTATTTCTTTTTATAGGAAAAAAAATCTTCTCTTTCTATATCTTCTCTTTCTCCTAATATTAAGGAGAATCCTGACTCACAGCTCCATGAAGATGACAAGACAATTGTCCATAAATATGGGAGGAAGACGGTTTACCAGACTATAAACACGTAATGGATCCCAGGAATTATATGTCATTTTCTAGGGTTTCTTTATGAGAAGCTGAGGAGAACTCACACAAAGTAATCCAAAATCAGTTAACTCTTTGCTGACCTTAGAGAAGGATGGGACTAGTTTATATATTGTCTTATTATAAGATTTGGCCTCATTCACACACACATATTTTCCGGCTGTATGCTACCTGTGCCGTACTGTGTACATACACGCGGCCACATTCACTACATTGGGCAATACGGTCATCCATATGAATGGTCATTTCGCCCACCGTAACGTAGCGAGAGCACGTAAAAAAATATAGAGCATGTCCTATTTTCTCCTGTATTTCCGCTCCATACGCCCCATAGGAGGCATTAGAGCGTTTTACGCCATTTGTAAATAATCGCACATTATTTTATTATGTTCCCTGACAGATGTTATAGGGACAGGTGAGTAAGTAGATACATAGAAGATTATAGATAAATATGAGATTGATGATAGATTCCATCATCACCAGAACTTTCAAAATCCTGTTAAACAGTATATGGCAGACAACAGTAGTGCTGCTGGTTCTCCAGGAAACTACAACTCCCAGCATGCACCTAGATTCATAGACAGAACTTGCTAACAGCTGGAGAGCAATTTGGTGATAATGATAAATGGTACCAGCATTATTTCTCTAAATGGACATGTCCTTAGTTTCCTCGCTGGACTTGGTGGGGACCTTATTGTAGTACACAGGTTTGTTGATGACCTCACTTTTGTATATGGGTTTGTTAATGACTTTATAGCGCTGTATAGTCTTATTGATGTCCCTTCTATTCTCATTTAATTGTAGAGACTTGTTCTCCTTGTTCATGGACTTGGTGATGGTCTGTAGGATGTGGGTCTGTTTATGACCTTGCTGCACTGTATAGACTCGTTGATGACCTTACTGGTATATTTGAACTTAGCGATGTCTTAATTTATCTGTACAGACTGGGTGAAGACATCACTATAGTATATGGCTTTGTTTTTGACATCATGACTGGTATGGACTTGGTAATGATCTCATTATATATAGACTTTGTGATGTTCTCAGTTCACTCTATCAACTCTGCAATCACCTTCCTGTAGTATATGGTTTATGACCTTTGTGCACTGTACAGACTTGGTGGTGACCTCCTTGTTTTTAATGGTTGTGCTGAGGACATCACTGCTCTGTACAGACTTGGTGATGACCTCACTTCACTGTGTGGACTTGGTGGTGACCATACTGTTATATATATAGAGTTATGAATATCTTAAATTCACTATATGGACTTGGTGATGTTTTGTATATGGTGTGAGACTTTGCACGCTCTGTACAGACATTGGTGATGAACTCCTGTTTTATATGGTTTGCAGAGGCATTACTGCTCTGTACAGACTTGGTGATGACCTGTTTTATGGTTGTGCTGAGGACATTACTCCTCTGTACAGACTTGGTGATGAACTCCTGTCTTTATAGGTGTGCTGAGGACATTACTGCTCTGTACAGACTTGGTGATGACATCTTGTTTTATATGGTTGTGTAGAGGCATTACTGCTCTGTACAGACTTGGTGATGACCTCCTTGTTTAATGGTTGTGCAGAGGACATTAATGCTCGTACAGACTTGGTGATGACCTCCTTGTTTTATATGGTTGTGTTGAGGACATTACTGCTCTGTCAGACTTGGTGATGAACTCCTTGTTTAATATGGTTGTGCAGAGGACATTACTGCTCTGTACAGACTTGGTGATGACCTCCTTGTTTTATATGGTTGTGTTGAGGACATTACTGCTCTGTACAGACTTGGTGATGAACTCCTTGTTTAATATGGTTGTGCTGAGGACATCACTGCTCTGTACAGACTTGGTGATGAACTCCTTGTTTTATATGGTTGTGCAGAGTACATTACTGCCCTGTACAGACTTGGTGATGACCTCCTTGTTTTATATGGTTGTGTTGAGGACATTACTGCTCTGTACAGACTTGGTGATGACCTCCTTGTTTAGATATGGTTGTGACATTACTGCCCTGTACAGACTTGGTGATGAACTCCTTGTTTAATATGGTTGTGCAGAGGACATTACTGCTCTGTACAGACTTGGTGATGAACTCCTTGTTTTATATGGTTGTGCAGAGGGAATTACTGCTCTGTACAGACTTGGTGATGACCTCTTTGTTTTATATGGTTGTGCTGAGGACATCACTGCTCTGTACAGACTTGGTGATGACCTCCTTGTTTAATATGGTTGTGCAGAGGACATTACTGCCCTGTACAGACTTGGTGATGACCTCACTTCACTGTGTGGACTTGGTGGTGACCATATATATATATATATATATATATATATATATATATATATATTTATGAATATCTTAAATTCACTATATGGACTTGGTGATGTTTTATATGGATTATATGTTTTGTATGGATTAAAGAGAATAGTTTTGCCCTACTACACACATTGACAGTCCACAACTATGTATTGTTCATCCCACTCAGTGCACTCATTATAAAGAATGGTAATTTTCGCAGTGACAGTGTCTATATCTGTGAACAATTATAGTGTTTTAGTTTATATGTTCTTAGAGCTTAGACTCATCCTATAATGATCATACTAATATTCTATATGGGATCACCCTCAATCATAAGTCATCTGGTTCTATACTTAAAGGAACACTCTTGGTGAAGCTGATCCCACATGGAGGGGGAGGGGCATGTGAACTGAGAAGAACTACTCTGAGATTTGCTATGGTATGTTATGGCATCATAACAATTTATAGACTTCTACATGAATCTACAATGAAGTGACCTGCTTAATAAAAGGGCACGTGAGATTCTATTTTTTAGAGGTATTTTTGCTAAGATTTTGTTCTTCAGTCTGAGTTCTCCTTATCATACAGTAGCCATAAACGGAGGTGTAAAGTGGGTTGATCTTCACTTGATTTATGGAAATCCTTTATAAATTCCCTTATTATGTTAAGGCTCAAGGCTCTCCCTTCTGGCTCTTCCAGTCGTGCGGCTCATCTCTGCTTGTGATCACATCCCCTGTTAAAAAAGAAAGAAAGGATAGTGGGTTATTAGGAGAGATGGAGACTCATACTGTATTGGATGAGCTCAGTCACTTCTGACACCCAGGCCTTCTGCCTTATTAGTGATTAACATCTCAACCATAAAATCAGTATAAGGACTGTAATTTTTAGGTGTGGAGCTTCCTGTCACCTCCAGTAAGTAAGTCCTACTTGACTGTGATGAATCCTATTATGGTCCATGAGGGTGGAGACCCAAGAGAAGGTTCTAAGTGTAGGGATGGGTCTTGATGATACATGACATATATAAGTGGAGGCTCACGAGAGAGGAAGACGCTCATACCTCAGGGTACCTGACCATATCCTCCTACCTAGAAGATCTCGTGAAGGTCAGAAATGGTGGACGTTAGAGCATTGTTATCACTTTTACTGGTGGCTGGATTCCATCTTCAGATGAGTTGTGAGTACATTCATGGTTGGTGAATTGTATTGTTGACCATATCATAAGTTTTCTAGAAAATATCACACATTGTTATTGGGTTTCACTCAAATTTGCTCAACATATTTGTCTATACATCTTGTTTCTTGTCTTCTTCATCCTCATTTCCCATCATTTCCAACAAATGTTTCCATCTTTGGATGATATGTCTAGAACCGAGCTTAGTCCCGTATGTCTCAACAGTAGGTTCAGACTGAATAGGTCAAGTTTTTGTCAACAACACTACTTCCTAAAGTAACTTTCACCTTGTAGGAGTTTTCTGGGACCTTTATATTAGTGACCTATCCATAGTTTGTCATTAATACCCCAGACCTTAAGTTGAACCCTCCTGATGATCTCATGGTGATGACCTATTCTATGGAAAAACCCTTTATTGCCATCTTCTGACATGTTATTAGATAGCACTGGTGTTGACCATGAGATAGGACTTAGTATGAAGATTCCATTGTAGTTCTTTGAAGCCTTTATTTGAGGCCACATCTCTGAAACTGATAACTTAACGACACCTTCAAGGACTTTCGGTTCGTTTTCAGATTGGGATGAGAGAAACTTACCTATTTGCAATCAGGATTGTGCAGTTACTGTAGTTGTGGTTATTATTACTGTTATATTTCTACAGACTCTGCACCAGTTGATATTCCCCTGGTTAATCCAACACGCATAAATGTAAATGCTGGAGAAGGTGAGTATAAGGTGACGACCCTGAGTAAACAAGTGAGGGTCCCAAATAAAGATTCACTCTATCACTTACTTATATCGTCTGTGTCTGACAGACATCTTTTGTTTGGGGGTTTGGGCGCCCGCCCATTCTGCCCATGTAAAGAACCGCCTTCACACCTACTCACAAAAATACATAACAAAATTTGATTTGTTAATGTTTGGAAAAAAACTAATTTAAGGAACTCTGTTTACATTTTGGCTCTATGCTCTGCTTTCCATGGGGAGGAACACAGCATAGTGTCTTTAGGGGACATGACATGCAATCTTCCCGGACACAGCACCTACAAACTTCTATGATGGCTCATGCATAAAAGGAAGCACTTATACCTTATACCTCTCAAGTTGCCCGGCTCTTCAGAAAGCAGACATTCCCTACATTACCCCCTTCTAGATACACAGAGGCTGTGGTCCTGGTAAATCCCTCTCATGTTATGCACCACCTCTAAGCATTATTTACCATGTTATTTACCACCCCTGAGGAATCCACTTATCATACACCACCCTGAAAGAATCTAAAAGTCATGTACCACCCCTATAATCCACCCCTGAGGAATCCACTTATCATGCACCACCCTGAAAGAATCCATCCAGTCATATGCCACCCCTGAGGAATCTACTAATTATGTACCACCCCTGAGGAATTGTAAGTCATGTACGACCCCTGAGGAATACACTTATGTACCACCCCTGATGAATTTATTAGTCATGTACGACCCCTGAGGAATCCAAAAGTCATATGATAATCTATTAATCCTCATTTTATTTACCACCTCTGTGGAATTCCCATGTCATACACCACCCCTGAGGAATGTACCGTGCCTCGGGAATCAAAAAGTCATGTTCCACCCCTGAGGAATCCATAAGTCATGTACCAAACATTCTCCTTATGATAAGTCCTCCTATTCGAAAGTTTACATCTGTGTTGCAAATGAGAAATCCACACTTTCTAGGCTACATGCACATGACCATAAGCATTTTGTGGTGCCATATTTCTCGGCATTTCCCTGCCGCCAATTTTGGTAGTGTTGTCAAGGTATACCACCGTAAGCTGCATTTTCTGCAAAAAACTGTGAGTTGCCAAATGATGTCACAGGCTTATTCAACCAAAAATTTGTAATGTGATATGTCATTAGCTTGTCCAACTCCCAGTTTGGTTTGGTCACCTGAGCAGCCCAGACTACATTTTGACTTTCTTGAAAGTGAGGTTAGACTCCATTGCTGTTTGTAGCTGCGGATTCTGGCATTTTCTGCCTTTTTGTGATAGAGTAAAATCCTGCAGAAGATCTTTTCTTGGACTTGGTCATTCTAAGGCATTTTAAAGGGAACCTGTCACCAGGGACCTCATTTTCACTAAAGACAGGTTGCAGAAGCTTATTACAGCTGCAGTGCACAAGATGCCTTTCTGCCTTTTCTAATCATTTGCATTACAATATAATTGTGTGTGTTATAACTTCCCTTGCACCTTGACAGAATCCTCTGTGTAGTCCAAGGGGTTGGGCTTTGGTTTGGATGCATTTCAAAAAACATGTGACTTGTCTGTGCTGCTCGCTCCTCAGCTCTCAGCCCCCACCTTTGTGCTGCTGTACATATCCTTCCTCCTGTTCCTTCACAGAGCTCACATCCTGGTGAGCTGACATCAGTGGGGGAGGGAGGAGCTGTACAGGAGCACAAAGGTGGGGGCTGAGAGCTGAGGAGTCTGGAGCACAGACAAGTCACATGTTGTTTTTTGAAATGCATCTAAACCAAAGCCCAACCCCTGGGACTACACAGAGGATTATGTCAGGGTGCACGTAAAGTTATAAAACACAATTATATTGTAATGCAAATGCTCAGAAAAGGCAGTAAGGCAGATGTGCAGCTGTAATGGGCTTTTGCAACCTGTCTTTAGTGAAAATAAGGTCCCTGGTCACAGGTTTCCTTTTAAATTCTCCAAAACTCATCTACAAATTCTCTTGTAAAATAATCCTGTTCCCTGTCCTGTCACACTCTGCAGAACTACTGCAAAACCTGGAAGGTCAGGCCCTCCCACAGGTCCTGGTCTCTTGGGCAACCCTGGCGGACTTCAAAGTGCCATCAGATCTGGCTGGGTTTTTTTTTTTACCATTCCCATAGACTTCTATTGGAGTGACCGTGCCGTACGGTTCAGACAGAAATAGGGTCAATCAAATGAAGAAACATAATAATACATGGCCAGAGAATGTGGTCATGGTCGTGTGCGTGTAACCTTACTCTGCAGCTCCTTGAAGTCTGTGCTTTCTTCTCATGTGGTTCATTAATACTCTGTGTTATTTCTTCCCAGTTCTAGTTACTATCCCCACCCAGAGGCAGCCGTCCATAGCCCCTACAGGTGAGTATAAGAAGTACCGCCCCATCTGTTCTTTCAGGGCTCCTTCATTCCTATTCCCCAAAAATGTCTTCACCTGATTTCTTCTGCCTCGAAGGTCCATGATTAATACTCCCCATGGTTTGCTATATATCTGATGTTAGTAACGTGTAGCCTGTGTGTCCGAAAATTTGGGTTGAGAGGACAACCAATGGCAGATTCTTATGTTCTGGGTGGCCTTAGCTGGTATCATGAAAGTTGGTCCAGTGACATCTCCACCTCTTCCATTCTTATGACCATCTATTGTCCTTGATTGGTTAATATCTTTGTCTCAGGCAGTACCATCAATACTTCTGCTGGTTCTGGTGGCAACCAGATGTCTTCTACAACCCCCAGACCTGGTAAGGAGTCTCATACTGCTGATTTTTATATTCTGTGGCCTAGATTTTAAACAATTCGTACAATTGATCATCTGGTTGATTCCTCCATAGCCGGAACTGTGACAGGACTGAGAAGCACAGGATCACCGATAACAGTCACCTCTCATACAGGCAACGTTTCAGGTCAACCAGTGTCCCACAGCAATGGTAAGTAAGCCCTACAGTAGATCGATGACTAGACAGAGAGACGCTTCCAGTGTTCACAACACTAATTTGTGTTGCAGTACCATTTCTCACCACTGGCAGCAGCAGATCTTTACTATAATAAACAACAAGGCAACAGCGCTACTAGTGGTGAAATGTGGAACATTCCATGATTTTTATTTTTTTTTTTGCTTTGTGTTTATTCCATAAAATGAGTGGTCTGTGTGCAATGCAGACAGAAACAAGTGCCAAGTTGAGTCATACCATGAGCCTCCTGGCACCTCGTCAATGGGTTTGCTTGTTCTGTAGGGTACACGTTAACCCGTCGGCACTTGTATTGTGGTTGTCAATGTCAAAAATTTGAATCCATCTAAATGAAAAATGCAGATGAGCTCCTTATAATTATCGGCATATGCCACAACATGTAGACTGGTCCACCCAATAAACACGGGATCCTCTGGCGGGCTCAGGTTCTGTTGTATTAGTAGGACTTGAAGGACCCCTGGGACCCTTATAAGCATTTGCATTACAATATAATTGTGTTTTATAACTTTCCATGCACCCTGACAGAATCCTCTGTGTAGTCCCAGGGGTAGGACTAGATTCAATTCTTTGCATCTTGGTGTCACTACTTATGGGGGATCATTCCCATATTATCTATATTAGTTATTATGTATGTTTTTAGTGGGTAGCTGGACCAATAGAAGTTTTACAGTAGAAAAATAGGGCTTTAGGCACTGCCTCTTGACACTAGGACACTCCTAACATTTGTCTGATGCAGGTTATCTCAGGCCATAGGAAAAGGAACTAGAGATAAATGGACACAACAATTGCGTTTGTGTTTGGGTATATTCCGATTCGCCAATTTGCAAATTTGGCAGTTTGGCTACCTAACCCAAACCCTAATAGTTGGGTCCGCTCATCTCCACCCACAACTGATTCATCATAAGCATTAGAGAATAGGTGATGCCACACTGGTGTCTATATGTAATGCCTAATATTTTTTTAACCCTTCAGGTGGAGCATTGACTAGCACCACCACCGGCTCATCCAACACCGGCTCATCCAACACCGGCTCATCCAACACCGGCTCATCCAACACCAGCACCAGCTCATCCAACACCAGCTCCTCCAATACCAGCTCAGGTAGATTTCATCAGATGTTCACCCACAATGCACTTTTATGAATATAAGACCTCACATGGACATGGGGATTCGATGCATCTGTATTATGAACCTGAGCATCTTAATGGGTTTTTAAGCCAAAATTATTGGTTACAACCTGCAGTGTAGACAACCAGAATATGTAACATAGACAGGCCAAGGGGAGCAGAAGACCTTTCAGAAGACCCAGACAACAGATGAACACAAAGTCCAACAGTGGACAACACTATAGATGACACCAAAGACCTTGGTGAACACAGAACTTCAATCCATGAAAGGGCTCAGCCATGACAATGCCCATGACGACAAGTCGGACACCCCCACCTAACATTTTACACAGATCCAACCCCATGCTGTTGAGTGTTATCTTTCCATTGTTACTCCTTCCTCCCAAATGGTTGTGTCTGGTATTACAGCTCATATCTACTGAATAGAATGGTGTCGTGCTGCAATACCACACACAACCTGTGGACAAGTGGGGCGCTGTTTTTGGAAATGAAATCATGTTTTTAGTATTGACACCTCTTCCCATGATTATAAGTTGTGTGTATTATAAGTAGATGTGCACCCAAGTAGACCCCAGACGTCTGAGTCCTCTACTATGTCACCCAGTCCTGATATATTACAAAACAGAAACTTATTTATCATTTTTGTCTTTTTTGTCACCCCCCCCCCTCGATTCTAATTGTAGCACCAGTAAATGGATCAGTCCCCACTGCTGTGACCCCAAGAGCTACCACTCACTCAAGTGCAGTCAATGGACTCGATTGTAAGTTTGTTCTTAATGTCTTAATGGAATCTTAATGTCTTCAAAATTCAAGATCTCTGCTTGCTGCCAGTGAATCGGAGCATTCTTAATTATATATGCACCTGTACAGATCTAATGCTTCCTCACAGCTGAGGGTCTGTTACAATTCTATCCAGTCTAGTAGATCCCTGTGTACTATGGTATATATGTCACATGTGTGTGTGTGTATGTATATATGTATATATTATATGTATATTTAGTGAATGTTTCCATTTCCTAAGTTGAAATGCAAGTAAAATGAGAAAGTTGAAGAATTTTTTTTTTTTGATTATTTTTATCCCATTTTATATTTTTCAGCGATCCTCAATGTGAACAGAAATATCAGCACTTTCACCATTCCCGGTAAGAACATATTTGTGTCAACCCGGTGTTGATAGAACCCGGAATGACGAAAGATGTAATATACTGCTCCATGTAATACACTACTGCTATCACATGAGCGCAGGGCTCATACACTGATGTGAACACAACGAGCTGCAGATTCCTAATTATTAATCATTCCTTTATTTATATAGCGCCTACAGATTACGCAGCGCTGCACAGAGTTTGCCAAATTGGTCCCTGTCCCCGAATAGGCTCATAATCTAATCAACCTACCAGTATGTTTTGTGTTTTGGAGTGTGGGAGGAAACTGGAGGACTCAGAGGAAACCCACACAAGCACGGAGAGAACATACAAACTGTTTGCAGATGTTGACCCTGGGACTTGAACACAGATCCCGAGCACTGCAAGGCTGTAATGCTAAACACTGAGCCGCCATGGTGCCCATTCCTAATAGACGATGCAACTAAATTATTTGTTATTAGACAAAGTTGTAAATCTGCGATGCCAGGTCCTTGGTTACAAACCTATTGAGAATTTATGGAAGGGGTTTAAAGGTCCTACTGGGGTCCAGTAAGTTAAAAAAAAAATAACAAATAATGAAAAAAAACCATCAAATCCATTTTAACCGTTTTTTTTTTTTACTTTGAAAAATACATTTAATTCGCTGAGGATACATAATAATAATAATTCTTATATAGCGCCTACAGATTACGCAGTGCTGCACAAAGCATGCCAAATACATCACTTTTTGCTTAGTTTACCCCAAATTAAACTAAAAAAAATATATATTTAGAATGTATATAGATTTACATATAAGGTCACCCAACAAATTAAAAAGTTCTGTGGATGGGTGATCAGCAGGGGCGTACCTAGGAGAGGCAGGGCCTCAAAGCCAATGTCTGAATGGGGCCCCCCTTACCCTTAAAAAAAAAATATACATTTCTGTACGCTCACATATGTTTATACAATCACGCACATTAATACACACCTTTATACACTCATGCACAGACATTTATGCACCAGTACATACATTTATACACTTATACATACAGTATATACACATAAAATACACAGAGTATATATACATCCTATTATTGCACATACAGTATATACAGATCATATATACACATTTATACAGTATATACACATACACTGTATATAATGGTGCACATTCTCCATTCTTTAGTGATGTCGGGCCCCCTGACACTGCGGGCCCCATAGCAGCTGCTACCCCCGGTATCAGTACATATCAAAACTTCTTTTAAAAGAAACAAATCAATCATGTGTAATACAGAGACTGGGCCGTAGGGGGCAGCCTTGCTACGAGCAGACTCGGCAAAGCTATGTCCTATCCAATAAAAATAGCAAAAATAAAAATACCATTACAGGGCAAGACCTGGCACACAGCAGCCCCGGGGGTTAGTCGTGGCCGCCCTGGGTAGTCATTGCCTCACTCTTCCTGTTCGCTGTATTTCTCTTCTGTAATTATTTTACTATTCACTATATATTTTTCATGTTTTTTTCTTTTAGCTTTTACAAACGTTCAGCCTCATGTACCCGTGTCACTTGGATTCAGACCTCCAGTAGTCAATGGACACTTGGTCAACCCTTGCCCTGACCAGTGCCCCAATGGTAAGCTGGGTCCTAAAACAACATCCAACTTACATCAGGTTTGTTTCCAAAAACAGCGCCACTTGTAGTCACAGGCCGCGTCTGGTACTGCAGCATAAATTCATCAAAACTGTAATACCATACACAACCTGTGCAGAATTGTGGCGCTGTTTCTAACCCCATAAAACACATCTAGCAGTGGATATGAGATTTTGAAGTACAAATGTGAGAACTGTGAAGATTTCTCACACGGATCATTGTGCCGGAGGACAGGGGATCACATAAAATGACAGATTACATGACTCAGCGAAAAGCCGAAACAAGCCAAGCCTGAAATAGATGCTGTAAGTACACCCTGATCCGCCGTGTCTTACTCATCATTTACTCTGCTCCCATATCCAGCTCAAGATTTAGGTAGAAATTTGCCAAAATTATTTAGCATGAAACTTAAAAAAATGGACACAGCTTGTAGGGGATGAGTCAGATCTGAAAGCAGCACAATACGGAGCAGGAGGAGCTGAATGTTTAGGTTTGCTACATTTTGGTTTATTATTTTCATGGAAAAAAAACTGAAATCAGTAATGAGACGGCTTAGTCATTAAAGGGGTTGTCCACTTCGAACAAATAATTCATATCATTTGTATAATGAAAAGTGATACAATTTTCCAATATATTTTCCGCATCAATTCCTCATGGTTCTCTAGATCTCTGATTTATGTCATTCTAAAAGAAGATCTATAGGCCCCTGGTCATGTGATGCTACACAGGTGCACAGCTCGTTATATGCCTGGCCATGTGATGTCACACAGATGCACGCCTCGTTATATCCCTGGTCATTTGATGTCACACAGGTGCACGGCTCATTATATATGCCTGGTCATGTGATGTTACACAGGTGCATCGCTCATTATATATGCCTGGTCATGTGATGTCACACAGGTGCACGGCTCATTATATATGCCTGGTCATGTGATGTCACACAGGTGCACGGCTCGTTATATGCCTGGTCATGTGATGTCACACAGGTGAGTGGCTCATTATGTCTCTGGCCATGTGATGTCACACAGGTGCACGGCTCGTTATATATCCCTGGTCATGTGATGTCACACAGGTGCAGGGCTCGTTAGATCCCTGGTAATGTGATGTCACACAGGTGCACGGCTCGTTATATGCCTGGTCATATGATGTCACACAGGTGCACGGCTCATTATATCCCTGGTCCAACCAGCGTACAGGACGAGGTAGTCGCAATTCCTGACGCAAAGCTGTACAAGCCCTGATAAATCCCCCACATATGTTTATCCATAGGAAGTAAACAATGAAGTTTCCTATAGAAGGACAGCAAGCAGAGATCTAGAAAACCATGAGGAATTGACACAGAAACAACATTGGGAAATTGTAGAACTTTTCGTTACACAAACCATATCAAATATTTACTGAAAGTAGACATCCCCTTTAAGGTAGCTGTTAGCCAATACCCAGCTTTCCCAAAGAGTGGCAACAAAGAAAACTCATATATAATTAACCCATAAATGTCTCTTTATCTTCACAGGTCTTGGTGGAAACCCTCCATGTGTCTGTACAGGTGAGCACTGAGAACTCTGTATAAGGGTGAAGGTCATAGATAGTATGGGAACACAGTCTATCCTCTATACAATGGCTTCTCGGGAACACCGTTTTAAAGGGGTTAATCTGGGAACTGAAAAACATGGCTGATGTTACCACAAACAGCTCCTCATCTGACCATGGCCAGTGCTGGTATTGCAGCTCGGCTGTATAGAAATGTATGTAGCACACACTTCCCCTGGTCAGGTGGGGCGCTATTTTTGGAAAAAAGCAACCATATTTTTTTTGAACCCTGGATAACCCCTTTAAGTAGTGCCCCGGCGGCACATCAATGCGCTGCCACCCTGATAGATCCGGCACGTGCCGCCAACGTATGATACATGTGGCTTTACTACAAATAATAAATGTTCTCCAGGTACAATAATAACCTCTAAATCTTTGTGTTCAATCTGTTAGTGTCCAGAGTCTGAGCCTGTGGTGAACTACGACTGCAGCGAGTAATGAACAGGTTGGTACCGGACGAGTGAGCTGTAAATTTGTATAAGATTAGGGAGTAGTAGTAGTGTGGGAGTAGTAGTAGTGTGGCAGATTAGTTAGTAGTAGTAGTAGTAGTAGTAGTAGTAGTAGTATCCTTGTAGATTAGTGAGTAGTATTGGTGTAGTAGATGAGTAGTAGATGAGTGACTACTAGTATTGTAGTAGATTGGTGAGTAGTAGTACTGTTGTAGATAAATGATTAGTAGCATTGTAGAAGACTAGTGAGTAGCAGTTTTGTGTTAGATTAGGCGATAGTACTATTATAGTTTATTAGAAAGAAGTACTGGTGTGGTAGATTAGTATTCTAGTAGAATAGATAGTAGTAGTGATGTAGTAAATCAGTGAGTAGTAGTATTATTGTAGTAGACTGATTAGTAGGACTATTGTAGTAGATAATTAGTAGTATTTTAATAGTAATGTTTAAGTAATAGCATTGCAGTAAATTGGTAGAAGTGGTGTAGTGAGTAGTAGTGGTGTAGTGAGTAGTAGTGGTGTAGTGAGTAGTAGTGGTGTAGTAGATCAGTGAGTAGTAGTGGTGTAGTAGTGGCCTCCACAGTCACCAGATCTCAATCCAATAGAGCATCTTTGGAATGTGGTGGAACGGGAGATTCGCATCATGGATGTGCAGCCGACAAATCTGCGGCAACTGTGTGATGTCATCATGTCAATATGGACCAAAATCTCTGAGGAGCTTCCAGCACCTTGTTGTATCTATGCCACGAAGAATTGAGGCAGTTCTGAAGGCAAAAGGGGGTCCAACCCGTTACTAGCATGGTGTACCTAATAAAGTGGCCGGTGAGTGTATATCAAACACTGAGCAAATAAAAATGATGTGTGGATAAGTATAACTTCTAAGGGAGAGAATATTTATGAAATCAAAGAACCTCTAATACTAAATTACACTGGAAATGTCAACTAGCGAGAATTCAAGTACAGGCAGTCCCCTACTTAAGAACACTCGACTTACATATGACCCCTAGTTACAAACGGACCCCTGGATATTGGTAATTTATTGTACTTTAGTCCTAGGCTACAATAATCAGCTGTAACAGTTATCAAATGTGTCTGTAATGAAGCTTTAGTGTTAATGTTGATTCTTAATACAACCCAACATTTTTAAAATCCAATTGTCACAGAGACCAAAAAAGTTCTGACTGGGATTACAATGATAAAATATACAGTTCCGACTTACATACAAATTCAACTTAAGAACAAACCTACAGACCCTATCTTGTATGTAACCCGGGGACTGCCTGTAATTGTATCTCCTGACCCCCTGCATGGCCGGATGGAAATTGGGCAGTTCAATTTCAACCTGATTGTTAATTTAATCTACCTGTTGAGCATTACTCTATGCAACGCCGACAATAAAGAAACGGGTATCGTTTGCATCTTAAGGAAGATTTTCAAAGACCTCACCCAAAAATCTTTATTAGTACACGCCCATATGATGGGAGTTATGGGTTTTAATGGGTGGTACAATGTATATAATGATACGCGGCTGATTACATCATTACACATGATAGCATATTGGCAATATCTTGTGGTTCGGATATCTGGAATTATTCAGTTCTCAGGTTAGACCTAAACAGGAGACATTTGGTGCCTCAATAACATCATGAAATGTCCTTGTCCTTCTACATGTATTCTGAGGCCAGGATAATTGTGCAACAACTGGGGTAAAGATGATAACACCACTAGAGCAGACAATATGGAAGCTTAGCCATGTCCATGTATATACATCCTGATTATGTATATATGGATACACACATCAAAATATTAGTTCTGACCATTACTCTCACACTGTCCGATCCTTACCTTCCCTGATATATGCTATCGAGGTGGAGTTGAGGCCCATATATATCACATTGTTTTGTTTAATGTATGGCAGAGGCCTTTAAAGAGAACCTGTCAGGTCACTTTGGGAGTCTAAACCAACTACAGAACCTGTAATTTAGGATCCCAAATTGACCTTTTTGACATCTTTTATATTTAGAAAAATGAAAAAAAAATTAAACATTTATACTCGCCTACTTGTGAGCCAGATGAGGCTCCGGCTGTGAGGCTGTGGGATGTGATGCCGGGTTATAATACGATGGCTTCACTTGCCAGAATGCACAGGCACGCAGGAGACTGGATAAGTATCCATCTTTTTTTTTTTTTTTCTGAATGCTTAAAAATTAAAAAACAGGCTTATTTAGGACAAATATAAGTCCATAAGGACTTGTGGGCGGTTAAGTTTCTCAAATCGCCCTGTGAGGTTATATTATATATAATATACACACATACATGCGGTCCCCTACTTAAGGACATCCGACTTACAGACGAGCCCTAGTTACAGACGGACCCCTCTGCCCACTGTGACCTATCTGGATGTTACTATAGTCCCATACTGCAATGATCAGCTGTAAGGTGTCTGTAATGAAGCTTTATTTATAATCCTTGGTCCATTTACAGCAAAAACTTTAGAAACTCCAATTGTCACTGGGATTTTTTTTTTTTGTTCTGGATCTACAATGATAAAATATACAGTTCCAACTTAAGAACAAACCTAAACCCGGGGACTGCCTGTGTGTATATATATATTGCTACAACATAAGATGAGTCCAGGGGGTTTTATGATGGTATAACAGCTGTTATCCTGAGCTGACAACGAAGCCGTTCTTGTACAAGCTTCAGGGGAAGAACAAATGGTCAACTCCTTCCCCCGACCCCACCTGGACTGGGCAATCATTCTGTTCTGTAGTCCTTCCCCTTCGCCATGGCATTTCCCAGTCCTGTGTCGCACATTGTGCAGGCGGCCAAGTCTACACCCCATTACCTCCTACACCCAAGGATATGGAGGACTGCAGCTCGTAAGTGTGGGATCATATGTTCCTTTCTCCCATTTTTGGTAACTCTTGGCCTCATTGTAGGTCATTTTATTTTATCTATTTTGAGCATTTTTGTGTTTACGATAATCTAAGTCCCTGTAAGATCAGGTGATCCATTGCCTTTAAGAGAGTCTTGCCATGTGGGTGCTGGGGAGCAGGAATTAGGTGTGTGCTGGAAACCTATTGGCCTAAAATTCAATATGGGAGGGGGGCAGTGTGTACCTGGGGTGTATGTCTGTTTTGGGATGTAATTTTTATATAATAATAATTATTTTATTTATATAGCACTCACAGATTACGCAGCGCTGCACAAAAGGTGAGTTCTGGAGGAAGTGGAATAAATAACACGCTTGCAGTCACATCCATATCATATTCCAGAATATATTACCTTTATAATCGGTTATACAGAATGTAAAATTTACATAGAAGTTACATACAAGAAATGTGACCGGTTTAAAGTTAATCTGTCATCACAATCCATCATGATAAACCAGGGACATTACTCATAGCTCCAGGCACGGGGACTGTGGTATGTTCTTAGATTTGATATCCATGGACTCCTTCCTTCTAAAAAGTATGCTATTGAGTCAGAAGGGCTCCTGGGGGTGTTACCAGAGCCCCTCCATGCTGCATATTGACAGGCTGTTACAATGAGCAAAGTAGGTCTCCCCTCCCCTTGCACTTCCTGCTGTTGCAAGATTACACAGGCAGAGAGAGGAGGAAGAGAGAAGGGGGATGGTGAGATATGTTCTGCTCATTGTAACAGTCTGTGACTCTTCCGCACGGAGGGGCTCTGGTTCCTCATTTGCATCATTATAAATGCTGATTTTAGAAAGAAGGAGGCCATGGATAACAAATATAAGGAGATTACCACATTCCTGGTGCCTGGATCTATGAGTAATGTCCCTGGTTTATCATGATGGGTTTTGAGGGTAGATTTCCTTTAAATCATCAGGAATAACCAATTTTTTTTTACGTTAAATATAATTTTTAAAATATTTTTATTTCATCTAATTTATATTTTAAACAAAATATATACTATAATATTCGATAAGTAAAACTTGGCACTATTTCTATATGCAGACAGTTCCCGGGTTATGTACAAGATAGGTTCCGTAGGTTTGTTCTTAAGTTGAATTTGTATGTAAATCGGAACTGAATATTTTATAATTGTAACCCCAGCCATAATGTTTTTTGGTCTTTGTGACAATTGGATTTTAAAATTGTTGGGTTGTCATAAGAACCAGGATTATCAATAAAGCTTCATTGTAGACACCTCTGATAACTCCTACAACTGATTAAGGCTAAAGTACAGTGAATTACCAACATCCAGTGCTCCGTTTGTAACTAGGGGTTGTCTGTAAGTCGGGTGTTCTTAAGTAGGGGACCGCCTGTATATGTATAAAGAAGGTGCAGGCTTGTGAACACCCAGCTTTCTTTTGTCTTTGGAAAGCTGGGTTGCTGGTAATATTGATCAGAGCCGTTTCAGGTGCGGTGGGTATGGACCCGGGGTTGATGAAAGGCTAGGGCACTAGTGTCTCTGGGAAGATCAGTATTTACTATACAGACGGTCCTGTACTTAAGGACACCCGACTTACAGACAACCCATAGTTACAGATAGACCCCTCTGACATCTGGTGGAACTCTCTGAATGCTTTACTATAGTCCCAGGCTGCAATGATCAGCTGTAAGGTGTCTGTAATGAAGCTTTATTGATAATCCTTGGTCCCATTACAGCAAAAAATGTTTAAACTCCAATTGTCACTGGGGCCAAAATTTTTTTTGTCTGGATCTACAATTATAAAATATACAGTTTCGACTTACATACAAATTCAACTTAAGAACAAACCTCCGGACCCTATCTTGTACGTAACCCGGGGACTCCCTGTACTTGTTTTGGGCTTAGGCTTGACTGGACTAGATTTTGGCAATGTAAGCCTGTTTGCATTTGCTGGAACTTTACTTACCTTGCCTTCCTGCCATTGGTCCTGGGACCTGGCATCTTGCTAATGACGCAGGACCCCGGTATCCTGCTTTCCTGCCAGCCTGTTCTCAGATTTTGCTTTTCTGTTTTTTTGTATCCGGTATTCTGTTTTGGGAATTTTATTGCTTTTGCTCTGTTTTCATGTGTTTTGGGGGTTTTTTGGTAATAAATACATTACAGTAGGTATCAGGAAATAAATTATGATTAAAAGAAAAAGCATCCACTTATTCTACAAGCGTCCATACTGGCTACAAATGATACTTTTAGTAACATCCTTCATGGAGAATTTGTAGCAATACAAAGCAATATAGTAGACGCTAAATGTTGCAAGTAAAATTGCTATTTGAAAAACAAGTGAGTTTATTATATTTAGACGAGCAAAATAAACGAGGGATTTTATAATAGTAAAACAAGGTGTAATTGTTCAAAGATAAGATCATCACATTTATATGGAGCATATCAGTGTCTCCAGGTTGTTATGCTTATAATATTCCAGGACGTCTTGAATTATTGGTCCATTTTTTATAGATAAGATCAACTTTTACTTTTTTCCTGTTAAACCTTGGTCAGTAAGTTGGCGCTCTTATGTAGCAGTCAAATACACATGTGTAAGGAGTGTATCTGTGTGTTTCCTTACACGAGGCCGCCTGGTCCTCAGTGCAGCCGCATGGTATCAGTAGAGTCATTTTGGAGTCATCCAGCTGCTGAGGACGGAGCAGCGGCTCTGAAACAGGTCTGGCATCAATCTGACATCCCAGTTATTTTTGTACAATACAAATGGAAAATCACAACTATCTTCCTGTTGCAAATTTTATCCCTGGCCGTGATTCCAAATACCTCGGCTTTCCTGGATCTATTCTTTCGGCAAGCCTCCTAGTAAAATACGCCCACCCTACACACCATGGCGGAGCTCTCCATATGAGTGCAGCTCATAGAGGTCTCTACTGATAACATGCGGTTGCACTGCTAAGGAGAGGATCAGGTACACTCCTAAGGGTGATGCCACACGTCACGTTTATGGACCGTTTTAAAGTATGCGCTTTCAGTCCGTTTTTAAAATGTATGCGTTTTTGAATGTTTACCATGCGTTTGGCTGCTTTGAACTTGTTTATCTTCATTTCTAGAAATGTAGGCAGCTGTGAAATATATTAAAACCAACCAAACACATGGTAAACATTCAAAAACGCATGCGTTTTAAAAACGGACTGAAAACACATACTTTAAAACAGTCCAAACGGCATCACCCTTACACGTGTATGTGACTGCTACATAAAAGTGCTAATTTATTGGGCAAGTTTTAACAGGAAAAAAGTGGACCTACACTTTTTTTTACACGTAGCACTAGCACTGCGTTTACCAACGTGATTGTGCGGGCCTCGGCACAATCGTGTATGTGTTTCTATTGAAACGCATGCATTCGATAACTAGAACCTGGTGTCTTGCATCAAAACAATGCAAAACACTGGGTTCTGGTTACTGATCAGTTTCCATGGATCAGCCCGAAGCCCGCCTCGTACCCTAGCGCTGCGTATGAGTGCCCCCCTCTACAAGGTCCCTTGTTTATGTTGCTTGTTCTTATATAAGAACCTCACTTGTTTTTCAAATAGCAAATTTACGGGCAACATTTTTCGATGACTATGTTGCTTTTTATTGCTACAAATTCTCCATGAAGGATATTACTAAAAGTATCATTTGCTTTTTCTTTTAACCATCATTTTCTTTCTGTTACCTACCATCTTCTTTATACAGGGGCAAGGGAGCTGCCACTAAAGCAGATTTTGGGCGCATCTTGCCCAAGGAAAAGCTGAGTAGAAGGCAGACCTGGGAAAGTTGGGTCTGTCGGATCAATTTAATTAGCCTTCAGCTGGAAGTCCTGCATAAGAACCTGGTACAAACATCTCACAATAGTCCCCCCCTGGAGAAGAGAGTGGCCATGCCAATGGTCAGGGGAGCCGAGGCACTTGTGAAATGAGATACCATGAGTCTTTGGGGTGCCTGACAGTAGGCCAGCACCTGGTGAGGTAAGGAAGTTTAATAAGTGCCGGAGAGCCCGAATAGAACTGGCACAATTTGCACACTGTGTGGACTGTGAATTGCTTGAGTGCTGGTGAACTATGGCCATCTACCCCAGGAGACTACGATCCCGGACCTAATCCTTTACAACATATTATACTTTTCTTTCTTTTCCCTTGATAAATACAAAGAGTACATAACTATACATGTTTAAAATACTAAGATTGTCCCTTCAGTAGGGTTATAATGTGCCTATATATGTGTTTCTTCAATATATAGTATATACTATGCCAGGTTATACAAGAGAGGGGAATCGTGGTTTACTACCCACCACATCTGTACTTCAGCTGTCCAGAACCAGAATGTTTTTTGCCTTCCTGATTTTTATTTTTTATACTATAGGGGCGATTCATAATAAGGAAGTGAGATCACTGGTGGCTGCCGGCACTGTAACCCTCCCTAAAGCACTAGCCTTGGACAATGAAAGGTTTCTATAGGATGGAGAATATACTTTAGACCGAGAAGCCAGATGACCTCTTGAGAAGCCAAATTGGATCACCAAAAGAGAAGTCAACGATCCGAGAAGCTAAACCTCAGGAGAATCTTGAGTTCTGACCCTTTGTAGGAAAACTTTGGACTCTGTTTCACTATGGAGTTGGCAAATGATCTAAATGTGGATGAAGATATCCAGAATGTGGACAGCAAGAAAGTTGATTTTACCAATGATGGGAATGATGACCCTGATGATGTTGTGGAGGGTGATGATGGAAAGATCCGTCACATCTGCCCTGTGTGTCAGAAATCATTTAAGCAAAGTTGTCATTTAAATAGGCACAAAAAGTTGCACTCCAGGCGCCGCATCTACAAATGTCGTGAATGTTCTAAAAGTTTTCGTGATCACAAACAACTGGAGATCCATCACAGATTCCACACTGGGGAGAAGCCCTTCAAGTGTTCCGAGTGTGGGAAGACTTTTGCGACTAAGTCCCACCTTACAACCCATCACAGATGTCACACAGGGGTGAAACCGTACAAGTGCACCCTGTGTACTCAGAGTTTTACTTACATATCGGGTCTTAAAATCCATCAACTAACTCACAGCGGGGATAAGCCGCACAAGTGCACCGAGTGCCCGAAAGCCTTTACACGGAAGACCCACCTGGTGCGCCACTGGATGATACACACCGGAGAGAAACCCTACAAATGTGACAAGTGCGGGAAGACCTTCTCTAGGAGATATACTCTGACTTCACACTACAGAGTCCACACTGAGAAGAGACCACAAGAAGATCCTGAGTCTTCTGGAACGACGGATGATTCTGATGATTGATGAACATGAAGCCTAAAGATGAATCGATAAAGTGTAGATCCTCACTGATTTGGAAGCTCTGTGCAGCGCTGCTGAATCTGTGCGCTAGATAAATAAAGGAATTATTATTATTATATATTATATATTATTATTATAAGTCAGTTTTATTCAAGCTCCAGACAATGAGGGTTCTGAATTCTGTCTTATAAGGACTTTAACTACTTGACACATATGATGAACTTACATTAACATGTTGTAGAGGCTGCTACAGAGATTCAGGGACACTTCAAATTTTCTTTCTAGATTTCAGAGAAATCAGTCTTGGTATTGGACCATTGTAATCCTCTCTAATGTCAGAGAGGAGGTTCTGGAGCACAGGAGAGGGTTCTGGAGAGAATTGCAATTGTCATATACCAGGCATTATGGGGCACATTTACTTACCCGGCCTGCGGAGTTCACTGAAAGTGCATTGTCCGACGATAATGCCCTGTGCCACGAATCACTAAGATTGTGCGCTTCCCCGCTGAGGTCCGCCGTAGTTCACCTACTTCTTCCTGGTGCATGTAAGTGCATCGTTTTGTGACACAATTTGAAACATAAATCCCACGCTCAGTGCGAATCAGTCGGATCGTCCTATGGCCCGCCCCCTAATTTGTGTTGCATGGAAGCCAGCGCAGCTGCGACAGAAACCGATTGCGGCACAATCCCAGCACAAACCCCTGTTAAATACCTGTCCAAGCTGTGCAATCCCCGAAAAAAGTGCAAAGTCCGACAAAAAGTGTGTAGCACGACCCTTAGTAAATAAGCCCCTATATCTCTGCAACAGTAGGGGCTAAAAAGAAAATTCTAAGTGTCCCTGAATCTGTTTAACACGTGTGGGAAGTGGCGAATAGTCCTCTTTAAATTATAAATGCAGAATCGTTTAGACCTGAGCACTTGCGTTTGGGAACTACCAGCACGTTATGTTGTGTAAAAAAAGTAAAAAT
This sequence comes from Engystomops pustulosus, assembly GCA_019512145.1. NCBI lineage: Eukaryota > Metazoa > Chordata > Amphibia > Anura > Leptodactylidae > Engystomops > Engystomops pustulosus. Next base: position 13,794,784 of record CM033650.1, on the reverse strand, counting down.
CTGCTGCAAGTTCCTGATGCAAGTGTTTAGGTCTAAATGAAAATGCGTTTGGGGCCAATTCCTTCTTAACTTGATGTCGCTTGTCTTCTGACGGGGCTCCAGTCTTTTAACCTCACTGTGGACGGGTCTGGGTCTATGGCTGTGGGACATAGAGACTGTAGGGTGAAGGTAGAGAAGGTTTATTACCGCTTCTGCCTTCTCCTTTCTCCATAGACCCGGTGGTCACCAGGTTAGAATGGGTTAAGCAGAGGCGATGGGTCGGATGAGACCCAGTACAACTCTGATCTCACAAAAGCCCCCAACATGGAGGTCAATTTCCCCTGTAATCCACTTTTTGTGACTGTTTAAACCCCCCAAAATCTAAAAATGAAAGAAAAACCTTTAACATTTGTTCACTTTTGACAAGTGTCACGAAAAGAACCCAAAAAGTAAAATTTTTTAAGGTAGCACCCAAAAAAAGAGGAAGTTATACACGTACGACAATTTGCCAAAAATACCTCTATCATTAAAGGGGTTGTCCAGTCCTCGGATAGGGCCTGTTTTGCTGATCAGGGGAGGTATCAGTGATAGGACCCCCAAGGATCATGAGATCGGGGGTCCGCTGCACATGAGATGATCAGAGTAACGCATGCTTCGGCTACTCCATTCATCTCTATGGCGCTGATACCCGTCTATTGCTGCATCATCTAGGGTACAGCAAGGGTTAACACGGATCCCCGTTCTCGTGATCTGTGGGGTACCCATCATTGAAAACCCTACCGATCAGCAACTAGATAGGGCCTCACTAGTTAGGATGGTACAACCCCTTTAATACACTTAAATTGTGTTTGAAAATGCAATTCAAGCGCATCATGTGAACATGGATTTAAAGGGGTTAAAAATCGCAGTGATTTTTTTTTTTTTTTTTTTGGTTGTGTTCTCTACATAACGCAACATAGAGACAGGAGGGGGAGAAAAGACATGTATTTAAATGGTAGAGGAGTGAGAGCGTCTTTCACCACGCGTTGAAAAACGCAACAAAAACGCAATGTGTGAATGAGGCTTCAGGGTGTGTTCACACGTTCAGTTTTTCAGATGCAGTTTTTTAAGCCAAAAGCAGGATGGATGATAATGGGTGAGAGAAGCTGGCCCTGGTTTTGACATCAAAAACTGCATCTAAAAACCTGAATGTGTGAACGCAGCCTTAAAGGGGAAGTGGTCTATAATAACCAGTTATTGTGAATAATATGAAGATGTTTTAATGATAATTGTACTTATTGGTGATTGCGCACTCTGGTCCGTTGTGTTAAAACTGTTGGTACTACCGCTTGATGACCATGAGTCCAATGATGAAGCCTCTTGTGTCCAGTTTATTCAGGAGCTGAGTTGTTGGTGTCATGGTAGTGGAACTTGTGGGTGGCACCAGACCTGCAGGCCACACCCATATGGCACTTAGAGGCTCATTTGCATATAAACAAAAAAAGTTGGTTTCTGCATTCAGGTCACAGGGAAGTGAGGGCTGACAGGTTCTCTTTTCAAAAATAATCAGTAAAGAATGCAGAAGGTTCATTTTACACAAGTAAGTCTATAATGGACTGAATTGCCAGAACCATTTTTAATGAATCTGCACCAATGTGAACTGAGTCATAAACTGAAATAGTCTCAACACTACATTAGAAGTGACGAGTACAAGGAATTCTGGGAGTTGTTGTTTCGCTCTATCATCTACCTCTATATAGAAGCTGCAGGGTTACAAACTTGGAACTACAAGTCCCAGCAAACATTGCTTTACGACACCACAGCTACTTTAAAGCACAGATCCCTGGTCACTGTAGTATATACCGGTCATTTTATAATAGTAACAATAGCAGGGAGAACTACAATTCCCATCATGCTTGTAACAAACTCCGGGACCTGTCTTGAAAGCAGCTTTGTGATTGGCTCACAACTCTCGGTGACTCGCTAAGTCTGATTGGACGAGAGAGGTCACTGGATGGGTAGCAGCCAATCAGGTTTCAGGTAGTCCGTCCTCAGTGAGCAGCGGTGTGGTACAGGACACATCTGCAGGAGGAGGCTGGTGAGTGGTGCACGGAGTGTGGGAGCCCCGGGGCATGCTGGGACTTGTAGTGCATGCGCATTTCCATCTCATATTTGTTAATTTTGTTTAAACTGCATTATAAAAGAGAATTTAAATGAAACCGTCACAGGGGGGAGGTCAGTCTTAAAGGGAAGGTCTGACTGCAGGTGACATTGGTTGTCACCAACCTGTCTGTCATGTAGAAGAGGATGCAAAACTACCACCCCCACAATGCACCACAGCTGCAGGCTATACACATTTGTCAGGACGCATTGGAGAGGATTTATACATTTTGGCTCACAAGTGGTTAAATTCACTCAGGCATTTGTGGAAATGTCAATTTTCGGTACCTAAGATAAAGAGGTTGGTTGCAGTGCGTAATTACTTAAAGACAACCTGTCAGTTAAAGGGGTTGTCCGAGATTAATAAAAACTGGTGGGCTGTAAAAAAATACACCAAAACAAACAGGTGAACACCACGGCAGCACGGGCGGTAAGTATGGGTAAGTATTTATTGTTTTTCACAGCTCCAAGCCCACCAGTAACATTTTTTATTAATGTCGGACAACCCCTTTAAACTAACCCTCAACATATCTTTGAAAACTGCTATTATACAGCAGGACGACTATCCCTATATTGTTCCTTCCCATGCCTGTAAAATTTCAAAGGCTGTTCATAAAATTGACTGGTCTTTTATGTATATTCATATGCATTCAGCTCAGCCCCGCCTCCAATTTACTGATATACAAGGGGCCTGCCGTCTTTTCAGCTGCATCACTTCTCCAGCTGGAACGAGAAAGATGCTGGCTGTGTGACTTGCTGAAGAGAATTCCTGAGGGAGGGGGTGAGCGAGTTAAGAGAGGCGCTGGCTGTGTGTGACTTGTTGAAGAGAAATCATGTCCCTCATTTCCCTTTCCTCACGAATACTCTTTAGTGAGTCGCACAACCAGTGTCTCCTTCCTGATGGAGGAGTGAGTGATGTAGCAGAGCCAAGTTGGCTTGGCTGATGACAAAGCACACCCATTGTCAATCGGAAGCTGGAGGCGTGGCTGAGTTATACGAACAAGAATATGCATAGATGGTTTTGTCAATTTTATAAACATACTTTCGAACTTCAGAGGTATGGGATGGAACAATATAGGGATAGTTGTACGGCTGTATAGTAAAGTTTTCAAAGATTAGTTAGTGTGGGTTAGTTTAAAAGACAGGTTCCCTTTAAAGGGCTGCCATTGCGCTAAGGTCACTGCTGTGGTGAGGGATGAGCAGGAGGCAACTGCTATTAAAGGAGAAGGAAGAAGAGGTGAGTTCACTGTCTACAGCCAAATATCTGTTGGACAAGCCCTTTAACAAGTGATAGTTTAACATTAACATGGTAAAGTACATTCCCTCATAACCCACCTTCCCCTCTACTACTGGCCGAATGACCTTCAATGTTTTCACTCCTTGCCAGTCATCTCCAGTGATTGGCTGACGCAGTCACCTGATTAAGAGGGAGTTGCCACCGCTTCAAATCTTGCAAAACTGAGCATTGCAAAAATGCTCCACGCTACCCATAAGATCAGCACCAGAAATTGGGACGTATTACACAATCATGGTCCTGCTACAACACCCGGGAATGGAAATGACTCTGATCTCAGCAGTTTCCTCACAAGCAGCGATGATGGCGGTCACGGGGTTTCCCAGAGGATCAGTGATGGGGAACCCTCTCTTAACTAGTTGGTGCCTCACAATGTGATCATAGGGTGCTGATAGGTTATAATGGCAATGGTATGACAGGGAAGAAGGTGGTTGAGCCCTGGGCTTACAACAACCTCTGTCCCTACCTACTTGCCTGGCTTGTGCTAAATTACATGTGACAACTGGGCATCGGATACTGGATAAGTGCTCAGCAACAGAAAGGAATACAAACACACACAGACAACCAACAGACAGACTACAGAGTCAATCAGTCTGCGTCAAAGCACTAAGACACCAGGCAAAATAATCCTCAGGGAACAGGCAAAGGTTAAGGAAACCATTAATAGTCAGCAGAGTAGCCACCAGAGCCAAAGGAACACAACAGTCAGAAGATCCTATATAGATCCTTGCCTGGACTCCGCCCTTGCAGCTGATTGGTTGGGCTGGCCGTCACTCCAAAAGGCAGCTGTGACACATCCCCAGCTCAGAGAGGCAGCGAGCTGTCAATCAGAGCCTCAATGGAGCATAGCCCCTGGTGTGGTCACTAGCCCAGAACACTGCAGCAATAACCAATTCAGATGTCTCCTCTAACGGGGCCTGTACGTTCCCTCAATGATTGAAGAGCCCAGTGGCGTAGGCGGTGAGATGGTCATTATTGGTCCGGAATCCGAATATGCCCATTTTTGAACCAGTTCCTCCTAATTCCAGAAGGAGGAACTGGTTCAAAAATGGGCATATTCGAATTCTGGACCAATAATATTAATGACTTTTCGAATAATTTTAAGGGTGAGATGGTTATGTACACTGGCGCTTCATTCGCGAGGTGGATTGAGGGGAGGCAGTCATTCTTTGGATCACATTGGTCAGACCCCATCTATCTACATAAGGAAATCAGATTGCGTGTATGATGCAATCGTCCGGCCAGTCCCAATTTTGCTAAATATTTGTACCCTCACTAAACCGCCGAATAAACATCACCACGTCCTTCATCTTGCGCTACAGATGGTAGTAATCTGTGCAATATCTCAGACTCTTCTGGGATCACAGACGCTCATGTTTTTACAATTGAATTGACAGAAGCGCCAAATACACATGAGATAGAAGCCTCCCGCGTATCACGTAAGTAGAGCTCCTGTATATATACTGAAGAGAAGGGAGCAAATTCTCAGAGGGGAGAAAACAGTACAGCAAAATTCCTTTAAAGGACATCTACCACCACATTTAGGGGTGGTAGACTGTCCCCAAACGTATGCACGTTACCTTAGGGGTGATGGGGGACTCCTTCTGGCATGCTCCAGGCCGTCTTCTATAATGAAATATCGACTTTTAAACTTAATGCAAATGAGCCGGAGGCGCTCACAGCTCGGTTAGCCGAGCAGCTCCTGGCTCTGTCTCTATCTAATTTATTCACACCCCTTCTGTTTTCTTCCCCCCATGTAGGCTGGCCTACAGCCAGCTGTCTGCTAATCTCGCCCATGCGCATGACCTACCTCCTTATCTGGTGCGAAGTCGCGACAAAGTCCTTTGTGTGTCTCCCGCGCAGCCGAACTTGTCTCGGTATGAAAATAACAAATGCCATATACTCACCTCTGCGGAACGCTGGTCCTGCCAATCCTAGGTCTGGGTAGTCAATTAAAAAAAAAAAACTGGCAAATCCCTTTAAGAAAAGATTGCTTGCCGTGTGCAACAAAAGTTATTGTTTTAGAAATTTTTTATATAAGGGTGAGAACACACATTTATACATTTCATATAGTTTTTGCAGCCAAAAGGAGGAATGGATTGTAAAATGAAGGGCAATGGGATCCGTCTTTCATAGATTCTCCATTCTTTGGCTTAAAAAAAAAACCTTTTCTCCCTGAATCTGAGAATATGCTCCAGTTTCTGTCAAGAGGCTAAGTTTATTGGTTGCTATGTGTTACAACAATGTTTTGACCTGTTTTTTCAAAATAACCTATATAAACTTATGAATATGAGCTATTTGGCGCATTAGAGGCCCGCCCACCCATTTTATGCCTTTTACTCTGCCCTCCACAGGTAGCACTGCCCCCATAGCTCAAACATCATGGCCACCCTCAGCTGGGCCAGGCTAGGACTGGCCCACAGGTGAACAGGTGGATTCACCGCTGGGGCCCTGCGCTTGGTGGGCCCCCAGGCCTTATGTAATGGGTGTATATTGCTAAGTCACAGAGCTAAGAGGGCCTAAGCTAAAGGCAAAGACCGGTCAATAAGTTACTGAAGGTCTCCTAATACCATAAGGCCCCTTCCACACTTGCGTTACAGATCACGTCAGAGTCTGATCAGGGGGCGATCAGGGTTTGGTCAGTGAAAAATTTTGCATCAGAGTTCAATCAGTTTTCAGTCAGAGTTTGCTCAGTGTCTCAGTTTTTCACGCGCATTTTCAATGCAATTTCAATGCGTTTTTCACGCACAGGTAAGTGTGCGTGAAAAGGACTCAGGACTGAGCTCTATCTTTTCTATGGCAATTGATGCGTGAAAAACGCATTGCATTGCACTTGCGTGTGTCTTGAGTGCAATGCGTTTTTGATGCATCTCCATAGACTTGTATGGTGCGTTTTTCACGCGCGTGACTTGCAAAAGTAGAGCATGTCGAGATTTAAACGCGCGTTAAAAAAAACGTGCGTGTGTGCGTGAGAAAAAATGCAAGTCTGAAAAGACCCATTGATTACAATGGGTCAGAGTGCAATGCAAGTTCTGCACGTCAAAAGCACGCGCAGAAAAAGCGCGTGAGAAACGCAAGTGTGAAAGGGGCCTAACAGTCCAAGGGAATGGCTAAAAAGCAAGCTAGGGTGTACAGTGCTGGGCCCTATTAAAAGATTTTGACGGTGGGCCCTAGGCACTCCAGTCCGACACTGACTGGAGCCATCATCAACATCTTCCATCTTAAATGTTCCCTTTAGTGGATTGATGCTAACCATGTCTGAAGCACAGGGGAAGACATGTCATAGCTGATAGGACAGTTCTGCCCAGAAAGGACACCCTGAAAAGCCTAAAATTTGAAGACTAGAAGGCTGGGGTGCACTAACTATGAGGTAGGTTGATCCTATTGCCTCAGGCAGCACCACAGTCTTTAAGAGGAGATGCAGCCACCTCTTACAAAGCAGAACCTCACACCCAAAAATCAGAGACACTGCACTGAAATAACCTGATAGATTACTACAGGAGGGGCCATCATTTCAGGCAGCAGAGAGTTTAGGTTCACCACTCCGGCCATCATGTACCAGTAAGAACATATACAACCATGGATATTCTGGAATTCACAGCAAGTTCTGTTCAGGTGAGCTACAGGGGTTGGGAAACATGGCTGTGTATCCCCGCCCAAATATGGTCGCCTGAACATAACCTTCGCCTAATGCTGCGGCTCGGTCTAGACTTCTTGTCACACTCCACAAAAATCAGTGTAAGAAATACATGGAGATGTTTCAATTTTTCACTACAAATTTTTTTCAAATTGACATATCTTCGGGAAACGACTCTTTTCCACTTCAGATCATAATAAAAATCACTGAAATCTTTAGCAAAGAGTTAAGATGTATTGAAAAAATTAGAATCTGGGCCCAGCAGAAGCCTTAGACCTGTTTTGAACAACGTTGGTCAGTCTGTGAATCCTGCCCTGTCTTGGGGGACGGGTATCTGAGCATCATAGTGATATGTGATGCAAGGAGTCCCTGCTTCTCCACAAAACAGCAGTGACGATTGTAATCATGTGGGGAACCCCCGACTAATCTGATACCGTAGATCTATCCATATTATGGGTCGTCAACATTTTAAACCCAGAATACCGTATTAGGTAAGTCTGTTTTGGGCTTCATATCCTGTAGGGCAGTGGTGGCAAACCTATGGCACTGGTGCTAGAGGCGGCACTCGGAGCCCTCTCTGTGGGCATCCAGGCCATCGCCCCAGCATGAAGTTCACCAGACAGAACTCAAAGAATCTGCCTGCAGAATCTTCCTACAATGATGGATGAATTTGCCCTCCTCCTTTCAACTGGGTTGGTGTCCTTGGGAGGCTGAATGATTGAAAGTTGTCAATGAACAATGAGAAATACATTACTACTTAAATTGCTGTGCTGGCACTTTGCAATAAATAAGTGGCTTTTGGTTGAAGTTTGGGCACTCAGGCTCTAAAAGGTTTGCCATCACTGCTGTAGGGTATGTGTCTGGGTCATGTATTTTTCACCAGATATGTGGGGTGTGAATAAAGCCTTACAAGTGATCTTTTAGTCCCAATTTGACCATCATAAGTCTGTACCAACCTACTCCATGGGATAGGTTATTCTGGTGTCTATGATAGGGAATCAGTAGTCTCCGACTACCGCAATCTCATTATTGCCCATACAGGGAAGCGATGATCTAAGACAGTGGCGCCATCTGTTGGCATGATTATCTGAAGTTGGACCATTGGCTTTTGGCTGCCAGTATTGACCTGGTTGGCCGCCTGGACAATCACTTTGCAGACTCCTCTGCCTTGTATCGTAATGCCCTCTCTTTTAATGGGAGACATAAAACAGTAAGGCTATGTTCACACTTCACAATTGGGTAAAGGTGTTATTTTTGTGTAAATTTTGAAAAATGGTGCATGTAGTTGAGGAGTTGCCTAAAGCAACCACATTTTGATTTGTAGTTTTTATTGGTTCTTGACAAATAATAACCGTAATCTGCAACATCTTTAAAGGAGATGTCCCACTAGAAACAAATACCCTTAACCCAGTGGTTATACCCCCAGTCATTAATCAGGAGAACAGGGATTGAGAGTCCACCTGAATCCTCCCTGTTAATGGAGTGAAGCTCTTTTGAGAAATCCTTTGGTTCCTAATTCTTCTACCAAGACTTGGGACCTCAGAATGGAAAAAAAAAATCAATGTTTCCCCTAGCAACTAATCACTTTGCAGATTTTGTTTTCTAGAGTAAGTTAAGAACATGGAGAGTTCTGATTGGTTGCCATATTTGCTCAGATGAGACCCAATGGCAGAGATTTATCGAAAGTGGTGGAATCAACCAAAGAATACTTTTGGTTGCCGTGAACCACTGTCTCACTTTCACCAAGTAACTTCTGCTAAATCTCCACCAATAAGAGAGACTTCATGATGATGTCACGGTAACAACCCTGCACGTACGTTATTTTACAGAATGCCGTCCTGTATTGTAAAAGGATGTTATAAGAGCTGGGAAAACCACGCTGACATCACTCTGCACTTTTTCCCCAAAAATAAAGAAACTATAAAATCGTGGTTTGCGCCAAATCCCTCAAAACTTTGGTGATATTGACGACTTTGCCCAGAAAGTTATAGAAGAAAAAAATTGGTATAGAATTTGTTCCAGACATTTCTCTATATGATGTTACAAAGGATTTGGGAGACGCCTTAGGAAGGATGCCATGTCTACAATATTTTGGGCTGGTCCTTCAGTTTCCCCATTTTCTGAGAAGAGGACAAGTGAGGACAACGAGGATGAAATCCCAGAGAAGAGAGTGAAGACTTCCAGTGGAATGAATACTGATTATTTCATAGATAAGACGGACGCCTGGACCATGACTGATCCGAATATAAATATGAGAAGTATCGGGGTGCAAGCAGTTATGGTGACAAGCAGAGGAGTACAGTGTGACATTGATAGAGAACCATCGTACATGGACACATTTGGGTTCCCATTGGGCCCTACAAGGCAGTAGACAAGAGCAAACCCAGTTTATCAAGCAAGGCCATATTATTACACTACCTCAACTTAGAGAAATAGTAACCTCAAAAGTACCATAAAAATAACTCACGACTGTCACCCCAACCCATTTTGAAGACAAAAAGTTGGAAAGTTCAAAAGCAGCTTCTTGGCAATAAAACTGCACATAAAAGTTATTTCAGATGGTCCATTGGATGTGGTCACCAAGGCCCCATTATACTACCTCAACTTCTAGAGAAAAATTAACCTCAGAAAATCTCTACGACCCCTATCATGTGCCTTCCTGAGGCGTCTTGAAGTCAAAAAGTTGGAAAGTTCAAAAGCAACCTCTTGTCAAACTGCATGTAAAAGTTATTATAGGTGGTCCATCCAGAAGACAAGACCTAGTTATGTTGAAGTGGCCTTATAGTTTCAAGAAGTGCCAGGACAACCTTAAGGGGGGTTTCTCACTATGGACATATATCTCTTAGCTTTATGGTGTCTGATCTCTCGGGGTCCATCCGCTGGGACCCCCATTGATCACAAAACCATCAAGCACCAGAAATTCTCAATGTGAATGTGCTGCTGGACCAGAACTGTATTCACTTTTATGGGGCTATGGGACATACAGTAGATATACCAGAAAGTCCATATAAGTGAATAACCTTTGGGGACTTTGTGAACTCTTAGGGGTTCCAGCAGTCGGATCCTTAGTGATCAGATCCTAATCCAAAGAAGAAATTGCTACTCTCTATGTTAAATCTCCAGAGGATACGTTTAGCCTTATTTTATTTTGTGAAAAGTTTTACTGTTGAATTTTCTTCTTGTTAATTAAAGAGCACTTAATTTTTTTTTTTTCTAAAAAGCATAAAAACTTTCAACCAAAAAGTGCCTTCCTTTGTCTTATTGGGGTGCCCAAGAGATACAGTATCATTCACATATGGAAACACAGATTTTCCGCACCCCAATTCATTAGTAAAACCACAGTTTCAAAGGGATACTTCAAGGATGTTAAAATTTTGAACATTGAGGTGTTAAGGTTCGGTTGTTACCCATTGATGTTTTGTTCGAATCGATCAAAGCTTGACCCAATCCCTGGCCTCAGTAAAGTCAGTAAGAAATTGTAAACCTTTAATAATCTACTTGTTGTCGGACGATCCTGTAGTAGACCCAGTAGGGCCTCCAGTTGCAGCAATTCTTTTGGTCTGGGCTGTTAGACCAGAACTGCTGATGTTGTCTTCATAGTGTATAGGACCACTGAGCTCTTAGCACATGAACTTTTAGTCTGATGAGGCAGGAAGCACCGTAGATCAGTAGCGTTGGTGGAATCGATGGGATCCCTCCCAAGAGGTAAATAATTTTTAAACTGTATTCAAAACCCTAATTCTAATGGGCATTTCATAGAATTGTAAGACCCCTTAAACGTTAGATCGCCTGTATCTGTTCTGATAATGGAATTTTTTCTTCTACCTTGCAGATTCTGGTCACCTAATCCAGTAAGTTGACTTGAGGAGAGCAATTTACCCATGGACCATACAATGAAGAGAGCTTCCCAAGAGACATCCTTACAAGCATCATATGAAGTGAAGAAATCAAAACCAACGGATTTGTCGTCCTCTGACGTATCTTGTGGCTCATGTCCTGATGAGGACCATCAAGCCAAGACTGACCACGAAACTATAAGTAATGTAGAGAGTGTTAGGACTGATGAAGCAAAATTAGATTCCATTTGTAGTAAAGAAATAAATACAGGAGGTTCTGGCGATAATCATGAAGACAATCTGGTAGAAGAAAATTGTTTGGCACCAGGACAGACTGAACTCCAGAAGACTCTAAAAAATGATGTTGCCTATGAAGAAAAAACAGATGAAAGTATGAAACCAACAAAAACCAAACAGTCAAAGTCATTTTATTGCCAATGTGGCAGAAGCTACACCAGCAGCTCCAACCTCCATAGACATCAGAAGACTCACGTAGGAGGTAATGAGATAAGTGGTGGTCCTAATGTTGAAGAACCTCGTGAAGTGAAACTCTCCAGTGAAAAATCTTTTGCATGCATCTGTGGGAAGAGCTATACCATAAGTTCTCATCTGTACAGACATCAGAAGACATGTCAAGCTATTTCCACGACTAACCTTGAGTCTGAAGGTGAGGAAAGTCAATTGAAGCCGTATGCCTGTGCTTGTGGCAAGCGATATACCAGCAGCTCTCATCTCTATAGACATCAGAGATCTCATGTAGATGGAACTAAAGAAAGTGCTAAGACTTACATATGTGACTGTGGGAAGATGTTCAGCAGTAGGTCCCATCTGCAAAGCCACCAGAAGACCCACACCCAAGAGACGCCCCTGATAGAAAAACACGGAGGTGACTCTGTAGAAGATACCGAGGCAGAAGCTCCAGGGAGGATAAAACCATATTTGTGTCCATGCGGGAAAAGCTACACTTCTAGTTCTCATCTCTACCGGCATCAAAGGAGTCACCAAGATGGGGTGGTCTCCGGAAGCACTAGATATCGGGCGGAAGAAAGAACCATGGAGAAACCTTATAAATGTGAGTGTGGCAAAAGTTATACCTCCACGTCACATCTGTACAGACACCAGAGAACGCACAAGACTCAGGAGCTTCTAGGAGATGACATGGACTGTGACAGTGATGTCCAAATTGAGAACTCTGGAGCAAAGCCTTATCAGTGTGAATGTGGGAAAAGTTTCATTTTATGGTTTTCCCTCATGGTACATAAAAGGATTCATTGTAAGGCAAAGCTTCAGCCAACCTTTGCCTTGGGGCAAGACTGTTCTTAACACTGGACTCAACAACCACTATGTGAAATCTACTGAGGAGTCAAGGTGTATTTTCAAGCTAATATGTGGTACCAGATAAGGTCTAGGGCTTGAAACTTTGCGACCTAATGGGATATATTAACTTGGGGTCATTTATCAGATAGCTTAAACAGTAGCTACTGTAGGTCTGTAGCTCTGGAGGACTCGGCATGATCTTGGCTTACACACCCAGACCAGACTCTAAGGTATCGAACATCCCTCAACACAGTGACATCAAAATTCATTCTGTACCTACAGGGGAGAAAATAAGTATTTGATAAACTGACAAGTTTTCTCACCTACAAAGAATGGAGAGGTCTGCAGTTTTATTGTAGGCCACAGGTCATCGGCCAGGTCCTTCTATGTAGTCCTGAGATGAATCTTGACCTTTCTCAGAATCATCCTAATCCCATGAGACGACATCTTCACCAGATCGAGGAAGACTGACGGTTATCTTGTGTTTCTTCCATTTTCTAGTAATTGTTAATAGTTGTCTATAGCCCATCCCCCCCTCAGTCGTGTTCACCTGACTCCATCGATAAGCCACCGGCCAGAGAGACCTCAGTGGTGTCCACATGTCAACATTGCGGCCATTGACTGACTGCAGTGTTTTGGGGGTCGTGAGCCCCTTTTACTGGAAGTGACTGCCTGCAGGTGGAGGTCAGGCATATGGTGTACATTGTACAGTGTGTCCCAGTCCAAATAAATCTTAACAAAAAATCAGACTGTTGCCTGTGCCATTATCACACAAATGTCTAAAGAGTCCGGTGCTGGATTATTGGGCAGTTTAAATGGAATCTGTCACTTGCGCTATCACCCAAAAGCCCAAACGCTACATTGTTTCCAGTTTTCAAGTGTTCACATGGTGTTTTTATAGCTTGACAATGTAGCCGTGTTTGCGTGGTTTTCCTCCGGTTTCCTCCCACACTCCAAAACATACTGGTAGGAAGATTAGATCGAAGTTTGATATATCAGACATTTGGGGATGCAGCAATACCTAACATGTTTATAATTTTTACTGTTTATTTATATCAGTTCAAGGGGTGATTTAAATGTTTTACTTTACTTATTTTATTTATTCTTTTAACTTTTTTTTTTACTATTTTTCAGAACCCCTAGGGTACTTTAACCCTAGGTTGTCTGATTGATCCTACAAAATATTCCATACTATTTTACAAGTTGATGTTAGAAGGAAGGAGGCCATGGATAATAAATATAAGGAGACCACAGTCCCGGTGTCCGGATCAATCACTAATATCCCTGGTTTTTCATGATGGATTGTGATGGTAGATTTCCTTTAACCATCATTCGCTGAAATAGAAGTGGAGTTGCAGTACCCCAGTACGGCCACTATGAAATGAATGGATCCTTTTGCTTTGAGCTCCGACACTTGTGTGACTTCAGCCACTGGTTTAGGCGTTTTCTTTGTTAAAAATTGTGTCTTCCATAGTGACAGCTGCTCTCCTGCCTCTGCTTGCTGTAAGTGAATGGTTATCTGCAGATTTCAGATGGTGAAAAGGCGCCCAATGACCCGGGGTCACCTCTCGATCTGGCACTTTTCCCCCCCATGTGATGTACACAGCGGGTGTCCTGGTACCTGTTTGTGTCCGGAGCACTGCCAGTAAAGATTTCTAGTTTCCATTCACAGAAAGCAAGCAGAGATCACGAACATGTAGAGAAACTGATACACAACTTGTAGAAAATTGCAAAAGATTGGAGTTTATAAACAAAACACTGCCCCCCTGTTGAATTTTAGCCACTTAGGACAGAACTGTTCTGTGTATTCTGCTATTATCCTACTACATCACACGCTACAGGATAGGACGACCCCCCAGGACAGTAACCTCAATATCCACTGCCCCCAAAACTCTGGGATGGGGCTGGAAATCAGTAACCAAGGCTGAACTACACATCCCAGAATGCATCGGGAGCTGGTGAATATCACGCGCGAATGTTACTGTGGAATCTTGGGCAATGTAGTCCACAGGTCCTACAACCTTACGACCAATTAGCTACTCTGAACTACACATCCCGACATGCAACGGGCGATAGAAAACAACCAATGAAAGTGCAGAGAGTCTTCGGTGGAATCTCGGGAATTGTAGTCCCGCTGCTGCTGTGTGTATCGACGAATCAGCGCTGCGGAACTACAAATCCCAAACCGCTGTAAAAATAATGGAATCATAGGAGTTGTAGTTTTGGGAAGAAGGTGATTGTTAACGGATTATAAAGCAGCGACTACGACTCCCAGAATGCCTTTGGATGGCATACCCCAGGGAGCCAATAGGAGCAGAGCATTGACGGACACGCCCACTCACATGGTCGGAGAAGGTAGGAGCTTTGTTTGGAGTGCGCTAAGTGTTTACATGTGCGCGTCATAGCGCTGTCTGTGTGCGGGGACAGGAGCGGGGGGTACGCGTTATCGTGTCTGTACGGTGTCATACACAGGCAGAGCCGCAGGTGATCACGTGACTCCATACATACACCTGGGATCTGCCCCTTTAAGTCACATATGGAAAATGACTACCGTATAGCATTCTTATAGCCTGCAGAGGAGAAAGTGAGAGCTGATTAGTTGTTTTAGGGGCACTACCATAAACCGAAAAGTGCCCCTCCTTCACGTCCACTCATGTTTAGGATTATTAAGGCCCCGCCCTTGTAGTATCCAGAGGAGAGGCCCCGCCCTTAGTGACAGGGCTCCGCCCATAGATCAGGTTCTACTTTATAAACTAAAATGGCAAAATCTCTGCTTGCTGTCAGTAACAGACTAGTCTAAATGGATTTTTCTCTGCTGCGGGGTGATTTGGCATATGCAGAGTGATCCTAGGAGACGCCCATCTGATCCAGTATTGTGCCAAGATCCGATTTCATTGTCAGGAGTGCTGTCCAGCATGTAGTCGCCTCCACATCCGAGTGGGTTCATTGTGTGTTTGCACTAGGTATGTGTCCTCACACTGCTGTGCTCTCAGCGCTTTGGACCGAGCTGTTACATAGCGCCTGCCTTCTACCGCTCCCCATTGTAGTGACTACTGTAGTGTTCAAACTGAAGCCTTGAACAGCTTTTATGCAGAGAAGTGGGGCTGCAGAGCAGATGATTGCATTGGGCTAAGAGCACAGCAGGGTGACGACACCCATGTGCACTTGGAGAAGATACAATCCTGGAATGTAAATGCATATTTTACAGTCCTACGATCCTACACATCTCTCCAGGGACAAAACCTAACTCTGGCTGCAGAGAGTGCAGCAGTGTGAGGACACATCCCCAGTTCACTAGAAAGAGCGACAATCCTAGAATATAAATCCAGTTTTCACAGCCCTGCTTCTACTAACATTCCATATCCAAAAAACTTTATCCAAAAAACAGCATCTACAGGTCGTATGTGCTTTTGCAGCTCTGTCCTAATTAACTGTATTGGAGGCACAATGTCAGACCCAACCCGCAGGCAGGTGCGGTGCCAAAGTTTATCACTTCTACGACTGTAACCAAAATCTTCTCTTTCTAGGGCGCGATATATGTGTGGAGACGATGGAGAAGGCAGAGGCCATATTGAACCACACCCTGGAGATGATTTGTCTCCTGACTGTGGAGGTGAGACTTGTAGTCGGGGTTTGTTGAGATAATGCTGAGACTTCCTGCTGTGATAGAGGCAGAGAGCGAGCTGCTCTAAGCACTCTCTGCCCACAGGACTGTCCACTCTTCTGCTATTATAGATCTGTGAGGGCTTCTACTGGACCTTCAGGGTCTTCTGCTCTTTTTGTAGGACTACATTATTGTGAAGAGAGCGACTGATGAAGACAAGTGCACTTACAGCCTCTGCGCAGCCGAAATTCGCAATGGCGCCACAGACCCTCCAGTGACGAGTCCCGATCTCTCGTTCACCCTCCTCGGAATACAGGACTCGGATCAGAAGAAGATCCTGGAGCTGGCCAATAAGATCATCGGGCTGTTGACGTGTGAGGTGAGAAACTTGGATTGGAGAAAGCTTCAAAAGGTTCTTAAAGGGATGGTCCAGTAAGGACTTATCTTTACAGGTTGTATTTCGACTAAATTGATAACAGGGGGTTAAAGGGAACCTGTCACCAGATTTTGTCCTACTAAACTAGCAGCCCCCTCAGGTAGGGGATAAAATGTCCTTTCTAGAGTTCTCATCCATTTTCCCATAAAAATTTTCCTCCAAAGTCAGTCAAATATGACTCTTCTCATTGTATTTCACATGAGATGAGTCAAGTTTAGTGGTTGCAGCAGGAGTGTCTCTTCTGAAACCCCTATCTTCTGTTCTGTAGCACCTAGAAACATAGTGCTGGTGTCACATTAAAGAAAAGAATCTAATCTCTCAGATCCCATAAAGCTTGTGGTTCGGTGAGCTACAGAACTGGACACACAAACAGGTAAATAATAGGCAAAAACTGGATGCAGCTTACATTTCCAGCTATGTCTTTCGCTTCCTGTATCTTCTGTAGCTCACAAAGCCATAAGCCTGGTGTGCTCTGAACGATGAGATCTATATATTTAATGTGACACCTACTGCAAGTCTCTAGGTGCTATAGAACAGAAGATGGGGGCTCCCCCTATCCACCTGAAATGACTGAACTTGACTTATCTTGTGTGAGATATGTTTGCCTGACTTTGTGGGATATTTTTTTATAGGTAAACGGGGAAATTTCACATAAAGGAGGAGAATTTTAGAAAGGACATTTCATCCTCTACTTAAGGGGGTTTGTAGTTTAGTAGGGTAAAATTTGGTAACGGGTTCCCTTTAACTTAAAGGGGCGGTTCCACGTTTAATCGTTATTGATGGAACGACAGGTTGACCCAGAGTATTTGGTGCCCTTCTTGTATTTCAGGTGCCCTTAAAGTGTCAGGATGTGGCGGTCTACTTCTCTAAGGATGAGTGGGAGTATCTGGAAGGACACGGGGAACATTATGACTACAAGCAAATGACTGAAGCGAGAGGTAAAGTGGAGTCTTGGGATGTGTCCTGGAGCAGTATCATCCTGTATCTCAATGGGGGTGGGGGAAAGATTGTTGTCTGATGGGGTCCTGCCTCCTTTGAGAACATGGGATCAGGCATGTTGAAAGTTAATCTACCCGATCTTGGCCAAAGATGGTAGCATAGTCCCCTGGAATTCTCACTTCCTTTTTACAGACGGCAGATGTGTCCTACTAAGACTTTCTTCTTTTATTATAACTCCTTGCGCAGCGACTGCGATAATATAGAGTTACATCACCTCGTCTCCTCCCGTTCCCATACACGTCTAAACTGATGATAATATCCTTTAAGGGAAATCTACCCTGGCGTGTGCCTCCTGAAGCAGACTCGTTTTCTCACAAACTAAGCTATTAGAAGCATAAAGAGAAACAATCTCTTAAAAGTATGCAAATGAGCCTCAGGGGCTCCTGATACTTAACAAAAGCCCCGTTTGGCTCCATTGTCTATTTGTTCACACCTCCCTTGGTCTCCGAATGGAGACGTAAAAAATTAGCATGCGACTGAGCCTGGAGGAGCTTATGTTATGTATACAGGGGCCCCTGAGGCTCATTTGCATGATTTTAAAAGGCTTTTTCTAAAAAAATAAATCTGTTGGAAGCAAAAAGAACTGATCTGGTTTCCGGATGCACTCGCCTACATGTACGCGTGCTTGGCTTAGAAGCGCCGTACCCATGCGGTTGGTTTCCTTTAAAGGTGATGTCCATCTGAAAATATCCTTGATAACTGCCTATAGGAAAGTGGTGGTTAATGTTCTCTTCCTTCATCCCTCACAGCAGATCCCGATCCTATAAACCAGCATGACGCTGAGCATGTGATCCCTGCGGAGCCTTGTATCAAGCAGGAGCCGGACACTGGAGATTATGGGGGTACGGAAGAAACCTTTGCCTTTAAGACAGGGTGGAGACATCCGCTGTATGTGTCAGTATCAGTGTTGTGATGATATGTTCTCCTTTCTAGATGTGCCGCCTGTAGTCAGTGTGGGTTGTGTCCTGCCATGTGCTGTGAAGTCAGAGCCTATGGACGTCCCCGAGGAGCCCAGCGAGGACCCCAGCCGCACAGGTCCGAGGATCAAGGCCTTATCTTCATTGTGTAGATTTATTATAGTCCCATCATCAGTGGGGGCTACTCATCTACTTAGTATTGTCAACTTAAAGGGATTGTCCAGGAATTTTCATTGATGTACGATGGTCGATATTTGACTTATTTTTGAATTTCATTTATCTCCAGATTTCTCCCAGTTTCCTTCAGTTCTGGTTCCAATCTCAAAGGAGCCTGAGGAGACGTTCGCGGCTCCACTCTCTGCACTAGGTAAGACCCCTGGGAAGTAAGATGACTACAGAATGGTCCCGCTACTAGATAATGACGCAGCAGATGTTATAGGGGATATGTAACAATCTGATCCCTACTGATGGGACCTACGCTAAACACCGCTCTTGCTAACAAATGGAGCAGCAGGTTGAGCATGTGTCCTGCCGCTCCATTCCCTGTCTATGTGAGTGTCTGAAGTTGCTGAGCACAGCCCTCCACTATCCCCGGACAATAAACGATTACCAGAGATACCTGAGCACTGTGCTCAACACGTTCTGATGATCTCTTGGTATGAATAGAGCCACAAGAGCCATGCTCAACCTTCTGCTCTATTCCTTAGTGAGAACAGGACTCTCGTGATTGGTGGAGGTCACAGTATCGAACCCCTAATGATCATATTGCCATCTACTAGCCAAAATTTGGCACAACCCCGAGTTTAACCCTGCAATGCCCTCACATGGAAAATGAAGCATTACATGCAAAGCAGGGGCTTGATTGGTCCTTCACCGTGGAAATTTTGGGAAGTCCTCTTTTTAACCCTGTTAAGTTGAGATGAGTGGACCCGGTTTTCTGGTTCGGCCACCCAAGTGGGACTTATTCCCAAATTGGTGGCTGAACAGCCGATACGGAAAATTGATGCCTATAGTATTGGCCATGATTTGCCAGGGGGACATTTGTGGCCAGTCATAGCCATTGTTAGGGGCGTCAAGTTGCTGGATTGGTTGTTTTGCTAACAATACGTCGAGTTGGGCATCCGCACCAGAAGCTCGGGTCTGCTCATCTCTACTAATAACCTGGACGTCTTTGTTTAAACTTTTTGTCTTTCTTCTACCAGATAACAACTTCATCGACAATGAGACCATGAGGTCGGAAATTATCTACCAAATAACCGTCACCAATAAAAGACGGAGAAAATCAAAGTCAGGAGCAAAGCCGAATCCGTGTGGAATGTGCAAGAAAAGATTCAGCACCAAAGCGTCTCTCAGCCGTCACATGAAAATGCATACAGGGAAAGGACAGTATCCGTGCGACGTGTGCGGGAAGAAGTTCTCCTGCAAGAACCATGTGCAGACCCACCACCGGATCCACACCGGGGAAAGACCCTTCTCCTGTGCCGAGTGTGGGCGGAGATTCACCAACCATTCCCATCTGGTGCTCCACAAGGTGGTCCACACCAAGGAGAAGCCATATACCTGTCCTGTCTGCGGGAAGCGTTTCACCAGGCAATCCAGTGTGGTCAAGCACTCCGGTATGCATGCCGAGAAGAAGCCACACGTGTGCCAAGACTGTGGGAAGAGCTACTGCCAGTATGCCAACCTGGTGGTCCACCGGCGACTACACTCGGGGGAGAAGCCGTTCACCTGCAGACACTGCGAGCAGGGCTTTGCCTGTAAGGCCACCATGCTTCGCCATGAACTGTCCCACACCGGGGAGAAGCCCTTCTCCTGCCCGCAGTGCGATAAATGCTTTTTCGACAACTCAACCCTCAACAAGCACAAACGTAAAGTCCACGCCAAGGAGTCGGAGAAGTCCTAGCAGAACCAGACCAAGGGATGACCAGGACTGAGGCACCACGGCTCTTCCAGAAGAGGAAATGAAAAGAATCCTTGAGATTGGAGACATAATGGGGGTCATTTATCTTTATTCGTTTTTTATTAGACCTTTTTTTTGGCGCATTGCAATTTCTGCGCCTTTTTGGGGACCCTTTGACATTTTTTTTTTCGTCAGGAAGACTGATTTGTCTTCTATTCCAGATGTCCAGTGACATTTATCATTTCATATGGTCTCAAATCTGCAACATTTATTGGCGCCAAAAAACTCCAGACTAAACCATAGTGAAGAAAACTTAGTAAATGGAAAGAAGTGACTTGAGACATTTTGTGCGACATTTGTGTAACAAATGTCTCAAATAGAGATCTGAAGAGAAAAAAAAAACAACCATTTAAGTAAAAAGTGAGTCTGATAAATTACCAAAGAAGAAGAAGGAAAAATGACGATTAAAAACTAACGGAGATAAGATAAATGACCCCCAATGACTAGTTATATCTTTAGACTAGGACGTCGAGGGACGACTGAGGCGAAATCGTATATATAAATATATAGGGCTGGATGGTAACTTGCACGTCCCGAAGAGCCACAGAGTTGCACGGCCAAGGTCTGAGCTGCACAAACACTTCCGGGCCTGTTCCGATCCAAGTGTCCCTGGTGCTCCTTTAGAAGGGACACAAATGTAACATGTTTTCATCTATTCAGCGACTGTGATCCAAAGGCATAAAATAAAATCATGTCCAACCAGCTTGCGTTGAGTGTTGTACTCGGCCGGGGAGCGGGGGCGCTTACATAGCTGACACCAGCAGTTACGAATCTGACCCATTCACTTCAGACACCAGACCAAAGAGGAAACTATATATGGCTGTGCCTGGTCAGTGATCCAGGGTCCATATATTGGGTTCAGTAGTTCATCGGACTATAGATGACCAATGTGGGGAGTTCCGTTTCCTTATCATTGTTCACTGCACCTGTAGCAGGTGTGGCCCCGTAGCTCCTATGTTCTCTTCATTTCCATCTCAGATTGGAACCTCATCGGCGGGGAATGTTGGAACCTCATGGGCGGGGCCTATCTCTACTGGATTGGAACCTTTTAGTAGAAGGGAAGTTCCTCTTGTTATAAGTGATCATACAGTAGGTAGTGCTACCCTAACTGTTGTGTAATCCGAAGGCAAGACAGTACTGAGAGCTTGGCCTTAGATCCCATAGCTGAGGATCCAGGACCCTTTTTTCAGCTGGGTGCTTCAAGTGTTACCTTGGCTTCCCAACCATAGATCATATCAGAGGAATTAAGATCCTCCATATTCTTTCATCTAAACAAGGGAAATGTTATGATCCTACCTAGGATTATTATAAATTTCCCTCTGATTATATGTGGCATAAGCACGTCCTCATTGAAGATTTGGGCCGTAGTTGCCCATGAGGCTATCAAGCTCAGATTTAAAGGGGTTAAACACTTGACAGCGTGGTGGTGACTCCTGTTATAAGTGATTGTACAATAGGAATCCTAGTAGTTGTGTAATCTGAAGCCTCTACTGTACTGAGAGCTGGGCCTTGGAGCCTATAGCTGAGCATCTACCACTGTTCCCGCCTGGGTGATGGGGGACTTCTGGCTTTCAGGGCTGTGCAGTCACCAAGCAAAACTTCCAACTCCTCAATTTCCCTAATTTTGACTCCAGCTCCACCAAAATGGTCACCAACTCCACAGCCCTGTTTTCCTGGTCGCTCTAGCAGTGCCGAGATAAATGTGGCCATTCCTTCCCAGTGTCTCATGCATCTGATTTGTAGTAGAATAGCTTCACTACTGAGCAGATACATAAAATGCAGCCACATTCATCTCTCTTCACTGCTGAGCATGTACATAAAGTGCAGCCACATTCATCTCAACTGGAACAGGAGTGCTCAACCTGTGGCCAACAGGTAACGTGCCACCTAATGGTCAAGAGTCTGACGAGCACTTCCATAACTGATGACAGATCATTGCTGCAGGGGGTTGGGTAGAGGGCAGTGCAGCTGAGAAGTTCTCACTGCTCTTGGGTTCTCTCCTGCTGTTCTGTGTCCCAAATCTGGTTGTATGTGTCAGAGTAAGGACACGGAGCAGAGCCAACCTCGGAGTGGCAAGTTCTTATCAGCTGTACTGTACTGCCCTCAGGTCCTTTTCAGAGGCAGCTTCACTCTGGGTCCTGATGCCAGCACATACCACCAATAGGGGACACACAGCAGCACCTGGAGAAGAGAAAAACTGCAGAAGAGCCAGGAAAATTTCAATTTTGTTCACTCTTGGGTACCATTATTATCTGCTCTCGGAGAACCTGTCTGAATGCAGTTTCTAGGGTGATATTTATAATATCCCTGGGATGGTATATTCCACTGTACTGAGATTGCTGTTGCTTCTAGGGTGCCGCTTAGTGATGCGGCCCCTTAAAGTTTGACAATGTAACCCTTGGACCAATAAATGTTGTTCAAATCCTGGAATAAATCATTAGATCACCATTTAAAGAACATCTACCATTTGCTTTGAAGCATTATGAAGCAAACCTACCTTGAGAATACTGTAGCTACACTGGTGCAGAAACATATCTTGTTTAATCACTGAGCCAAGTGGTTTTGCTGAAAACAATTATAAAATCACGATGAAGAGGCTCTGTCGCTCCTGTGGCTGCTCTGTGCTTCTCCTCACCCTAATTATGCACTGCTCCAGAGAACGATGTAATCACGGTGTTGTCCCTGACAGGCAGAAGTAATCAATCACTGCACCATTTCCCAACGTGTGTGTGTAAGTAACTAATGTGTTTATGTATGGCAGCCAGCTTTCCCAAGGTCCTGAATGACATTGCAGCATAAGGCTCTGCAGTATACTAGGATAGCTGGATCATGTCACAGGCTCCTAGGAAGTCTTATGGGGGCGGGATGAGGCAGCCTTATGGCTGCTGTCGGAATGTATAATTAGGGTAAGAGCCTCATTATCAAAATTTTATAATTTGTTTATACACTTGATACAAGGAATAAACAAGATATGTTTCTGCATCAGTGTCGCTACAGCATTCTCAAGGTATGATTGGTTCATAATGTATAAAAGCAAATGGTAGGTTTCCTTTAAAGGAATTTTTTAAATTATTTTCCCTTTCAGATTTTTCATTTATGTTTTTATATGTTTGCAGAGTTGGACTCCGCGGCCCTGGTGGCTTTACATCGGGATTCCGACAATAAACAATAGTTTTTTTTTGGATAACGTTCCGAGTTCAGGATCACACCGGTTCCTGGAGCAGAACTCGAGGCTTTATTTCTGCGCAGAGATGCGCTTCTGCTTTACGGAGTCGAAATGGAAAAAAAAAAAAACTCTACAAAAAGTTTATCTTAAGTAATTTCCATTGGACCATTCAATTACAAAAAAAAAGGCAAATTCCAAAATCTTCCAACATCCTTCATAACACAGTAAGAATCCAATATCCATCACATAATTGGGATGTAGAGACATAATAGGTACAATTCACGCTGGGATCCCCCGGATATCTCTCACTGCCCCCCCACCCCTGCATTTGCAGTGTTTAATGGTTGTCCAATGGGGGAAACTGTTACTACCTGCACTCCCAGAAACCTTAAAGGAGTTTTCTATATATATATATAAAAAATTTAAATTATTTGTGTAACAAAAAGTTCTAAAATTTTCCAATTACTTGGATGGATTTCTAGAAGATTTATAGTTTACTTCTTGTGGACAAAAACTGGTCATGTGATGTCACACAGGTGCACGGCTCGTTATATACCCAGTCATGTGATGTCACACAGGTGCACGGCTCATTATATCCCCGGTCATGTGATGTCACACAGGTGCACGGCTCATTATATCCCCGGTCAAGTGATGTCACACAGGTGCACAGCTCATTATACCCCTGGGCATGTGATGTCACACAGGTGCACGACTAGTAATATCCCTGGTCATGTCAGGTCACACAGGTGCACAGCTCGGTACATCCCTGGTCATGTGATGTCACACAGATGCACAGCTCGTTACATCCCTGGTCATGTGATGTCACACAGATGCATGGCTCCTTATATCCCTGGTCATGTGATGTCACACAGGTGCACAACTCATTACATCCCTGGTCATGTGATGTCACACAAGTGCAACCAGACCTGTGTGTTATGAGCCATGCACCTGTGTGACATCACATGACCAGGGAACGGTGTTTATCTACAGGAAGTAAACAGTGAAGCCTCCTATAGAATGACAGCAAGCAGAGGTCTAGGAAACTGTGAGGAATTGATACAGAAAGTAAACTGCTAAATTCTATAACTTTTCATTACACAAACAATATGAATTATTTTGCTGAAATTGGATAACACCTCCAAGAATCTGAAAAATGTCCCTGGGGTCAGGGTGGGAAAAAGTCACCCAGCTTCCCCTGTAATTAATCAATACAAAATCTCACCATTATTATTGGGTTTTCACTTTTTCCATAATTCACACACTTTTTTTTCAAGCCAAAGCAAAAAAAAAATCAACATTATGAAAAGGCTATGAAAGGCGACTGCTTCATTCTTCTTCACCGCCTGCATACAGCTCAGGCTTTTTATAAAGTAAATCAGTCCTCAAGGCACCTGGGAAAGCTGGGTGCCAGCCAATATGGCCACCGTTACACCTCCCTCCAGGGTCTCTTCCAGCTTTTCTATTGTCACGTATGGAACAAGTTAAATACTCAGAAGCATCTTATATCATGGAACGGATACAATTCAGGACTTGAGGAAAGCTGGGTGAGGGGCCCTGAAAGAGCTGAAGTGACACTGAAGTGATCAATCCATCACTTCCATCCTGGATCCAATAACTGTAACAGCATCCTTTAGGTCCAGATCAACTTTTCGAATTCAAAGTATCTGCACGGACCCAAAATTAAATGATTGGCCCTAGTCGCCCCTAGAGGGAGCTTATGAGTTCACTGCATACATTTCGTCACAGATCTAATAATATTGATAGCATATCCAGGTATATGTCAGTCATTATCAGATTGATGGAGGTCCTACACCTAGCCACCCCTTGAGGAAGCTGACAGCTCCATTCTCTGTGCTGTGGCTGAAAATAGTCACTGCAGCGTAGCTCCCATACAAAGGAATCAGTCCTAATCTGCAGTAACGAAAGCTGACCATTACACAGAGAACGGCGCCATCTGCCTCCTCTTCTGTTTATTAGCAGCAGAGAACATCTGATCAGTTAGGTTAAGCCTCAACCAATCTCATACTGAAGACTTAAAGGGTTTTTTTTTTTTATCATGAACACAAGTTAGGCCCTACCTTTACTTCCCAATCAGTGGGGGTCTCAGTGCTGAGACCCCCACAGATCACAAAAACAAGGGGACCAATGGGGTCCTACGTACCTCCATCAGACCCCTTGTTGCTCCATCAGACTAATGAAGCAGATGGCTGCGCATGACCGTCCTGCTCCATTAATCTCTATGGTGCTGATGGTGATCAGTGAGCTCGGCGCTCAGCAATTTCCCTCAGCTCCATAGAGATTAATGGAGCAGAACAGTCATGCGTGGCCAATTTCGTGATCTGCGGGGGGCTCAGCACTGAGACCCCCACTGATCAGCAAGTTAGGCCCCTATCCACTTGTCTTCATGAGAAAACCCCTTTAATGCAAAAGCAGAATGCAGTCAGCTCCCCCTAGTGGATGCTCAATATTAACTTCATATATATTACAAAATCTACATCTCTGCAGGAGATTTTCAGCAGCAAAAAAAATAAAGCTATAAAACACGTATGAAATTAAATCTACAGATAATTTGGAACCCAATTAGATCAAGAGACACCAAGTTAGTGTCCATTAATTGACATCCCCTTTATCCCGTTCACAATAACATGGGTCATGTACTGTGATTTGGAAGGTGGTCGCATGTGGCCTCTTTCCATCGACTTATAGGGGACATCAATAGCCAAAGTTAAAGGAGAGGGCAGCACCTGCGAGGCAGAGGTGGGACTACCCCTTTAAGATCTAATGATGACCATATGGGCTAAACTCAAGGACTGATTGATTGTTTTAGATGTTAAAGGAACACTCCAGATAAAACTGATGACTCCCATTCAGGCTCCCCATTGACATCACACCCCAGTCAGTTTAATCTAGAGTGCCCCTTTAAGAAGGATAGAATACGAATAGAAGACGCCATCACCATTGATTCCTAGGTGTTGAACCCCGCCTGGTCATCCCAGACATCCCTGTTTTTGCGGGGGTTGCACTTGTGGATGACGGACTTGAACTTGGTGGAGAACCTTTTGCCGCACTCGTCGCACTGGTGGGGCTTCACCCCGTGCACCACGCTGTAATGTCTCATGGCGCTGGATTTGTGCTTGAACATCTGTCCGCAGGCGATGCACCGGAAAGGCTTCTCCTCCAAGAGCACCCGGTCGATGAACTGCAGGCGCGACGGCTCCGGGGGCTTGTCCTGGTTGGAGGGTTTAATGTTCGTGAACGGGTAAAAGCTTCTGCTGTTGCCACCACATATAAAGCGTTCGCTGACGCTCCAGATGTTGGGGTGCCAGCGATAGTGGGGGGCAGGTGCAGCAGCCGGGGTATAAGTCTTATTAACTAGGCTCTCATATGTACCGTCCTCCTTTATCTCTTCCGTCATCTCCACCTTGATTTCACTTTCATCCAATAACGA
Organism: Engystomops pustulosus; assembly: GCA_019512145.1. Classification (NCBI taxonomy): domain Eukaryota; kingdom Metazoa; phylum Chordata; class Amphibia; order Anura; family Leptodactylidae; genus Engystomops; species Engystomops pustulosus. The sequence continues at coordinate 13,768,052 of CM033650.1, read as the reverse complement.
GGTCACAGGGATGGAGTCATCTATGATGGACGGAAAGGAGGTGGCTGCCGAGAAATCACAGCATAAGGGGTTATTCCTTCACAGAATAGTGAGTGCAGCTCCGGGGTATAATACAGGATATAACTCAGGATCAGTAATGTCATGTATGTACACAGTGACTGCACCAGCAGCAGAATAGTGAGTGCAGCTCTGGGGTATAATACAGGATGTAACTCAGGATCAGTACAGGATCAGTAATGTCATGTATGTACACAGTGACTGCACCAGCAGCAGAATAGTGAGTGCAGCTCTGGGGTATAATACAGGATGTAACTCAGGATCAGTACAGGATAAGTAATATCATGTATGTACACAGTGACTGCACCAGCAGCAGAATAGTGAGTGCAGCTCTGGAGTATAATACTGGATGTAACTCAGGATCAGTACAGGATAAGTAATGTCATGTATGTACACAGTGACTGCACCAGCAGCAGAATAGTGAGTGCAGCTCTGGAGTATAATACAGGAAGTAACTCAGGATCAGTACAGGATAAGTAATGTCATGTATGTATACAGTGACTCCACCAGCAGCAGAATAGTGAGTGCAGCTCTGGAGTATAATACAGGATGTAACTCAGGATCAGTACAGGATAAGTAATGTCATGTATGTACACAGTGACTGCAGCAGAATAGTGAGTGCAGCTCTGGGTATAATACAGGATGTAACTCAGGGATCAGTACAGGATAAGTAATGTCAGTATGTACCAGTGACTGCACCAGCAGAATAGTGAGGCAGCTCTGGAGGGATGTAACTCAGGATCAGTACAGGATAAGTAATATCATGTATGTACACAGTGACTGCACCAGCAGCAGAATAGTGAGTGCAGCTCTGGAGTATAATACTGGATGTAACTCAGGATCAGTACAGGATAAGTAATGTCATGTATGTACACAGTGACTGCACCAGCAGCAGAATAGTGAGTGCAGCTCTGGGTATAATACAGGATGTAACTCAGGATCAGTACAGGATAAGTAATGTCATGTATGTACACAGTGACTGCACTAGGAGAATAGTGAGTGCAGCTCTGGAGTATAATACAGGATGTAACTCAGGGTCAGTACAGGATAAGTAATGTCATGTATGTACACAGTGACTGCAGCAGCAGCAGAATAGTGAGTGCAGCTCTGGGGTATAATACAGGATGTAACTCAGGATCAGTACAGGATAGGTAATGTCATGTATGTACACAGTGACTGCACCAGCAGCAGAATAGTGAGTGCAGCTCTGGAGTATAATACGTGTTATGTATGTTCCCAGCATATTATTTGCCCTCCTACCTGCAGAGGTCCCGGGGTGTGCACTGCTCCGGGCATATCTGTGTTTCTCCTTGTAGTCGTCCTCTTCCTCCTCATCACACTCCACAACATTCTTTGCACTAATGGAGTCGTAGTCTATTTCTTCCACATGGAGATCTGATAATTCTTAATAAAGAAATATAGAATGATATAAAGCACTATGAGCAGTATAGCAGACCCAGGCACCAGCACTATGAGTATGTTTTGCCCCCGAGGTGCTATTCTGGGGTCTACATCCACAGCGTTCCTCCTAAGCCGTATTTCCAGGGTAAGTTATTGTGTGACCCCTTATGAGGAGTCCCAATCCATTCCTCCTCCCATGACTGGCGCTCTGTCTGATTTATGTGTAATTCTACTAATAAAGTTATTCTATGGAGATTACCTGGGGAGCTCCGGTCAAGGTCATCCTCTGCCGTCTCTGGGTCTGCGATGTCCATTGTGTCGCTGACAGGTCCGGTCTCGGTTATGATGTTCTGGTACTGCTGCTTGTGTCCTTTCACATAGTCCCACTCCTCCATAGAGAAATAGACGGCGATGTCATCGCATTTCACCGGCACCTACAACACAGGAGGCCGACCTCTAGGTCAGTTCAAAAGAGACCAATTACAATACACAAGGAGCATATCCAGCACTACTCTGCTGTACTGGCTCATAAATACGAGCTTGGGCTGTGTTCACACACACAATATCTCCAGATGAGGGAATCGGACCCCCACTGTAAAGGGGTTGGACTGCCACGTCATTAGAACAGGAATCCAACCCCTTTAGGCTTCTCAGGGTCCAGCGGTAACACAACATGATGGGTGCTCACCGTCTCTGCTTTTGGGTGAATGCAGCAGTGCGGAGACTTCTTCATCACAAGGACATATTTCTACAAGACAGAAGCGCACAGACAGAGGATTGTTACTCCTGTAGTAATGATACTGCACAGGTCTCTATATATAGGACGTCTGCTTCCACCTCCCCCTGATGCTTTACACTGCAGCTCTGCCTGCTCATACCTGCCACTGTGTATGTACAAAATGTGCTGCAAGTCCTAGCAGCCTGTAAAAGGGGGCAGAGCTGTAGTGTAAAGCATGGAGGAGGGACAGCTAATACTTCCGAGACAGACCGCTGGATTTCACACTACTTTAGACTCCGATAGACAAGGCAGCACTCACTGATCACAGCTGTAATTTAAAGGGGTTTTCTAGGATTACTGAAGGGGAAAGGAGAAGTTCCCACGTTGTTCCAGTACATACAGTATTTGGCTTGGATCTAGGGTGGTCACAGGAACCATTACACCCACTCTTAGACCAAAGGAATTCACTTCCTTTGTTGCCCCCTGGTCCATTTGTTAGCCAAGTGTGGTCCCCAGACCCTCTAGAACTTCTGGCTGGGTGCAGAGCCGTAAACTGGAAGTACCGGAGTGATGCGGGATCCAGGAGCCACCTCAGAGTTCCTAGAAAGCCCCTTTAACCCCTACGGGACGCAGCCTCTTTTGGCCTTAAGGACGCGGTCCCATTTTTCAAATCTGACCTGTGTCACTATAAGTGGTTATAGCTTTGGAACGCTATAAGATATCCAGGGGATTTTGAGATTGTTTTCTCGTGACACATTGTACTTCAAATTAGTTTAAAAATTTGGATGAAATCTTTTGCGTTTAGTTATGAAAAAAACCAAAATTTGGCAAAAATTTGGAAAAATTCTTTATTTTCAACATTCTAAATTCTCTACTTTTGATGCAGATAGTCAAAGCTCCCAAACAAATTCATAACTTACATTTCCCAAATGTCTGCTTTATGTTGGCATGGTTTTTTAAGATTCCACATATTTTACTAGAATGTTATGAGGCTCAGAATTTAGGTATCATTTTTCACATTTTTTGTAAAATCACCAAAACCTGTATTTAGATGGACCTGCTCAACTTCTAATTGACACCGAGAGGCCTAAATAATAGCGAGACTCATAAATTACCCCATTGTGGAAACTACACCACTCAATGTATGAACAACCACTTTTAAGAAGTTTGTTAACCCTTTAGGTGTTTTATAGGGGTTAAAACAAAATGGAGGTGCAGTCTGCAAATTGTAATATTTTTTCACAATACACTCATTTTGGGTGGAAAATTAAACATTTACAATGGATTAAATTAAAAAAGGCTCCACAAAGTTTGTTACCCAATCTCTCCCGAGTACACGGATACCCCATATGTGGTGGTAACCTGCTGTATGGGCGCACGGCCGGGCAGAGAAGGGAAGGAGGCGCCATGCAGATCAGATTTGCTATGTCACATTGTACAGGCTAAAATTTTTTTCTTTTTTTAATGTGGACCTATAGGGGCTTATTTCTTTTGCCACATGAGATGCACTTTTCTGGTACGTAATTTCGGGTAATCTATAGGCTAATTGGTGAGATTTTATTAACTCTTTGTTGGTGGAGGAAATGAAAATCATCACTTTTTAGGAAGATTTTTGTTTCTTTTTTTTTGGCCGTTTACCATACCATAAAAATAGTATATTATTTTTATTCTATGGGTCGCCACGATTACGAAAAGACCTCATTTATATAGATTTTTTATTTTTTCCCATTTTTACTGAATAAAAAGTAATTTGGCAAAAATGTTGTTAATTTTAGCATCACCGACTTTCATATGCATAACTTTTTTATTTTTCGCCTCACAAATCTGTTTAAGGGCTTATTTTTTGCGAGAAGGATTGTTCTTTTTAGTGGTCTTATTTTAGATTGCATAACATTTTTTAAATTAATTTTTAGAGCATTTTTTATAGGGTATTAATTGAAAATTGTCTTTTTTTTGGAGCTTTTTTTTGGGTTTTTTTAACGGGGTTCACTTGGCGAATCTAATAATGATTCTGTTTTATTATTCAGATTGTTACGGACGCAGGGATACCAAATATGTGGGGGTTTTGTGTATTTTATTCAATTGTACTGAATAAAAACCAATTTGGAGAAAATCTTGTTCATTTTAGCATCACCATCTTTTCATATGCATAACTTTTTTATTTTTCGGCTGACAAATCTAGTTAGGAGCTTATTTTTTGCGAGAAGAGTTGTTCTTTTTAGTGGGCTTATTTTGGAGTGCATAACATTTTTTAAATCACTTTTTAGAGCATTTTTTATAGGGTATTAAAAATTATCTTTTTTCGGAACGTTTTTGCGTTTTTTTTTCTACGGCGTTTACCGTGCGGGTCCAGTAACGATTCGGTTTTATTATACAGATTGTTACGGACGCGGCAATACCAAATATGCGGGTTTTTTTTGTGTTTTTGTGTTTTTTATACTTTATTAAGTGTTTTTATAGGAAAGTGACATTTTAGGGGCTTATATTTTAATGTATTTATTTTTTATTTATTGTAATGTGATAACTTTAGTGTTTTTTACTTTTTTTTACTTATACATACTTGAACTTAAACCAGTGATGCTCTGATCACTGGTTTAAGTTCAATACACTGCTCTACAATACTATTTTATTGTAGAGCAGTGTAAACTGTCTGAGCAAGCTTGCGCATGCTCAGACAGTTTACAGTCAGACCCGGAAGGGGTCTGGCTGCCATGGCAACCGGGCAGCTCCGAGGCACATGCCAGTCCTCGGAGCTGCCCAGAAGTGGATCGGATCCCCCGATAAGCGGCACGGGGGATCCGATTCACGGCGCAGACACCCTTACACGCCGCGGTCATGCTTGACCGCGGCGTGTAAGGGGTTAACACCCGCGATCGGAGCCGGCTCCGATCGCGGGTGTTAGCGCAGGCTGTCAGCTGTACTAGACAGCTGACAGCCGCTGCTTCTGGTGCCGGCTCCGTTCGCGAGCCGGTGCCAGAAGCAGGACGTTATAGAACGTCCCCGTGCGCTAAGCATCTAGCCCCGGGGACGTACTATAACGTCCTGGTGCGCCTAGGGGTTAAATGAAGGTGCTGCCTGGATATAGTGATGTGATACGTCTTACTTCTCCCGTCAGCAGGTAGATGATCTCCAGGGCGTGATTGAGGATCTTCTCAGATATCTTCTCCTTGGAGAGGCCCAGATTTGATGCAATGTGATCCAGCATTGTCACTGATGGCTGAGGGAGAAGAGAAGACAGATGAATAGTAGAGATCTCACGCTGGAGCATGTGGGGACCCCAAAGTCTCCCCCCAAATCCTCCGCGTGACGCTCCACTGCCGATGCCTGACCAATTACAGACCTCTGCTTCCCCCAGCGTTTAAAACTCCCATCGTGTTCAGACTTTTGTGGCTATAACCAGCCAAGACGTAAGATCTTCTGTAAATCGCTAGAAATTAACTACAAGTTCTGGGTGCACAGAACCCCAATATTGTGATTTGACCCGCTTTAATATAGGGCCACTTTAGAATATCCAATATACTACAATCCCTGATTTTAAAATCTCTGCTTGCTGCGAGTAACTCTTGAAGCAGAAGCCTCATAGGAGACTTCAGATTTCTGACAGGTACTTGGGATTAGTTGGTAGATTTAAAACCCTCATTGAAAATTCACATCAAAACCCATCCTGAGAAACCAGGGACATTATTCATAGGTCCAGGCACAGGGACTGTGGCATCTTCTTATATGTGTTATTCATGGTCTCCTTCCTTCTAACTTTTAAAGTTATACAAATGTACCTTAAGGGCTGTTTGATGTGTTACCAGAGCCCCTCTGTGCTGCAGCTTCACAGGCTGTTACACTGTCTCCAATACCCCCCTCAGCACTTTTCCCCTACCTCTGGCTGATATAATCTAACACAGTGGGAGCAATAACTGCTCCTGCATAGTGTAACAGCCTATGAAGCTACAGCACAGAGGGGCTCTGGTTACACCCCTAGAGCCCTTCTGACTCATTATGATAATTATAAAAGTTGATTTTAGAATGACGGAGGCCATGGATAACACACATAAGAAGTTACCACAGTCCCGGTGCCTGGATCTATGAGTAATGTCCCTGGTTTATCAGCATGGATTCTGATGGGGATTTATTTTCTTATAAAACAGAATTCTCAGGGCGCGTTCACGCGTTGCGTTTTGGTTGCGTTTGAAACGCATATACAACAGCTGATGAGAGGTAATTTGCCTAATTAAATTACCGATTACAGTTGTAAACACAATGTTAACGCGTGCGTTAACATCGCGTTTACAATGCGTTTTGTAAACGGAAATGTTAACAATGATGTAATTAGGCAAATCACCTCTCCTCAGCTGTTGTATATGCGTTACAAACGCAATGAAAACGCAGGTCAAAACGCAACATGTGAACGCGCCCTCGGTCTATCCAGTCACACAGTTTTAATAGTTGCCTCCTTTTAACCCTCCACATTCTTCAATATCCCTGTCCTCTCCCAGGCGTATTGATTTCTCCTTCCGGCTTTTACTCCAGATACTTTTCACTGCTAATAGTTTGTTACAATTGTGCCCAGTGGCTTTAGAAGATAAGCCTGGATCTCGTGTGTTACAATGTAGCGCAGTATGAAGTCATGTGCTGCTGATTATTACACGATTCCCTATAAGACTTTAAGGATCCCCCACAATCCCCAAAATGGGGGTCCTAACCATTTCCCATGGATTTGAAGTGACCGACACATCACAGAACTGCATGCAGTCAGTGAATAGAGTTGCACTGTATGTACCCAACCAAAATTATACCCAGGACCCCAGTTATATAAACACCAAGTAATCAGGTATAGGATATTCCATAGATTCTACGGTAGCAAACCCTCATCTGTGAAGGGTAATCCCAGAAGAATGAACGTTTCTATTCACTGACAGCAAGCAGAGATCTTAAAACGTTGCCAAATCACAAACACCCTTCCAAAAATGGAGGTTTTGTTATCAGATTATATTTTACTTTTGTCATTGGGACACAGGTTGTTGCCATTTGTGCACATTTTGGGTGGATACCCCTAAATAGGGTGGGAAGAGTATTTTGAACAGGAGATGGGCCTTAATGGGTGTGGAGGGGAAGAAAAAGAGGATTTATGGAAAATTATCAGCCAGTTATAGCTTTAATTGTTTATAAACTGGAGAAACAGGGGTGGAGGAGGCGGCTGAGGGGAACAGAAACGCCACAACATTCACAGGAAGAGGTCGACACTGCACAGAAAGCAAAATGGCCGCGGCAGCCAATCAGCGATCAGCTAACACCTCAAACATCCAACCGTAAGCATGCAAGCAAGTGCCTGATTGGTTGCGGCAGCAAATGGCCGATTTAGCTACAAAACGTAGCACATTCGCCTCTCTGGGGCGTTAGCATTGCGCTTCATGTAACTCAACACAGCGGGAGCTGTGCGTGCGCGGGGCAGCACCGGAGATACGCGTTACAGCGAGCGCTGAGGAATGCGAGGTGCCAAAGAATGCTGGGAGTTGTAGTCCACTCGGCCATAGCGCGGTCACAGGGATGCAGCAAGGAGCATAAGACTCTCACAAACCGAACAAACAGCCAGAAAGACAGTTCTTACCTTCCTTGGAAACGGGCTCTGCTTCGATTGGGTACTTTTGTGTCATGTGACCTCCAGAAGCAATGCTTGCTGGGAGTTGTAGTAAAAGGGGACTAACGTTTTAAAGGATTAGCCAATCAAAGCAGCGAACGGTTCAAGCCAATGACAGCTACATTTCGTATTGCTATACCATAACACCGCCCCTTTTAAGTCACAGCCAATCAGGAAAGGAAGTAGCGATATGTTCTATGACGATTGACATATCCCGGGGCCTGTCCTGTGATCGATAAACTTGGATGGGCGTGGAATCTCTTCTGAGCAACTCCGCCTCTTATGTTTTTGTCCAATCTGAGAACTGGCAGTTGATGTTGGGTTTAGCGGCAGTTTTGAACGGGACATGTCGGAGGGGAACAGCGCAAACCACCGGATACAGAGCAGCTCCCCGCCCGCCCGGCGCCGCTCATCCCGAGGAGGCATGGGGACCGCCGGCACCGGGAAGGGGAGCAGACAGGTCAGCGGGGCATGTACCATCTACCGGGGAGAGGAGTGTTATACGTAACTGCTAGAATACTGCCCCCTATGTACAAGGATATAACTACTATAATACTGCCCCCTATGTACAGGAATATAACTACTATAATACTGCCCCCTATGTACAGGAATATAACTACTATAATACTGCCCCCTATGTACAAGAATATAACTACTATAATACTACCCCCTATGTACAAGAATATAACTACTATAATACTACCCCCTATGTACAAGCTCCTATTGTGATCTAGTATGTTGGTGATGGTGGTGAGTATTTATACCGTTAATACACTACGTATTATTATCTCTATGATCTAAGTATGTTGTGTATTGGTGAGTATATTGATCCCTTGATATCACACGCTTATTTATTCTCTTATGGTGATCTTAGTGATGTTGTGGATTGTGATCGGAGTTATTATACCTTAGTATCACAGATTATTATCTCTATTATCTAGTATGTTGTGTATCGTCGCAGTGAGTTATTAACCTTTATATCACACGGATTATTATGCTCTATTATTCTAGTATGTTGTGTATTGTTGGTGAGTTATGTTTATACCTTTATCACACGATATTATATCTGATATGTCTAGTCAGTGTGTATGTGGTGAGTTATATACCTTATATAACACGGATTATCATGATCTTCTTATGTATTCTAGTGATGGTCTGTACGTTTTTATGCTTGAGTTATTATACCTATATCTACAGCTTTATTATCTCTTATGCATTAGTATGTTGTGTAATTGGGTGAGTTATTATACATTATATCAACGATTATTATACTCTGATGTATCTAGTATGTTGTGATCGTGCTGGTGAGTTATTACTACTTAATATCAAGATTATGTCTCTATGTATCTAGTATGTTATGTGTATTGTGGGTGAGGTTATTTATCCTCGTATATCACCGATTTTATACTCCTATGTATCTAGTATGTTGTGTATAGTGGTGAGGTATTATACCTTATATTACACTATTATTATCTCCTATGTATCTAGTATGTTGTGTATAGTGGGGGGGTTATTATACCTTATATTACACTATTATTATCTCCTATGTATCTAGTATGTTGTGTATAGTGGGGGTTATTATACCTTATATTACACTATTATTATCTCCTATGTATCTAGTATATTGTGTATTGTGGGGAGCCATCAGTCCTCTCCATACCCGGTGGGTGTCTGCTGTATGTGACCCAGAAGTCAGATGAAGCTCCTCTCTTCCATGTGCCTGGAGATTAGTATATATATATGTATATATCAGCGTTTGGCACAGGATAAGACACTTAGGCCTCAGTCACCCCTCCGCTTGTATTTCTATGAGCTCACACATGTACGAGCCGACTGCCCAAACAGCCAAACGCGGAGCAGGTTCTATTCCTGGGTCTTGGGTCGTCTCTTGGGCTGATATTTGCAGCCAGGGTCATGTGCAGGTCGCCGCATACATGGGCCGGTAACTGGTGTTTGGGCACAGAAGTGAAGGGAGTAGTCACCCGCTTTATGGCCTGAGGGAGCACATTTTCGCGCCTTAGGTTTGGATGCTGCATTTTCAGGGCCTCTTAGGTGTCAGTAGAATCTCATTATGAAAACTACAACCTTAGGCCGCGGTCACATGTTCTGCTAGCGTTGCGTTCATACGGCGACACGCACAGGGGGTGAGCCTCGGCCCGATCCCATATTCATGTCTAGAGAAACGCATGTGATCGGTAACCAGGCCCCGGTGTCTTGTATTGTTTACAAGATGTAGCCTGGCAAGGGTGTGTGTGACGGCATGACGTGAGGTTTTCGCCAGTGCCGCGCCTCCCGCCCCCTCCTGTCTCGCACCTCCCGGCATGTAACTTCCGCGGCGTTCTCCCTGTGGTGTCCGTTCTCGGCTCCCTACTCCAGGCTCCTACCCCCTCAGCGTGGAGCGCCGACAGCAGCCTCCCATGCAGGTGGCTGAAGGAGATCTGGAACTGGGGACCAATCCTGTGGACTGAGGCTGCTGCACGAGAGAGGTCCGGCCAAAATACCGGCGGCTCGTTCCCGATCGCAGGCGTTTCCATAGAAACGGCGATGCGATCGAGCCGAGGCCCGCCCCGGTGGGCGCGACTTTGTTTGCGTTTGCAAGCGCAGACAAAGCGCCCTGTGTGGCGCCGGCCAGAGCGGTATGTCCCATGGCTCCTCTCTCTCGAACTAGGCCGGCGGGGGACAGGAGTAGCCAGTTACCAGCCAGCGCTACGGACTTAGATCCACCCGGAGCCGCAGCAATGCCACTCAAATTCCCCCCAAGTCAGAAGAGTCTCAGAAGCTGGGTACATTGGGAAAGTTGAGTGCTCAAAGAGGTGAGGCTGACCTCAGTGAGGAAACCCGGTAGTCTTTTTCCACTTATGCCTCAGCGCTCTAGTAGGCCACCTCTCGAAGGAGTAAAAAGAAGCCAGTATGATGTTGAGCAGGCTGCGAGAGGAGCTGAGGTGCGCCCATGCCAGGGCAAGCTGCCCAAAAGAAAAAAAAGGAGCAGATTTTGGCTGAGATTTCCAGGCTAAAGACTGACATCCAGGCCATGGAGGAGAGGAAAGCTTACCTGCTGAATAATAAGAGGTTCCTGGGAGATGGAGGAGGAGAAGTTGAGGCGGTTGATGAACTTCAGCCTGAGAGTCAGACGGAGGAGGAAAGCCAGGTAGCGTACAGTGGGCCCCAGAGGTCGCATTAACGCCTCACCACGCGTCATAGAGGCATAGTGAGGCGCCATTACCCCTCTAAATAATTGCCATGCGTAAAGTTATGCTTGGCAATTATTCCCTGTAGCGCGCAGACTGGACCGCTCAGCAGGATTCAGCGATCTGTGGGAGCTATGTGACCGCCGGCCGCAGAGTAGACGTGGGCCGCGAAACTGCTGCTCCTCGTCTTGCTCCAACTCCCCCTGCCCGCAGCAGCCAGCGTTTATGTGATCCCGACGGGACCTGAGAGCAGTGCTGTGTAATGTGTGCTGTGTAAGCTGTGGTTCTGCCGACCTGGGTGAGGACAGTGGGAGCAACCAGGGAGGGACGCTAATGGCGGAGATCCGACGAATCGTATCCCCTGTGTACCTCCAGGACTTTTCTTTTGGAGACGATCTGCTGGAGGATGCACCGGGGGGCAGCAAACCACAAAAGAAGAAGACCAAATCTGTGGAAGTGGTGAGTCTAGTCTAGTAAAACCCGGGTCGGCCACAGGGTCAGCTCACTGTGCGAGCCCCGTTACCCAGCACAGGTCCTGCAAGAGAACGGGGAGATATAAAGTGTGAAATCTGATGTAGCAATAGGCTCCGTCTCTGTTTGTGGTAACAGTGGGGAAGCAGGGGAGGCATCGGCCGGAAAACCGGACAGTAAAGGCATTTCAGCTGTGCCGTTACCGCCTAAGTTCATAGCTGTGGTGTGCCCCTCAGTTGGAGGGGGAGGGGTAACCCGGTACTGGTGGCAGCTTCCGGGGCCTTGGCGCCTCTTTATTCTGTTGCCGCTGATCACTTAGGTGAGGGGTGGCGGCAGTGTGGAGGAGTCGCTGAGGCTGAGGGCACCAGACCTCCCAAACAAGACAGTAAAATTTTATTTTGTGTTTGTGTTGGGAGATGGTGAGGGAGATGGACACTACAATATGTTTAAAAAGGGGGTGTTCATTTCCATCTGTAGGGACCTCCCCGATGAAGACCTGATGGAAGGGGCAGATGTACCAGATGAGGAGCAGGAGGAGGAGGCCCTATTGTCAGGGTCAGTGTGCACAGTGCCAGAGACACCAGATATTAGTGGTGCTGCCCCAGACCATCCAGGGACAGGTAACACTGAGGGAGACATGGAGGTAGTGGAGCAGTCTGTAGAGCCACCAGCGCCCGTCCCTTCCCCTGCCTCAGCACCTGCCACTGGGGAAAATCACAGTATTGTTAAAAAGAGGAAAAAAGACAAGAGCACCAGAAAACCTGAGAGTGCGTGGACCACTGTCCAAAAACCCTCTAAAATGAAAGTACAGAGTCAGGCTGATGTTACTGTAACCACTAATAGGTACAGTGTACTGTCCGAGTCAGATGGGGAGGAGGAAATAGAGAGAGAACTGAAGCGCATGATGGAGGAGTATGATGACGACCCAGGGGGGGATCCTCCCACAAAAAGGAAACCGCTTCATGCCGAGTCTCAGTCAGTTTGGGATATGGAGATTAGTAGTCAGCAAGACAACTCTCACTCTGACTTATGATGATGGGGATGGTCTTTCTATTTCTTCTCCTGATGGCTGACTTCCATCTTTCTGTGGTCACCAGTAACGTGAATAGCATTAGGGCTAGAAGGACCAGACATGTTGTATATGATCATCTAAGATATCTTAATGCTGATGTATATTTCTTACAGGAGACACATTTAAACACCTTGGGTCTCCTATGAGAGGCGGAGAGAGATTGGCAGTCTGGTCCTTCCTTTTGGACGCTGGCTGTGGAGCCTTATGCCGGGGTCTCTATTTTGTTTAACACCCATGATGTCACCGTCCACAGACTCACCGAGGTATCGATGGGACGGTGCCTGCTGCTAGAGATCACCATCAGAGGTAGAAGACTCCGGCTCATTAACATCTATGGCCCACAGACAGTGACCGAAAGGACTCAGCTTTTTAATGACATGAAGCCTTATCTGTTCACATCAATTCCTGTCATCATGGACGGGGACTTTAATGCCACCACTACCACCAGAGACAGGAACAGTAGGCCCCTTACCAGGGACTGTAAGATTCTAAACAGTATTATTCAGCAGGCTGGCCTATCTGATGTTTTTGTACAGGGTGGTAGGAGTCCCAAGTTCACTTATACCTGTGCAGGACGCTGCAGCAGGATTGATCTTGCTCTGGTGAGTCCTACTGAAACCATTGGAGAAAGAAGGGAAAGAACTGTCCCATACTCTGATCATTTGGCCTTATATTTTTGTTTGGGTTCCTCTAAGTATCCTAATGTTGGTAGAGGGCTATGGAGACTAAATTCTAGTCTGTTAGATGATATTTCTGTCCAGGAATACATTTCATCTTTTTTGCTGCATCAACTGGACAGAGTAGATTTTTATAACAACATGGCCGACTGGTGGGAGGATGTCAAGGAGGAGATCCGGTCCCTCTTACAGAGACTGTCAATTAAGAAGGGGAGAAGTAAGTACAGCCAGTATCTGAGACTGCGTAAAGAATTGGAGTCACTCTATTCGGCGGGTGGGGATGACCAACAAAGGATTGACCGGCTGAAATCTGAGATAAGGCAGTATCAGTACAGTAGGTACACCTCCCTGGTAGTGGAAAGGGACTATGGCACCCGAGGGGCACCTGACCCATTTGAGAATTGCCGGGAGTGTGTGGAGAAAAAACTGATCGCAGGTCTCACTGACTCCCAGGGTGTTTTACAAGAGTCTCGGGAGGGAATCCTGGGGGTGGTGAGATCTTACTATACTGACTTGTTTCAGAAGAAGGCTTTGGATAAGGAAAAAGTGGCCCAATTCTTGGAGGCAACTCCAGGCCCTGATACTAGGGATTTGGACTTTTCTCCTTTGACAGCAGAAATAACGGTGGAGGAGATAAAAGAGGCCATTGATAAGCTAAATCTGAAGAAGGCACCAGGTCCTGATGGTATTACCGCAGAATTTTATAAGAAGTTCAGAGAACTCTTGGCTCCAATCCTCGTGGATGTTTACAGAAATTGTCTAGAAAATCACCTGATGCCTCCATCCATGAGGGTCTCATCGCTAATTCTGCTGTCTAAAGGGAAAGAGCCTAGTGACATCAAGAACTGGAGGCCGATCGCCCTCTTGAATGTCGACAGGAAGATTCTGGCAAAAATTCTGTTTTCTAGATTAGTCTGTTTGTCCCCGGCACTGTTGGCAGGCTCTCAGTACGGCACAGTAAAAGGGCGGAACATCTCTGGAGCAGTCATCTCGATAAGAGAGATGTTTGAGAGATGTAAAGCTCTGAGGTGTGGGAGATATGTTGTAGGTCTGGACCAGGCTAAAGCCTTTGACAGGGTTGATCATGATTATCTATGGGCCACTTTATCAAAGTACGGTATTCCGGGAGAATTTGTGGATTGGCTCAGGACTCTGTATAGAGAGGCGAAGAGCTTTCCTCTGATCAATGGTTGGCAGGGGGACACTTTCAGGGTAGAGGCAGGGGTGAGACAAGGTTGTCCTCTGAGTCCACTGCTGTATGTGTTTGCCATCGATCCGTTCCTGAGATCACTGCAGCGGTGTGATTTTCAGGGGGTGCCGGTCCCCCATTGCTTGCCCCTGGATGTTGTTGCCTACGCGGATGATGTGACTGTGGTGATATCTGAGCCTCGTGAGGTGGAGATGTTGTCTGCAGCCATCAGAAGTTACTCAGAGGCCTCCGGGTCTCTGGTGAACCTTGAGAAGAGTCAAGCTTTCTGGATATTGGATACTGCTCCTGACTTTGATCTACCGCAGTTTGCAAAGGCCTCCACCCATATTAAAATCCTTGGGGTTAAATTCGGGAGGGAAGATAATTCTGCACTAAATTGGGAGGAGAAGTTGGAAGCCGGAAATATAAAGGTTCAGCGATGGAAGAACTGGAGGCTGACCTATAGAGAAAGGGTTACTCTGCTGAAGACTTACCTGGTCCCTGTCTTCCTGTACGTCTCTGTCGTATTTCCTTTCTCCGCTAGGCTCTTTAGCCTGTTCTTCCAGCTTTTATGGGGGAGCAGGTTGAACCCAGTTAAAAGAGGAATCACCTACCTGCAGAGGAGAGAGGGTGGATTGGATATGTTAAATCCAAGGGTTTTCTTTGACTCGGTGTTTCTGAAAGTTAATTTTGGTTGCCTGGACTCAAATAATGGTCTCCTGTGGGTAAGTAGTGTCAGGGACTGGATATTGCCTTTTGCAGAGTCTTGGGTGCGAGGCGGCAGTCTCAAGAGGGGCCGATGGACTCCTGGCTTCCTCCCCCAGTATCTGGAGTATGGTCTGAGGTGTTTAAGGAAATGGGGGATAGACAAGTCTTTTATTGAAAGTAAGACCAGAAAAGATCTGTACTTCAGAGTCTGTAGGACCTTCTACTCTCTACAGCTGGCACTTCCAGACTGTCCAAACACCACCCTAAAGGACAGTCTGAGGTTTCTGAATGGTCGGGGGCTGCCCCATAAGTTTCGTGACATTGCCTGGCTCTCATTACAGGGGAAACTGTTTGTCAGGGGGAATCTTAACTCCTTAGCGCTCTGCGCCGTAGCTGTACTGCGCTGAGTCCCGCGAATAGCGCTCAGCGCAGTACAGCTACTGCGCAGAGACGATGCCGGTTCAGCGCTGTATAGCAGCCGAACCGGCATCGTTAGCCGCGGGATTTCAACGGTAATCTACCGTTGACATCCCCGGCTATCACCCGCGGTCGGAGTGGGCTCCGATCGCGGGTGTTTAACCCGTTAAATGCCGCGGTCAACGCGACCGCGGCATTTAACATGCCTTCTGGGGGTCTTTACCCCACGATCGGCCCCCCCGCACCGTTTTCGGGGGGGCCGATCGCTGTTTTGGCACCTCTGGGGTCCGATCGGGACTCCAGAGAAGCCTGGAGGGTTTACCTTTAAGATGGCGTCTGTGACGTCATCTTAAAGGCAAAGTGTCAGACTATGCATCTGCATAGGCTGGCACTGATAATACCCTGCAATACATTAGCATCAGATGATTGCTTGTTCATATCCCATGGTGGATCATGTAAAAAAAAGTAAAAAAAAATGTTTTTCAATAAAAAATTACTTTATAAATCACTAAAAATGCCCATAAGCCCCAAAACATATAAAGAGACATATAACGCTCAAAAAAGTCTAAATCATAACACAAACCCCACATATATAGTATCACCGCGTCCGTAACAATCCATAGAATAAAACTAAATAACTATTGAACCCATATGATGAACGCCGTAAAAAAAAAACGTTAAAAACCCGCCAAAAATTATGATTTTTACTTATTATATCCCACTAAAAATGCAATAAAAAGTGATCAACAAAACATATGTACTCCAGAATGATACTGTTGCAAAGAACAACATGTCCCGCAAAAAACAAGCCATCGACCAGCTCTGTAGCCAAAAACGTAACAATGTTATGCCACTTGGAAGACAGCGATGTAAAAATGATAGATTTTTCCCCACATTAGGGTTTTATTTGGCAAATTTAGTAAAACATAAGAAAAAATATTCATGTCTGGTATCCCCGTAATCGTATCGACCCATAGAATAAAGATAACAGGATTATTAGGATATACGGTGAACACCAAAAAAAAAAAAAAGTAAAAAATCTAGTACAGAATTTCTACTCATGACCTCAAAAAAAGTTCGAAAATTTTCAACAATAGGTGATACCAACCCCAAAATGGCAACACTGGAAAAAGCATCTCGTCCCGCAAAAAAAATGCCGTCACATGGCGCAAATAACGGAAAAGCGAAAATTTTATAGCCTTCAAAAGAGGGCAACCAGAAAACTAAAATCCTGGCAGCTGCAGGGTGCTCCTTCCCTTCTGCGCCTTGCTGTGCCCCGATAACACAAGAAATGTCCACATGTGGGGGGTCGCTGCACTCAGGAGAAATTGTAGAACAAATTTTATGGTGAGTTTTCTCTTTTTATCTTTTGGAAATGTGTAAATTTTAGGGCTAAATGAACGTATAACCGACAAAATTTGACCATTCTAAATTTCACCGCCATTTTGATTCAATTACTATGAAGATCTCAAGGGGTTAACAATCTTTGTAAATGCTGTTTCTGATAGTTTGTGGGGTGCAGATTTGAAAATGGGCTGGTTATATAGGGGGTTTTGTTGCTAAATATGTAAAATTTGATTTCAAACAGTATTTATCCCCAAAATAGTCAATTCCGAAAATACGGAAAATCGCTATTGGATTTGTAGGCCGCGTGACGTCAAAATAAATTATCCAAACATTTCAAAAATTATGAAAATGTAAAGTAGACAAATGGGAAATGTTATTCTGCAAGTTATTTAGGTGGTAAATCTATCTGCCTGAAAACGCGGTGATTTTGAATTTCGAAAATGGCAAATTTTTCTAAAAATTCATCATTTTTTTCCTTTTTTTGTAAATAAACGCAAAACTTATCAGCCAAAATTTACCACTAAAATGAAGTACAACATGTGGGGAAAAAACAATCTCAGAATCGCTTTGATAAGTAACAGCGTTCAAAAGTTATTACCACAGGAAGAGACACTGGTCAAATTTCAAAAAAAAGTTGCGAGCCTTAACCTGCAAACAGGCTGCGTCCTTAAGGGGTTAAGTTCCTCAGTATGGTAGATCGCATGTGTCCCCTCGGGTGTCAGACAGAGGAGACTATGGTCCACTTTATATCTGAGTGCTGAGGTGGACGGAATATCTGGCAGGAAATATCCACCAAGATAAGACTAACATCAGTCCCTCTGCAGTCCCTCAGGTACCCCGAGATCCTCTATGGCAGTGATGGCTAACCTATGGCACTGGTGCCAGAGGTGGCACTCGGAGCCCTTTCTGTGGGCACTCAGGCCATCACCAGAGATGACTTCAGGTATCTTCTTGCAGTCCCAGACAGCCCAGGACTTGCTGTGCACAGAGGTATTTTAAAGTGACAGGACTACCTGGGACTATTTTCTGCCTTTTTGGTGTCCGCAGGTGCTGGTATCAATGAAAACTGTGACAGAGAAGGGAGTATAAATCACAAATTACATTTCTGTGTTGGCACTTTGCGATAAATAAGCGGGTCTTTGGTGTAGTTTGGGCACTCGGCCTCTAAAAGGTTCGCCATCACTGCTCTATGGCGTGACACCTACTGTAAATAACATCAACCAGGAGACCATGTACATAGTGATCCAGGTCATCAAGTATTATCACTGGCACATGAGAACCAGAGTGTCCATACATAGCGAGCCATTCCACCATCATAAAGCCATAAGCCTCATCATGTCAGAACTCAGGTGGATCCGGTCATTAGAGGTCAGGAAAAAGGGAGAGAATGTAAGACTCCGGAGGAACATCCATCTGGAGTAAAATATATAATGTGGATGCATTTGTTTTTTTTCTGTTTTTCTTTGTTTTCCTTTCAGCCAAAATGGACTCTTAAGTTACATTTAATATAAATTTTATTTTTTTATGAACATGTATGATTTATACTGAATGATCTATGATTTATTTTGATGGGAAAAGTATTTCTGTATTTATGTTTGTTTTTTACTAATAAAAATTGCCCCCTATGTACAAGAATATAACTACTATAATACTGCTCCCTATGTACAAGAATATAACTACTATAATACTGCCCCTATGTACAGGAATATAACTACTATAATACTGCCCCCTATGTACAAGAATATAACTGCTATAATACTGCCCCTATGTACAGGAATATAAACGTAATACTGCTCCCTATGTACAAGAATATAAACTACTATATACGCCCCCTATGTACAGGAATATAACTACTATAATACTGCCCTCTATGAACAGGAATATAACTACTATAATACTGCCCCCTATGTACAGGAATATAACTACTGTAATACTGCTCCCTATGTACAAGAATATAACTACTATAATACTGCCCCCTATGTACAGGAATATAACTACTATAATACTGCCCCCTATGTACAAGAATATAACTACTATAATACTGCCCCTTATGTACAAGAATATAACTACTATAATACTGCCCCCTATGAACAAGAATATAACTACTATAATACTGCCCCCTATATACAAGAATATAACTACTACAATACTGCCCCTATGTACAAGAATATAACTACTATAATACTGCCCCCTATGTACAGGAATATAGCTACTGTAATACTGCCCCCTATGTACAAGAATATACCTACTATAATACTGCTCCTATGTACAAGAATATAACTACTATAATACTGCCCCCTATGTACAGGAATATAACTACTACAATAATGCCCCCTATGTACAGGAATTTAACTACTGGTGCTCCCCCAGGTCTTGCCCCACTCCTCACACAGAATACTCCCAGATCTACCCACCTCCTCTTCATAAAGAATCCCCCCAGGTCTTGTCCTCCAGGAATCCTGTAGTATTCGGGATATCACTATATACCCCTAGTGAGGATCCTCTGGAGGTCCCCAGGAATCCTGTAGTATTCGGGATATCACTATATACCCTAGTGAGGATCCTCTGGAGGGCCCCAGGAATCCTGTAGTTGAGGATCCTCTGGAGGGCCCCAGGAATCCTGTAGTATTCGGGATATCACTATATACCCCTAGTGAGGATCCTCTGGAGGTCCCCAGGAATATCTTCATATAAGTGCAAATGTACAGGAAATATCACATCCGCTTGTAAATTATCCATCGTGTGCAAAAACAAGGACTTCAATGCCACCTATACCTATGGGACCTGATCCAAATCAATATAATTCCCCCTTTTCCCCCCTTATAATGCCCTATATTTGTGTGGCATGTCCTTATAAGGAGGGGGCTACAGAGAAGGGAGCATCCTAATGCCTCCATTTCTCTAGACCCCCCACACATTCTTACAATGGCCGTCTGCAGCCCCCTCCATACAGCACACCTCCAACCCCCCTCTCTCTCAGGCTACATTCACACTGCCGGATGGGGGGGGGGGCGTGTATATACATCCCCCATAAAGGGCAAAGGGTGCACTGCGTTGTACAGGAGCGGAACATTGCTCATACCCTCCTCCTCTCCCCGGCACCGACGTGTGCCCGCTGTACTGCGGCAATTTAGCCTAAGATTGTATTCACACTGCCGTTGCCCGCCATGCTGTAGCACAGCGGGCACACGGCAGTGCCGAGGAGAGGAAGAGGGGGAGAACGCTGCTCACCCCGGACCCTCTTTATAGGAATATATGGCACACGGCACTGTATTCCGGAGAAAGATAGGACATGTGCGGCACCGTACCTCTCCCGTTGGGCGCTGTGTGTCCACTGCGATGTATGGGGGACGGATATCGGACGTATATACGTCCCCTATACGTTCGTGTGAATATAGCCCTAGGGCGATGCCACATGTGACATTTTTGGTCAGTTTTTAAGCATGCGTTTTCAGTTTGTTTAAAAACTCTTGCATTTACCGTTTATCATGCGTTTGGCTGCTTTGAACCTGGTTATCGTAATAGATTTTTTTTCAAACGGACTGAAAACGCATGCTTAAAACGGGCCAAAAACTCCACATGTGTCATCGCCCTAAGGCTATATTCACACAAACGTATGAGAGACGTATATACGGCCGATATGTGGCATCACCCTTAGTAGGATTTTTGTTTCGCAAACGTTTCAGTAGAATGCAAAGCACCGATTGCGCGTTACGCTCGCTGTGGCAACGCATATGCCATCAGGCCAAGCCCCTCCCTGTTGTATTTCACCATTCAAACGCACCATGTGCACGCGACCATATGCTCATAGCTGCAAACTGAGACCTTACAGCTTTCCTCACCCATCTACGAGCTGCATGTAAGATTATGTGCCTCATACCGTGCAGTCTTGCATAGTTAGTATTGTGGCGCACCCTAGTGAAGACATGTATGCATAATGAGCGAGGCTGACTACAGGATCCGTGCCTGCAGGAGAGATATAAAGTGTATACCTATAGAAACGTATAGACAATGCATCCTATAGCATTTGTAATTTCTTACAACCTCTAACGCAGCTGCAGAACTCCAGACCCTGGGGGGGTAACATGAACATAGAAAAATAATGTAAGATCTCCACTCCAGGGTGTGCGTGGGGACTGCTATGCCATCTGCCATACATGGTACACAATAACACCTGCGCCAGCCCATGCAACATTACACAGTAGTTGCCAAACGAGCTGCTCCAAATCTGACACTGGGAAACCAAAGGAGCAGCAGGATCATCTCTTCTTCAATAAGCAGAAGCTGTAACCTGGTCTCTCTGTGTATCACACACTTGTATATACATTTTTTCTGAAAAATTAGTGAATGAATGCTCAGTGCAGGAGGTAGCAAAGACATGGAAAAATGAAAATAAGGGTGACAATTTCAGATCCTTTAGCCTCGTAACATAAGAAAATTGTACACCATGCATAAATTTAATCACAGTAAATCACAGCAGCCTACATGTACTTTTACTACTCTCCTTTCAGGCGGCTTTGATTTCATGTGATCAGATATATGCATGTTGTACAGTTTGCTGTATTTGTGTAAAATGTACACACATGTGCAGCATGAAGAACATGTATTTTTATGTATTATGAATACTGCACTTCATGTGATGTTCCATAGTCTGAGAATACAATTATCCAGCAATGGAAAATGATCTCCCCTATGGACTGTGTAATGAGCGCTCCATGGTTTGATGGTAGAAATAGAAGCGCATTATGCAATTGTGTACTTCTTTGTGCTTAGATGGGAAAAAAAAATGACTCTTCAAGTCTGTTCGCATTACACCATTGGTCTACATTGGGAGCAGACCTCGACATATTCCTCTGACGTAAAATAATGATTTACATATCCCAATAGTAGAAATTACACATTATTCATTGGTTTTATTCACCGAATCATGTAGAACCCAAAATAAAAAAGCCACATTATCCTGTATTATAATATTGAAATATATGAATAAGTAGCAATTCAGACATTTGAGAGCTCACTGTTAGGAATAACAGTTTTCATATTTTGATAGGTTGGGAATTTTGGGACACGGCAATACCCATTATGTGAATGATTTGTAAATTTTTTTTATAAGGAAAGGTGGGGTAATTTTAACTTTTTGGTTTTTAAAAGTTTGTAGATCCCCCTCACATATTAGGGTCATGGTGAGAGACTATCTGAACCAACATGGTGGCGCCCACAGGTCATAGATTTAAATGCCAGCATTTCGGTGGCTATCCCCCGCGGCCAGCGCAAGCATTTGCAGCAAACACTTGTGCTGTATGGAAAGGGCTCAGCCTGTGAGCCCTCTCCATGAACCCCTTGCTGCCTGCCAATGTAATAGTATGATGGTTTGTGGCAAGGGGTTAAATGATGTGGTCAGCACCACAATTATCCACGGGTCGCATTGCATACACATTACATTTAATAGGACCCATCATCCCGTCCCCTGGACGCCTGTCAAATATTTGCCATGTTTCCCTTGTAATGTCACTGTCCTTATATAGACAGTGATAGCGATGGAGTCCTCCCTGAGTGTACACTCAGCGGAGGCCAAAGGGACAATGCAGTACTGCTGCATCTATGCTCAATAGACTTCAATGGCCTCCACTGAGCGTATGCGTCACTTAGCAGCAGGCAGCAAGATGGAAAGACACAGCTTTCCTGCTGTATACAACAAAAGGCAAGGTATGAACCTATCCATTATATAGTACGTTTCAGCTGTAAACAAACATATATATACGAAAGTTGTTCTTATGCCACCACAAAACCCATGCAGCCAGAAGTCGCCATAAAGCCCTGAGCCTTCCAGTAAATGAGGCACGAAACAGGAGATACAAGTCAAATAATGTATTGAAACTAGAAAGAATTGAAAACATTTTGCTACAACGGGTTCCGCTATTAGCCATTATAAATAAAGGTATAAATGAAGATGTATCTATATACAAAGTATCAGGGGAGGGCGGTATTGTGTTCAGTCTATGTCCAGGTCGCTGTCATCACTATAGCACTGAATGGATGGGTTACAAATAGACGAGCGCACCACATCCCTCTCTGGTAACAAGCTGCACTCGTGCAAAAACGCTTCCAGGTCAACCGCAAAGAAATCAGAGCCAAGTTGATCCGTGATACGAACAAAATTACCAATCAGCTCCCCCGACTTGTAGACCAGCAGCGCGGGCAGAGCATTACTGGTGAACTTACTGCTGGTGCCCAGAAGGGAGCTTTTTACTCTGCAGAACTTTACCCCGGGGTACTCCGATGCCAGGCACATTATGCTACCAATGGAGGCCTCTGCCCCCGGGATGTCGTCCTCATAGATGAGTATTATCACCAGGGTGTTCTTGTCTTCCTTATCTACACAGTCCAGGAACTCCTCACCGCTGCTGATATCAAACACTTTCCTGAAGACCTGCGACTGGCAGAGCTGCTGCTTCATCTCCTCAATTCTCTGTTTCCTGTATTGCTCCAAGAAGTCCTCATCGTCGTCCTGGTTCAGCATATTGTACTCCTGCATCGTCATCTGAGAAACAAAGAGAATCTCTAAATATCCAATAATTGTTAAAAATATAAATGAATCCGACGGCCATTACTAGGAGAATAAGGCATCGCACAAATGCACCTAGAATCAGTGGACCTTCAGTGTACGGGTCAGAGCCACTGGGGCGCAAGATGATTTCAACTCTACATTTTTAAATGGGGGATACAAAATGAAATTGGTATACAAATTATTTTTTATGTTAGAAGAACATCCCTTCAAGAGGTTTGCTAAATTTAATTGACTAGGGTCACCCATTTTATACTCTGTTAAAGTCAAGTGATCCTGGGGTGGCAGGATTCGGACTTCCTGTGACGCCCCCCGTCATAACAACTCTCATGGAAGTGGTTGGAGGGGCAGGCGGATGTCCTTGGCACACCCCTTCAATCAATGATCAATGATATGGCAGTAGTTGTGACAGTAGGAATTTGGACAGTCTGCACGGCCCCCTCCATCTACTATAAGCCAGCTGGACACAGGAAATCCTGAGTCCTGTAAAGGAATCATACCGTCAGGAACCTACTTCTATAGTAGATCCTGATGGTAGATTTCCCAAATCTAATTAATCCCTCTGTCTGGAGTAAAAAAAAAAAACACGGCTGCTTTCTCCCAAAAATCACTCTACCTCACAATGGTTGGTGCTGGTATTGCAGCACAGCTGTATGGAGATGAATGGAGCTCGGCTGCAATACCACACACTACCCATGGTCAGGAGAGAAGCCGTTTGAGGAAGAAAGCAGCCATGTTTTTCAGCCTCCAGACAACCCCTTTAACTCCATTCTATGTAACAGGGTTTACCTTCCCGTGTAGCTTCTCTTCCAGTTCTTTCTGCTGCTGCTTATCCTTCTCCTCATCTAGTTGGGACTTGCAGGTCATAGACAACCTCTTCACCAGCTGCTCCAGTTCGCGCTTCTGCTCCTCATTTTGCTCGGTCTCCAGTTGCTTATAGCGTCTCCAGTCATTAATGACGCCTTTTGGACCTTAAAAAAAAAAGTCAAAACCATCTGGGTGAGAATTAAACCCCAAATTCTGATCACCAGCAGGATGAAAATGCATGAAACAGCCGAACTGGTGTATGGATTATTGATCAGGGTGGGTCTCATTAGCGGAGATCAGGCACTGCCAATTTTCTGCGAATTCAGAGAGAACCAGAAGTAGAGATCAACGTGGGACCTGTACAGAGGGGGAATGTGCACCCTGTGGGGAGGGGGGTGATATCTCACTCCCACCCGATGTGTATGTAGCCTTATGGGACATCATAAGCTGAGTGGCAGCTCCTGAAAGAAGTTTGCAACAAATATATTAGTCATAGAGGACATTGATCAGCTCCGCCCCACTGACTACTTACAGGATGTTTGTATTCAGCAAAGCTCAATACATAATTGTCATCCTTATGGACTGCTACACATGGTAAAGCGTATTACTACACATTAGTATCATAGCAAGGCTTCAACACGAGTCATATAGATACGTTCAGCGTGTAAGTCAGGAAATCTCTGTATATACTGACCATACCCAGAGACATATACTGGTACAGATAAAGGGGTTGTCCACATTTTTATTTTTTTTTTAAATAAATCTTTACTCACCTCCTCTGGAGGATGCGAGTAAAGGTTTATTTATTTTTAAGTCCTCCCCAGCTAATTTTTTCTGATAGTCGGACAACTATTTTAAGCATCTGCACATAATTGATATCTTTTGGGCAACATTTACACGAACGTATGGGGGACGTATATACTTTCTGTTACCATGTCTCACGCTTTTATATGTCTCTGCTTGGTGTCTTTCTACAGTAAGATTCATTGTAATTTCCTGTGGATATAAACCAATCCCTGGTCATGTGATGTCACACAGGTGCACAGCTCGTTATATCACAGAGTAATCAGGGCTGTGTGTAATAACAAGTTGTGCACCTGTGCGACATCACATGACCAGGGATATATAACGAGCCGTGCACCTGTGCGACATCACATGACCAGGGATATATAACGAGCCGTGCACCTGTGCGACATCACATGACCAGGGATATAACGAGCTGTGCACCTGTGTGACATCACATGCCCAGGGATATAACGAGCTGTACACCTGTGTGACATCAAATAACCAGGGATATAACGAGCTGTGCACCTGTGTGACATCACATGACCAGGGATATAACGAGCCGTGCACCTGGATGACATCAAATAACCAGGTACATAACGAGCCATGCACCTGTGTGACATCAAATAACCAGGGATATAACGAGCCGTGCACCTGTGTGACATCAAATAACCAGGGATATAACGAGCCGTGCACCTGTGTGACATCAAATAACCAGGGATATAACGAGCCGTGCACCTGTAGGACATCAAATAACCAGGTACATAACGAGCCATGCACCTGTGTGACATCAAATAACCAGGGATATAACGAGCCGTGCACCTGTGTGACATCAAATAACCAGGGATATAACGAGCCGTGCACCTGTAGGACATCAAATAACCAGGGATATAACAAGCCATGCACCTGTGTGACATCAAATAACCAGGGATATAATGAGCATGCACCTGTGTGACATCACATGACCAGGAATATAACAAGCCATGCTTCCGTGTGACATCACATGACCAGGGATATAACGAGCCATGCATTTGTGTGACATCACAAGACCATGGACCATTTCTTATCCACAGAAAGTAAACAAGGAAGCAAGCAGCAGATCTATAAAACTGTTCAGTACTGAACATCTAGGATCCAGTAACTTTCTCATCACCTGTGTTGACTGCACTTCCTTCCTTCGCTCCATCAGATTCCCCGGCACCGCTTTGCCGTATTTTCCGATCTTGGTCACTGTCCTCGTCATCGCTGCTACTGCTGTAGTAGTACTGACACTTCTCCCCCAACAGCTTATCGTCCAGGGTGGTCATAATGCCGCTATCATATACAACCAGGACGAGGAATCTGCAGTCTGGGAGAAGAAAATACATATACATTTTTAGCAGATCATCGTGGATGAGAGTCCGGAGCACAACGTAGCAGACGGTGGACACATGGGAGGGCGCTTAGGACTGGGAAAATCCTGGATAAATCACCATGGAAACTAAACAATGGCCCAGATGCTTAGATTTGTTGCCTCAAATATGAGAGCAGTTTTTCATATTAGGTGTCCAGGAGCCCGAGACGGGGCAGGCGCCCACACTTGGCGCAGGCAGGACACAGCTGTCGCTGTAATGAGCGGGCACACAGGACTGGATTGACTACTCTCCAAAAATTATGATTCACAAAACTAAATGTGCAAACAAGTAAGGGGGTGTTCACATGTACAGGTTGTCCATCACATTTATAGAGAAGCTGGAGGGCAGTGGTGGCAAAACTATGGCACGTGCGCCAGAGGTGGCACTCAGAGCCCTCTCTGTGGGCACCCAGTCTGCTCCACCAGCACAGAGCTCACCAGACCGGACTCAAAGCCCAGGATGTTCTGCATCAACACAACTTTAGCTGCTTGAAACTGCAAGAGGAGCAAAAAGGTGTAGACAGAGCTGGATCATCAATGGAGCCCCTGCTCTTGGTCCCACATTGCTATCTGTTCAGGGGTAACGGAAGGGCAGCTACAATGATAATCCAAATTTCTCCGCCTTTCTAACGTATTGGTGTCCTCACAGTGCTGATACGATTGAAAGCTGCGATAGAAATGAGTTACTGCTGAAATTGCTGTGTTAGCACTTTGCAACAAATTACTGGGTTGTAGTTTGACCACTTAGGGGGAGATTTATCATACACCGGCGCTCCAGTGCTGGCGGGGGGCTGCGCAGGAACGCTCAGTTGCCAATTGTTCTCCAATTCACGCCCACTTGCCGTGGAGGTGGCATATAAGGGGAGATAATCAAAGTAATTGTGACTATTTTACAGCTTGTACACCACAAACTTAGTCTCCAAAAGGTTCTTCTTCACTGCTGTAAGAGAACTGAAACCAGAATGGCTCCGATAGTTTGCTACTGAACAACCTGTGGAATCTGGGATTTCAGTGTATGGACACAGAATGGGATTGCTCCAGTATGAATATCCCTAAAACACATGGGAGGGAACATGTAAACGTGAACATATCCTAAGGTCGCATTAACACATTGCACTATGTCAGTGATGGCGAACCTTTTAGGGGCCGAGTGCCCAAACTGAACCCAAAACCCCCTTTATTGTGCCAACCAAAAAATTAAAGCAGTAACTTATTGCTCCCTGTTAAACAATTTCATATTTGCCTCCTGAGGACAGCAACACTGTAGAAAGATGGAAAATTTGCATCATTTTAGCTTCTTTCCAGTGTCCCTCTGTACACAGTGAATCGTGGGGCCAGCAGGAGGACCCCCAAAGATAATTCGGCCCCGTCTACTCATTCTCCCTCTTCCTACAGTTCTAAGGAGAGAAGCAAGTATCAAAATATGTCTGAAAGCCGCATCTTTTAAGTGGCTAGGAACTGCAGGAAGATTCTCTGAGTTCTCTCAGGTGTTCTGGGGTGAAGACATGGGTGCCCACAGAAAGGGCTCTGAGTGCCGCCTCTGGCACCCGTGCCATAGGTTCGCCACCACTGCACTATGTGAACCAGCAACACACGTTCCTAAAAGCAAGCGTTTATGTATAAACACATCTGCGTTTGTGAGTTACACTTCCGTGCCGCGCTTGTATTGCGTTTCAAGACACATTTCAAACACAATGGGGCACATTTACTTACCCGGCCCATTCGCGATCCAGCGGCGCCTTCTCTGCGGTGGATTCGGGTCTTCCGGCGATTCACTAAGGCAGTTCCTCCGACGTCCACCAGATGTCGCTGCTGCACTGAAGAGCATCGGAACGCACTGGAGTACACCAAGCTGGGCTGAGTGAAGGTAAGCGCCTGTCGAGCGACACTTTTAAATGCGGCGGTTTTTCCGAATCCGTCAGGTTTTCGGTCGGCCACGCCCCCGATTTCCGTCGCTTGCATGCCGGTGCCGATGCGCCACAATCCGATCGCGTGCGCCAAAAACCTGGGGCAATACAGGGAAAATCGGAAATATTCGGGTAACACGTCGGGAAAACGCAAATCAGGCCACACATACACACCATCAGGAAGAGTCAATTGTGGGGACTACGGCCAAGACCCCGCAAGTGATCGCAGGGTGTGACCCAGTGACCTCCCTCTGGGTGGTAATGTTAATTACATGGGACCTCAGGCAGAGTTCACACAATGCAGTCTGGAGCAGATTTGCACCCCATGGACATTGCTGGTTCCCCACTATCCTAGGATCACCCCCTGCTGATGCAATGCTGGGCACAATGATGAGAAGCAGCCAAGGGATTCCACCAAAAGTGCCGAGCAGAATTATAAATGGGGCACAATCCACTGGACATGAGATACATGGTTATTACCCCCAGCTGCAGCGGTGACTGTATAGAGCAGGAGGAGCAGTACAGCCGCATTATACGTACATTGTCAGGACCTCCACCACCGGGAACGGGAAGCAGATGGGGAAAGAAGATATGAAGGAGTGGCTTGTGGGCGGTCACGTGAGCCGGCTACAAGGGGCGGGGTCTCGCTCGTGGCGTAAATCTCAGGAACAGAACGGAAGGGCGCGTCTAGCCGCGCTTGACGTAAGCGTCACGTGCCGTAGCGAGCGCTCACGTGACTGGTTTTCTTCCGACGCTTAGAGTAACTGTGCCGACTGCGTCCTGTAGGCGGCGGGGTTGAGCGGAAGGAGGGGCCGTAGGAGGACTCCAAGAAAGTCCCAAACCATGACGCGCCGCCCACTTTTTTTGGTTTTGTGTGCCACGCCCTCTTTTGTGCTGGGATGAATGGACTACAATGCAAGAAATGAATGGACTGATCACCATGATCACAAACTCCACAACCCCCATCCTCTTACATTAACAATTTAAGAATGCGGCCCATTTCTAAAAATCCATAACCTTTGAATTTTTCTGTAGGCAGAGCTGTGTGAGGGCTTGTTTTCTGCGTAACAAATTCTACTTTCTATTGGATGTATTTCATTTTCCATGCCGTGTCCTGGGAAGCTGGAAAAAAATTCCACATGCAGTGAAATTTACTCTCTGGTTCGGACAGCTCTTACTGCACGACGTGTCTCCTTTATTCTATGGTAACGGGGATGACAAATTTATACAGGTTTTATTGTGTTTAATAATAATAATTCTTTATATAGCACCTACAGATTACACAGCGCTGCACAAAGCATGACAAATTGGTCCCTGTCCCCAGGGGGCTCACAATCTAAACAGTGTGGGAGGAAATCAGAGGAAACCCACGCAAACACAGAGAGAACATACAAACTCTTTGCAGATGTTCACCTGGGTGGGATTCGAACCCAGGACCCCAGTGCTGCAAGACAGAAGTGCTACTCACTCAGCCACCGTGCCGTTTAAAGAGTTAAAGCCTGTACGCAAGAAAATGGGGCACATTTACTCAGCTTTCTGTCTGACGTTACGCATTCTTTTAGTTGCAAACTGCTTGCACATGTATTTAAGAAGTGTCTGCGCCACAACTGTGTCACATATGACCATTTGTGGCGCGGCTGCACTGTTCATCATGTGACGCAAATTTCTGCACTGAAGGGTGTGTTCCGCTGCTCAGTCGGACCGCGTGCGAGAAGTCCAACAGAATTGTGTCGCATGCCCTATGTTGATAGGTGCACCAAAAATAAGTGGCGCACTCTGTCGAGTCAGTGCAGGGGGCACCAGATAAATGAAGAATGGGTGCCAGAAATCTTGAATCTGGCGCCCCCTGCACACTACACAGGTAACTGCACATAGTACAGACTGCACTCTTCTTAGTAAATGTGCCCCATTGTCTTCATTTCACCATCTTCTGTTGCTAATAACTTTTTCAGAGCTGTGTAAGGTGTCTTTTTTATGGGACATAATAACTTTTTAATTTTTGTGACTCTATGACCTTTTGATCACTTTTTATAATAAATTTTGAGTTGCAAAATAGCGAAAAAGTGGTGTTTTGGACATTTGGCTGCTAGTTTCCGGGTTCACCACCGGGAATAAGCATGTTTATATTTTGATAGATCAGGACTTTGGGATTTGCCGACATTTAACATGTTTCTGATTTTATTAATTTTTTTAATCAGTTCTAGGGAATTTTTTTCAAAATTTATTTTATTTTTTTCCAACTTTTATTTTCAAGTATTTGCAGACCCCCAGTGTACTTCAACCCTAGGGCTTTTGACTGCTCCTACCATATACTGCAATACAGCTCTACTGCAGGATATGGTGGAGTTACGGATCTGTTATACTGTGGCACTAGTACATTGTAACATTTCTTCAGATATGACAATGTCTACAGACTGTCATGGCAACGGATTGTTGCTCCCCGAAGATGTCACTGGGAGCAACAATCCTGCCATGATTTAAATGCATTTGGGGGCGTGCCAATGGCATTTAAATGGTTAACACCCATTACTGGTCTAACCGCTGGGTGTTTGCTGAATAGTGCAGTGCAAGCAGGGTGCATGGACATTGGAAGAGAAGGGAGAAGAGGAAGCCAGAACATGGGAGGTAAGTATGACGATATTTAAGTACTGAGGGGAGGCTGCTATGCATTGCATTACAGAGGGGAGGCTGTTGCTGGCCATTACATTACTGAGGGGAGGCTGCTGGATATGTCATTATGAGGGGAGGCTGCTGGGCAATGCATTTCTGAGTGGGGCCACAGCTGGGCATTGCATTACTGAGGAAGGCCACTGCTGGGCATGTAATTTCTGAGCGGGGCCACTGCTGGACATGTCATTTAGCTCTCAGGACTATTCTGAGAGCTAAAAAATGTAATCTCGTCGCTACAGGCCCAGATCCCTGCATAGGGGCTTGTTCTTTCTTTCAATGTTCTATGGAAAGGGCTAGGGGTGCCCTAGCAGCTCGGTCTCAGCCTCGTGGTTCTGTATTAAGTGTTGGTGCTGTCCTAGACACTCTCATTGCTTACGCCCGCTATTGGTGCCGTCAAGCTAACGCCTCTGCCCATAACCCCCAGCATGTTACTAGCAGCGCCGGACCCTGGAGTAGTCTCAATGTTAAAATTAGATTCAAATACTGCTTCAGGCTGCGTTCACACAATGGGGCTTATTTACTAAGGGTCGCGCTGCTCACTTTCGTCAGACTTTGTGCTGTTTTCAGGTTTTGCGCGGCTTTGACAGGTATTTAACAGGGGTGAGCGCTAGGATTGTGTGGCACTTGATCGGTTTTTGGTGCAGCTGCGCTGGATACATTTTCTTAGTACCAGCAGCATGTGTTTTGTGTGTGACATTGTTAGTCATCACTATTTATATTAAAAGACAAAACGCATGTTACTACTTACATTACACATATGCATTTGATGCGTTTTGCCCAATTCATTTGAACTGCAAACATCATCAGAATGCGGCTTCCATCTGTGTTATTGCTCTGCACTTGAATTACGATAAGGAACACTATTCCAGCACAGTAGGGAGGGTGGGAGTAGGCACTTTTGTTGGTTCCCCTCCTGAAGTAGTATGTCACAGGCTGCCCCTATGCCCAAGTATCC
Source organism: Engystomops pustulosus (assembly GCA_019512145.1). Lineage (NCBI taxonomy): Eukaryota > Metazoa > Chordata > Amphibia > Anura > Leptodactylidae > Engystomops > Engystomops pustulosus. The sequence continues at coordinate 13,736,095 of CM033650.1, read as the reverse complement.
AGTGCTGCCCAAAGTAGTCACTGC